>OX463838.1:29550726-29701334 GCA_949825065.1 Odontocerum albicorne
TAATTTCTAGTCAAATATTGTAAAGCTGAAATTAAAAAGTTTAAGCCGAAACCTTTGATAAATTATAAAAAGGTGTATTCCATTTAACCATTCCACGTTTTGTTCTTTGTGTGACACTTAGCCCGGACTGAATACAACATACTTACTCGAATTCACGCTCCATTGGGTTCTGCTTCGTATCACTGTCGACACAACATACTCGTAGTGCCGACCGTCTCTTTGCAAGTGCTGTGGAATATTGTCAGTTAAAAAGTTTCACATAAACGCCTGAGCGAAAATAAACATTTCTGTAGGCACTCCGTTTTTCAAATATTTAAATTCTAGAGATGTTTCAGCCATATTTTGTTTTTGAAAATTATTTAAAATAATGTTAATGGTGATTTATTCTTTGACGCCGTTTAGTAAAATTGAGCCAACCCAAGGGTGCCATTATGATTCTCGTATTACGGAACGTTTCCTCTGAAAACTTCAACTTTACCCTCTGTACATAGTTTAATAGGCAGACTTTATCATCACCATAACACCATGTCCCTATTGAGGCTAAGGCATAAAGAACAGATATCAACTTAATTATTTTCTGACATTTATATTTTGTTTCTACCACATTCGTACACCTCGACATGCATATTTTCCTGTTATTTGGGGTTTTCACTCTTCTTTCTTTCACAATTTGATTTGTTTGGTCATGTCACGTTTTCAAGGTCTTCCTAAACTTCTCAAACCTTATGTAATATTACTTGAATATTTTCGTTTAACATTTATAGTTCATTCTTTCTAAGTAGCCGAGCCGTATAAATGTTTTTTTCTTCATCTAAAGTACGTCACCTTCTTTCGATTCGCATTCTTCCACAGTGTTCTCATTTTTTATACTGTCAATCAATATTTCTTTTGCATATTCTACGCAACGCTCTCATTTCTACCGCATCTACGAGTATATTACTTTCATCACTTCTTTGCCACGTCTAAGTTTCGCTTGCATATCCTAATGATGCTTTGCTTCTCTTGAATTGCTCCGTTGGTATACATATTGTATAACCCAACATTCTTTATTCTTTCAATGTCATGCTTCGCGCCGCTTTCCGATGTGAACATACTAACAATATACAACATATACTAAACTTGCTCTAACAGGCAGACTCTTTCGCTTAACAGGTCCAACAAAAAAAATCTATATTTGATAATGCGTGAACCCGATAACGGAAATTGCTGTATCGAAATATCGATTCTTCTACTTTTGATACCGTTCCGATATTAAGGCGATGGCTTTCATCATTAGGAACCACAGACGGCATCCACCACTTGTCTTAATCGGGCTCGGTCCCTCGCAAACTAGAATTAGTCTGAGGCTCGAATTCATAGACCAACCTTAACACTAAATATAAAAACTATTTTTTACTGAAATCAGTATTTAAGGTTATTTTTGGCACTTTCTTAAATAAGAGATTTATGTGGTTTTATTACCTTACTTTAATGTTTGGAGCGCTTAAGATCGGAGAATACATAAGATCCGAGAATACACGACATTTAAAGGATAAAAACGATTATTTAGTATTTAGGCCGGACTACTAATTACTGTTAAACTATCAAATTATTTGCGAATTGGTGCACTTCGGTTCCATTTATATCCATAAATAAAAAATTGGCTCCATTCTAATTCAAATATCAATATTCAATCTTGATATTCAAAATTTTGGTAATTATTTTCAAAAGTTAAAAAAATAATAATGTGACAAAGGAGTAGAAACCTTAAACTGACTAAGAGCTCAGAAGAATATTCACATTAAGAAAATATATGACCTTCGTGCTCTAGTCGGTAAAACTTCCGATCCGGAGATTACAGGATTGATTCCCATTGGTACCTAAAAATGTTTAAAAAGGGTTTTACTTAAGGCCATTTTAATATATTTCTGATAAGTTGGAAATAATTGCCATATGACAATAAACTCGTTAGGTTATATTTTATACAGCAAAATTATAATGCAATAAATACGAACCATATTTAAGATTCGTACTAACAAAATGCAATATTGCTACGCATTTTTTAACAAGTTTTCAGTCCTGTTCTTCAAGTATTTCTGGTTGTTTAGAAGATATTGGAGCATGCTTATAAATTCGGTAGGTAATAAACAAAATTATTCAATTCAAATGTAAATCTAATAATATAATGTAAATTTAAATAATTGAAATGAAAAAAATATGTTAGAAAATTCCTAAAGTTTTTAGAAAATAATACAAAAATTTGAATTTAGCCTGACCAATCTTCTGAAGTAATTATACGAGTATATTTCATTAGAGTTTTCAGTCTGAGAACTTCCTGATTATCTTTTCATTTCTCTCCCACTGTATCGGTGGATTTGAAACGGTAACACTTTCGCTGAATTCGCTGAAATTTTAAACAAGTTCTGAATCAGTACAAATGAAGACTTCCATTGTTTTATTTGTTTCCAACCAAGGGCTTAATTGTGTTCCACAATTTTGAAACCGCCCGTGTTATTCAATTAAGATTTAATAAAATGAGATAAATTAAGAACATAGCTTTTAAATCATTTGTAGATAAACATATTTAAATCTACGTTTTTATACGAAATATTTACTAACATGTAGAAATTGACTAAGTAGGTTAGATGTTGCCTTCCAGTACGGATGTTCCGGATTCGATTCCCGTCGGAACTCAGAGTTTTTCAAAAAGAGTTTCAGTCTACTATTTGCCAAAAGTCTCGTTAATTTATTTCTGTTTTTTTGGAAAACTTTTTTTGGTTTAGTCTATTCTCTTTGCTGAGAGTACTTTATACCCTTTGTATGATTAATTTCGTGAATGCATAATTCACTTTTTTTTCATATTAGATATTAATGTCGTTACGGGAAATATATTTTAATAACGGCTAAAACATTTGAATTTTTAAGGAACAAAACATATGCAATATTAAGGATGGAAAATTGTATTTTTTTTAACAAGGAAATTGTACATGATTGCCACATGACATTATACCCCCCAGATTGTGCTTTATACTACTAAACTGTCACACAGTAATACAATGTGTTCTTACAAACATTTAGCAATAAAATATTGTTTTAAATGTCCCTGATTATCTATAAACACATTAATTTGAAAAAAATTGCGAATATCTGAGATATGAATTAAAAACTTACGATTTTCCTCGCGTATTAGGTTTTTTATGCTCGACTATTTTCTACGCCTCAATCGTGTGTCATCACGGAGTTAGTGTTCCGCGAGACTGATCAACTCAAAAAGTATCTGTGGCGACAATCATTATTATAACTTGATGTTGCCACGCTATTTTCAGATATTGTCCTGTCGCTTTAATGACCACAGTATGTGTCTGTTTCTTGTGAGGTTTACGTATTCATGAGAGAGACATATTTTCTGAGAGTGGGTTGCCAGATGTATAGCCACCATCAAAGTTATCGAGAATTCTATTATGTGTTGTTTAAAATGTCCTTAATTATTGGTGAAAAAGGAAAAAATACTTCGGGGTATAGCGAAGAGCTCTACACTCTGTATAGTGAAACTAGCGAAGCAAAATTTATAAAAATTGCTATAGTGCGCTGACTTGGGCACTTATACTTCATGCAAGACAACAATCCTGAAGGAAGGCTTTATTTTGAGATCTGATGTAGCGTAGGAGAGTGACGAAAACAAAGATGAGATGGCTGGATGCTGTGACATAGAACTACCGCACACTGGGTTAAAACCAATGAGATAATAGTTACTGCGTAGAGATGAAAGACAGAATCTTGCAGGCAGCCAAGAGCCATTAATGATAAATTTAAGAAATAATAATGATTGACTTTCCGAGAAACCACTTCAACTTATAACTGTGTTTGTTAAATAAAACTCAGTAAAAAAAGAATAATATAACTGAACTGAAAACTTATCACAGCACTTTTTATTAAAAATCATGAAAATGAAGTGATAAAAACACTTGAATAAAGTAATGAATAAAATTAAAGATTTTGTTGTAAAATTGCCTTAGGATTTATCTACGAGTACATACGAGTACGTGATTACCTAAGTATAATATAATATGTCGTTCTTCAGCAGAATGATTCTCATTCGACTAATAACATTAACCTACCAGACATCAACTTGGGATTCTCTACACTTTATTGCCATAAAGTATACAATGAAACTCGATTGCAGTTGAGACGAGTCATCTGTAAGATGAAATTTACGAATGCTCCGGTCTAAGCAGATATTTGAACATTTCAAATATTGTAGATTATATACTCGTATGTACTACAACCATTGAGAATGAAGTTAACGTGGACCATTTGTATCTTTTGTCACAATATTGTACGAGTATTTTTACTTATTTCACATCTACGGATTTCAGATATTTTAAAATTGGAATCAGAATACCAATTGATGTTTAAATGGCAGTCATAAAAAGATCTAGTTAGTAAGATTTTTGTCTTCTAGCCCAGGGGTCGCGGGTTCGAGCCCCGTTGGTACCAAGATTTAAAATTAAAATTAAAAAATCTCCCAGTCAGGTTTGCACTTAAGGATTATTGAGCAACTTTCTGGTTGGTTGGAAGATATTACCACATGGCAATTAAGGATTATTGAGCAACTTTCTGGTTGGTTGGAAGATATTACCACATGGCAATTAATCCGCTAGGTTGTATTGAATAGAATGAATATATAATACGACTTTCAGCACCGGTATCGTACCTTATCCATTGGTATTATCCAGGGGTACCGTCCCAGCTTCTATTCACGATGGATTCATAGTGGATTCACTTTTATTTGTTTTTCTAATATGATATTTCTGTTTTATTGGCACTAATCAGCTGCTGAAAAAAAATTATAGAACGTTTTTGGAATGACGGGTATCATAAAATAGTGCGTTAACGGCCTATTTCATTAAAATTTCTACAAAGAGAATTTATTTCGATTTGTTTACTTTATTTAGGTTAACTAAATAGAATTCAGGTTTTAAAATGCATTCCTGTATAACAGATTTTTTCCTGCTTTTTAATATTTTCATAATATAGGCTTCGTAAACAAATATTTTAGAAATATGTTTATACAAATCAAATGAAAATATCTTGATCGTACAAAATTAAACATAAATGTGGAAAACGAATCCAGTTTATATTTTACATTATTATGGAAAATAATATATCCTAAAAGGTCGTACATGTACAAAATTTCTGCGATGGTTTGGGGACGTAGAACGAATGAATGAACAAAAACTGAGAAAACAAATATATAGTGCAAATGTGACCAAAAACAATATTGTTGGATCGAGGGAATGGTATTTTTAAAGCAGGAAAAAAATGCCAGATATTGTAGGAGTTATATAAGAAGGTGTATGCATATGAAAGAGGTTAAAAATATGTCAAGAACTGGGAAATAGCGTGTTTATGTATGTGTGGTGTTTTATGGAATAAAAAAATGAAATTTAATCATGAAATTCACATTTTTAAGGCTTGATATTTTAACAAATTAATAACTGAGGTATGGTTATTCGATATTTCAAATAATTCATTCAATATAGTAATGGGTGTAAAAATATGTAGAAAACTATTAAGTACTTATTTACTATTTTATCCTTAAGTACTGGAATTCAAGGAGTTCTGGATAGTAAATAAGTATTATCTAGTAACTACATTCTGGAGAATTAAGTGCAAGTAGGGGGAACAAGTTGAATGAGCCGGAGACATTTACCATATACTTGAGTAAAGATCATAAACGACGCGTAAAGGTGCCCTTAGAAAACATAGTCAAGGATTTCCTTTCCCGTTTCACACGCGCACGTAGGACTTTCTTTAATATGGATTTTATAAAGGTGACTTCTTATCAGGCAGTTAACTATTCTAATTCGCCATATGATAGAAACAAACGCACTTAATCCAACAAAAAGTGTAATCTGGGCTGGACCTTTTTTTACTCATTCTGTAGCCCTTATGAATTCATTTATGATGATTGTTTTGATTGTATTGTAACTAAATGTCAGTTTTTGTCAGCATAAGCCATGTAGTCAACGTTTTACAAAACTGAAACATTCACTTTATTTGTTTTAAAATATAAACTCACCTTATGTTTGTTTCTTTTAATGAAGCATATTCAAAAGGTTAATCCCAAAACAATATATACACACTTTTACACCGTGGCGTTTACTTGAACTTGCTGCAGGAATTTGTTATACCACGCATTCGTGAGGAGTTTAGGAAAAATGGAACTTGACTTTCCAGCAAGATGGTTCACCTCTCCATTATCATCGTGATGTGAGGGGCCTATTTTGATAAAACTTTGTCAATTAAATAGGACTTAGATGTAGCATTGAATACCCCCCGCACTCCCCAGGACTTATGCTAATAGATTATTCTTGAGGACTCTTCAAAAATAAATTTTATGGTACAAAACTGGCAATAGATAATGAATTGAGAGCAGCCATTGAAAGAAAATGCACCCAAATATCAAAACAAATTATTCGTGATGTTTGCGACGAGAACGGACATGAATTAGAGGATTTGTAATAACTGAAAAAAAAATACGTCTGACTTTAGTTTGGAGGCTTAATCTTAGATATACCTTAATAAATATTGAAGTGTGTAAACATTTTTTGGGAGCATTCTGTATATATTTTGGTACACCTTTTCAAACAACTTTATTACAGCATTTAAACATTTTTGGATAGCGAAAAAGTTAATATATAACTTTTTACACTCTAACAAAGCGTAGTTTTGATAGTTGAATTCTGATTGACTAGCCCTGAGACAGATTGCTCCCTCAGGTGCCATACGATAACGCCACTGTGTTTTACCATTGAACTATTGAATAAGGTCTGTCTAAATCAAGCCCACGCCGGCACTGTTCTATAGTTCATTTCAATGTTAACATAACTGTTGTTTTCGACACAGCACAACTTTGGTTATCGTTAAATCAATGCTGTTCAAACTTTTTGTAATCGCTACCCTTTTTTTTAGAATGACACATTTTCACGTCCCATTTTTATTGATATTTGAATATTTTTCTGCGTTTAGGTAGACAGTGTTTTTATTTAAGTTAGTAAACTAATCATTATAGAGAGCAAGGGATTTTACAAACAAATGTACGAGTATATAGGATAAAAAAATCACCTACGCTTCATTTTGATTTATTTCAGATATCGAATGGATTCATCTCATTCATATTATATATGCTGAAATATCAAGCCAGTAAAATGAGTGTTGATTATGAAAGTTAGTCTTAAAAAACATTTCATTCTTACGAATCTTAATTTTCCTTGAATATCTCACTGAGGTATTTTCAAAAATAATAAAATTATTGATTCGAAGTAGAATATTTTGATATCCGAATTATATGAATCGTAATTTTTTTATAAAACTTTCTTTAAATGAAACCCGAACGGTTTGTTCCCATGTAGCCGTCTTTTCCAACCAACTAGAATGTAAAATTTCAATAAAAAAAATAATACTAAAAGGAATCAAACCCGCAACATCCGAGTTGGTATTCAAGTGTTTTACCAACTAGACCATGACTGTCATCGAACATGTTATTGATGTGCGATAATGTGAAAAAATAGCGCATACATAATACAATACATATGCTGATAAGTGTTAGAATGAAAGAAATTTGTGCTTATAAGAATGGAAAATATTTCTTGAACTGGCACCGATATACACGCTTCAACAATTTGGGACATTCAGGCTGGGGAGTGAGGGGTAAGTGAGGCAAGGGACGATCTCGGCCAGCAGCGGAGAGATTCTGGGAATATATGTATTTACCAGATGTTCGGATCGATGTACTGACTTAGAAATTTCTAGGGCCTTTAAGCGTGAATATCGGTGCCAGTTCGAACAGAATTTAGTCTTGTTTGTGCTCCCCTGAAGATGAGTTGAAAGCCTTGAAACCGGTAGGGTTATACCGTTACAAAAAGTGGAATAAACAGTGTTTAATAAAATAAATTACAATAAAATTACTTAAGAAATTTTCCCGATTCATAATATTTTCTTGAGCCACATTTTGAGAAACATTTCCTTTTACAATATTGTATACGAATGTAAAACAAGTTATTCATAACACTACATACGTAATTTTGATATGTACTTTGTTAATTAACCTATAATACAAAGTTTTGGGTGTGATACAACAGAATTTCGTGGTACAGGAATGATATTTAAATACGAGTTTCACGAGGAATTTGTGTTCAGTTTCGGTTACGAAGTTGCTATCAGTTTTGGGGGGAAATAACATTGTTATTGGCCTTTTGTGAAAATTTCACAATTTGTGTTTTGTAACTTGTATCAATTTATCACCACTGAATTGTATAAGAAAATTTGAGCTTGAAAATTTAAGGAAACTAATAGACGGAGAATTACAAAGCGTATTGATATGTTTTTTTCCGATATGAATTCCATTTTTTAGAACATCATTGTAACGTTTACTTAAAAATGTTTCTAATATTTTGTCGACATTTTTAATAAAGACCATTTGGTATCAATCTATTATAAATCTTCTAAACTTAGAAGCTAAAAATGAAGCCTTTACAAATATCATAAATTTCGAGAACTGAATTTTTTTGAAAAAGCTTTCCAAGATTTGTTTTTTTTCTTATTTTTATTGAGTTATAACATTGTGTAAAAGATTCTCTTGATTTTGAAAAAAAAGTTTAAATGTCAACGACCGCGACGGATTGAACTGTCTCACTTAGCTTGTACCTCCTCAATTATTTTTTATTACACAATTTATTTTCTTTTCTTCATCTATATTTTTGCTTTTGAGAAAAATATAACATTAAGCAGTTATGCGTATATGTGGGTACTTAACATATCGGTGTCGATGTATTATGTTATATTTGGCGTGTTTATATCCATGAATGTATGTTTGTGCATGAATATACAGGTAGTCCTCGACTTACGACGGTTCAACTTACGACCATTCGCACTTACGACAAAAAAAAAAAGATTTTTTTATAAAATTGCATTAATTACGTTGCGCCTTTGTCAACCCTGATTCATGCGTAAACAAAGATGACGCAATAATGATGCCATAAAAACTTCCTGCCGGTCAGTAGATCGCGGGATGTGCGCAAAGAATGTCGTTTGTTTCTCACTTCGTCCCTTCGTTGTTTTAAAATTATGTATACATAATTCAGTTAACACAGTGTTTTTGAACATGGACATATATACACATTAATATAATAAGATATAAATAATACATATACCCATTTAATATCTGAAGTGAATAATCAATAAATCGTGCCCATAATGACTGGCAAACGGAGTAGATGTGACAAAAAAAGAGAAGTACAATAGATTTAGAAATAAAACTTAAAATAATTAAACAATATGTGAGTGGTAAAAGAGTGAAGGGCATAGCTCGCGATCTACACTTATCACATTCAACGATCTCTACAATTTTGAAGAATAAACTAAGTATCGGTGAAGCTGTTAAAGAAGCAATATCCATAAAATCTACAATAATAACAAAAAAAAAACTTGGACCCATTTACGAAATGGAAAAACTATTGGTGATTTGGATGGAAGATTTGATAAAAAAACAAATCCCCCTTAGCCTTGTGACCATAAAGACAAAGGCGCTGAGCCTTTTTGAAAACCTAAAATTAAAGGAGCGAACTAACTACGAGCAAACATTTACTGCCAGTAATGGTTGGTTTGCGAGATTTAAAAAACTGGCGAATTATCAAAATGTGAAAATAAGTGGAGAGGCAGCTAGTGCCGATTACAAGGCTGCTGAAGATTTTATCGAAATATTTTACACATTGATTAGGAAAGAAGAATACGTCAAGGAACAAATTTTTAATGTTGACGAAACCGCGCTCTATTGGAAGAAAATGCCTCAGCGTACCTACATTAATAAGGAAGAAAAAAGTATGCCAGGCTTCAAGGCATTTAAGGATCGTTTTACACTTTTATTGGGTGGCAATATTGCTGGATATAAATTGAAACCATTAATTATTTATCACTCTAAAAAGCCGAGAGCCCTCAAAGGAATCAATATCGATATATTACCACTATATTACCGCTCAAACAAAAAAGGGTGGATGACACAATTTATTTTTGAAGACTGGTTTTTTAATTTATTTATTCCAGAAGTAAAACAATATTGTAATCAGAAAGGAATTCCATTCAATATACTTTTAATACTAGACAATGCACCAGGATATCCACCACATATCGGAAATTTACATCCTAACGTTAAAATCGTGTATTTACCCCCTAATACCACCAGTATTTTGCAACCCATAGACCAGGGAGCTATTGCCACATTTAAAGCCTATTATTTAAAAACTACATTTGCCCAAGCAATAGTAGCGCTTGACGAGGGAAAAACGTTTAAAGAGTTTTGGAATAATTTTAATATTTATCAAGCAATTAAAAATATTGGAAAGGGATGGCAAGAGGTCACATCATCGTGCATGTATGGAATATGGAAAAAGCTTACTAAACGTTTTGAAAACATAACTCAGTCGCAATTTGAAAAAGAAAATGAAATTGAACACACTACAAATCTCATTGTAGAGCTTTGCAAGAAACTTAATATTAATATTGATCGTGAAGACATAGACCAACTTATAGAAAATGATCTTACAAATGAAGAATTATTATGCATCGAAAATCAAAGGGTTGAAGAAGAGACTAAAAAAAGAAATGGTCATGGTATCTCCAAAAAAAATTGTATTGAAAGAAATGGAAGCAGCGTTCCTTCAAATTGACCAAGTAATGCAAAAATTTGCAAAAATGGATTCGGATAACGAAAGATTTTTGAGTATAAACCGCCGTATTCAGGAAGATCTTGCTTGCTACAAAGAAATATACAGGGAAAAAAACTACAAACAACTCAACTAAAATTGAATATGTTTTTTAAAACGATTACTACTGCTTCTTCTTCCACTACTGTTGATGAGCCAATGGATTGTACATATGTACTTATATAAGTACAGATGACGAAAGATTTTAAATATTAATGAAGTAAATATTTTATTTTGTATTAATAAATAAGTATAAATTTAACAATAAAAAAATATAAATAAATACACATGTTTTATTTTAATATGTAAGTACATACATATTTTGTATGAAATTCGACTTACGACCAATTCGAATTACGACCAAAGTCCAGGAACGTATCTCGGTCGTAAGTCGAGGACAACCTGTATATTATTCCGGCATTTGATAACTAGATAGCCTATTGACTTAATTTTTCAACAAAGACCTTATACGCTATGGATATAACATATTTGAATAAATTCTGTATTGTTATGTTTCTCTCTATGTTTTTTTTTTGTATAATGGACTAAAAACAAGATGAGACCAAGTCTTTTGATAGCATTTAATTAAAATTTGTTTTTTTTATATGAACTATGTGAAACCTATAAAAATGTTTATTATTTTTTCTTGATTTTTGTCATTCATAAAGTAGATTATTTTTATTATTATAAATAAAAACATATAAATCCAAATCCCAGTTCGGCACAAGTCAAATAAGTATTGTTCTTGATAAGCACCTACCATAGATGTGTTGGGCTACTTTAGCGATGGCAATCTTCGTTTTTCCTGAAATTTAGGGTTCGATTCCTGATGATACCCGAAAAAAAGTGTAATCTGGTAAAACAGTTTGTCTGGTACGTCTGATACGCGGTAGACCGAGTGTTTCTGCTTCTTCACATGCGGAGGAATCACAAGTTAATGAATCGTTGTTTAGTTATATGGTTAATATTAATGCTTTTTAACTGACCTAATAAAAGAAGCACTCTCGAAGTGGGGTGTGTTATGAAACAACATAATGTTATATAGTAGACCTCCCTGGCCTAGTTGGTAAGACGCCGGTTCAAATCCCGCTGGAACCCAGATTAAAAAAATATCCAGTATCTTGCGAAAGTACTTCAATCCTTCCTTTCCAATAGAAGTTTCATAGTCACCACTCATCATTCTACGTCCTCTACCAGGCCCATCTCTATGGGTGTCACCTAAGGCAGTGTACTTGGACCCTGTGTATTTCATATTTACACACATGACATTCGTACTCTCCCGGACTGTAAGCTCGCACTCTTTGCTGACGATACGTCATGATGCGCGTCCTCGCCCAAGATCACCGCCTTCAGGTTGCCCTTGAGATCCTTGAAAAATACTACCAGAACTGGAGGCTTAAAATTAATGACACCAAAACTGAGGTCATAATATCTTCCCGCAAAGTCAAGAAAAGAGTGCTGTCAATGTCCTTATTCATCGGTGGTTGCCTGATCTAGTGGCGGGACGTGGTCAAATACCTCGGCCTGCACCTCGACCTCCGATTGATATGGAAAGCCATCTGAATGCCATCAGACAGAAGGGTCGAAAGGGCGTAGGGGTTATCAGTTCGATATTCCATCGACGCAGTTTCCTTTCACAGCATAAAACCCTTATTCGTCTTATCTTGACTTATCCTGCGCTGGTTTGGGGTAGTGTGATCAATATGGATCATGAAGAGTTAACGAGTACAAAACAAGGCATTCATGATCTCTTTCAACACTCATCCCACAATAAACCTCATCCGACTTCACACCAAACAGCGTGAAGAAACCTTCCAACACCACACCTTAGACTATGAAGTTCTATAAAAGCCAACAGAACCACAGCAATCCTCTAATCGCTGCCCTGAGGGCTTACGAGAGTAAATCCGATCTACCTTTCCGATACACAGGCTCCCGAAACATAATTTATTGCCTGACTAGTCCACCTACAGTACTAGCTGGGAGGGCCAAGTCTGAGTGAATGTGATGGAATGCAAGTAATCTGAAAGAGTGGCCACGTACTTGCTAAATAATTAGTTGTAAGAATTGCTATCTAGCTATAAGTAGTATGTAGATGTTAACTATTTCTAAGAAATTATATAATATATTAAGATTAGTAAAATTAAATGACATGTAGGAAATTAAAATGAAGTTATTTCATAGTTATTGTATTATATAATATATATATTCGATACGTTCTTTAGATACAAATTATATATTGGTATAGCTTTTGGCAAATGTTCGTACTATATATTATCTGATTATATATTGGTATAGCTTTTGGCAAATGTTCGTACTATATATTATCTGATTATATATTGGTATAGCTTTTGGCAAATGTTCGTACTATATATTATCTGATTATATATTGGTATAGCTTTTGGCAAATGTTCGTACTATATATTATCTGATTATATATTGGTATAGCTTTTGGCAAATGTTCGTACTATATATTATCTGATTATATATTGGTATAGCTTTTGGCAAATGTTCGTACTATATATTATCTGATTATATATTGGTATAGCTTTTGGCAAATGTTCGTACTATATATTATCTGATTATATATTGGTATAGCTTTTGGCAAATGTTCGTACTATATATTATCTGATTATATATTGGTATAGCTTTTGGCAAATGTTCGTACTATATATTATCTGATTATATATTGGTATAGCTTTTGGCAAATGTTCGTACTATATATTATCTGATTATATATTGGTATAGCTTTTGGCAAATGTTCGTACTATATATTGTCTGATTAAATAAAACAAATGATTTAAAATAGTGTTACTCAACTTATGGTCCCCGGATCAGCACTAATCTGCGAACAGTTTGTTACTAAAAATTATAAAAGAAATAATAAGAATCATGCATGTAATACATCGATCAATAAGTCCCGGGACTAACCAACATATATCGCTTCTAATAACAAATCCATACCATTCTCAGTTAGTACCAACCTTTAGAAGTTACCTGTCAAACTTTCATGGCATTCAGACATTACGTCATTGAGTTACAGTGGTTTAAGTGACGCTACTTTTGATATTTTCAAAACAATGAAAAAAAAACTAAATTCGTGTGTTGATAAAACATTGCTTTTTAATGGGAAAAAATACCGTCCAAACTCAGCGATGGCTTGAAAAGTGTTATCCGGGCTCTGCTCCGTCGAAAACAACCATTTGTCGGTGGTATGCTGATTTCAAACGCAGTCGTACCGACACAAATGATGCTGAACGCTGTGGTCGTCCAAATGAGGCTGTTGCACGAGAAAATATAAAAAAAGCCTCAAAATCGTGATGGAAAATCGCAAAATAAAGTTGCG
This sequence comes from Odontocerum albicorne, assembly GCA_949825065.1. Classification (NCBI taxonomy): domain Eukaryota; kingdom Metazoa; phylum Arthropoda; class Insecta; order Trichoptera; family Odontoceridae; genus Odontocerum; species Odontocerum albicorne. The sequence continues at coordinate 29,564,815 of OX463838.1, forward strand.
TGAGATAGCTGACATCCTGAAGATATCATTTGAAGATATCAGTTTACACTATTTTGCATGATTTGGTCATGAAAAAGCTTTTTTCGAAACGGGTGCCGCGTTTGTTCACAATGGAACAGAAACAACAACGCATCAATGATTCAGAGCGCTGTTAGGCAATGTTTACGCAAAATAAACAGGAGCTTTTGCGTCGGTATGTGACAATGGATGAAACTTGGATCCACCACTATACTCCGGAATCAAATCGGCAGTTAGCTGAGTGGCGAGCAGCCGGTGAAAGTCGTCCGAAGCGACCGAAAACTCAACAGTTGGCCGGGAAGGTTATGACCTCCGTATTTTGGGATGCGCACGGTATAATATTCATCGATCACCTTGAAAAGGGAAAAAACATCGATAGCGAATATTACATAGCGTTATTGCAGCGTTCGAAGGCAGAAATTGCAAAAAAACGACCCCATATGAAAAAGAAAAAGTTCTCTTTCATCAAGACAATGCATCGTGTCACAAGTCGATGGTAACAATGGCCAAATTGCATGAGTTGAACTTCGAATTGCTTCCGCACACACCGTATTCTCCAGATTTGCCCCCCAGCGACTATTGACTGTTCGCAGACCTCAAAAAGATGCTCCAGGGAAAGAGATTTGGCTCCAAAGAAGAAGTGGTTGCCGAAACTAACGCCTATTTTGAAACCAAAGATAAATCGTTCTACACGGCTGGCATAGAAATTTAGGAAAGCATTGGAATGAATGTTGGAGACTATGTTGATGAATAAGTTAGTCCCGGGACTTATTGATCGATGAGTTATATAGCATTGTTTGGAACGCAGTCTCGTCAAATGTTGTTTTAGTAGTTAGTCCCGGGCCTTATTGATCGATGTGTAATTACACACTTAAATTTTGTACTTTTATATTCTGTAATTGTATTTTCTTACTAATTCAGTATAAAATATAAAATACTCGTACATGAGCTCCATTCGTTCTCTTCGTTTTAAAATTATTTAATTTCACAAAAATACTGGTCTACGATGGATCGATATGAAAAAAATTGGTCCATGAACACAGAAAGTTTAAGAAGCACTGGTTTATAGGTTTATTATTATTATTATTAAACTTTGTAAACGGTTTCAATTTAGTTCATAGCTAAACAAACTGATCCACAAAAATCCATTAATTAAAAAATATAACCGAAAAAACAAAGCGTCTGCTTTTTATCATTATATGTTATTAATCATATTCATTGGTCTATCCACTCCTCAATACCATCTCTCCATAGCTTTAGGGGTCATCCAACTGATCTTCATTCGACCTGTTATTTTCCTCCATCGATCCGTCATTTGTCTTTTCTAAGGCAAAAACTTTCTATTTCGTTAATTTAGATATGATCCGGATGACTTATTCAATTTATATCAAGATCCATGACTATTTTTTTTTAACTAAAGGAATTTATTCTGGTGAGTGTTTTTTTTCATTGCTCTTTGGATATCACCGTCATTATTTTCCCTTCATATACAGCCCGCTGTGCCACTCTGGACCTAATTTCATTATTCCTTAACAAACTTCATGTCATATGGCATAATGGCCAAAATGCACTGATAGAAAAAAAAAACTCTTGGTTATTTATGGATTCCGCTCTGCAGTTCGCATTTGACGTTTCATAAACGAAAACATATACATGTATTTGATATTATATCAATTAATGTTTTTTAATAGATATAAGGGCAGTGCCTCATAATTCGTGATCCAATGCTCCTATTCAAGGAATTATTGTGGATCTTGTGGCGTTGATTCTTGCACCAACTGAATTTTATATGAAAAAAAATAACAAATCGCTCCTTAAGATTTGTTTCAGTGCATTGATCTCCTAATCGTCGAAATTTGCTGGGCAATCTCCATCAATAAATTGACGTTTATGAACAATATTAAATTTACAAAATAAACACTTTTGTTCGTTTCTCTGTTTTACATAATACAACTTAAGGATGAATTTCAAATTATTTGGAAAAAAAGAATAAAACAACAAAAAAATGAATTTTTGAAACTAGAACATCAGTGATGGGTCACTCAGCCGAAGTAATTCTAATATACGAAATAAATATAATTAATTATATTTGTGCTTAATACGTGTGTATACCATATATTATATATTATATATTTTCTTTCCGAATAAATACGGGTATTAAGTTTAAAATATTAAAAGAATCTAGACCGCAAAAGCAAAAAAAAAGTACTCAAATTTGGCGAAATTGAGCTCAGAATAAGTTGAAGACCTAGAAAATGTGACATTAAAAGCATTTCATCAAAGTTTAATGACGAGGGTGGGGGAGTTGGTGGAAGAATGGAAGGGAGGAACTTCAAAAATTTAGTGTAATAAATAAAATTCATGGAAAATTTTAACGCTGAAATTCGTAATGCTTTTAAATATTTACTAAATATGTGTCTTAATTTATTATTGTAATTTCATCCCAATATACCATTATTGAAAGAAAATTAAATCAAAGAACAACAAAAAATTCATGTCAACCAAATGTTTTGTACAGAATATTCTTCGTTCATATTAGGTCCTTACATATGAAATTGGCGTTTTGTTTGGGAGGAACATAAAGTTGATTTTTTTTTAATATAATATATTTATTTAATCAAAGTATGTACCATTGCTATCTATGCACTTTTGCCATCTCATAGGTAGTTCATCGATCCCTTTACTAAAAAAACCATTCGGACGGGAATCAATAAAATCTTTGAAGTCGGTTTGGACTGCCCCGTCGGAGTTGAATTTTTTCCCTTGCAAGAAGTTATCCAAATTTCGAAAAAAATAGTAATCTGTTGGGGCAAGGTCCGGAGAGTACGGTGGATGTCTTAGACATTCCAATTGAAGCTCTTCTAATTTGGTAGCCGTCTGTTGTGCAGTGTGTGGTCTAGCGTTATCATGAAGCAGCAGTGGCCTAGAGCGATTAACCAGCCTCGGTTGTTTAGCAGCTAGCTTTTCCATCATGGTTTGCAGTTGCTGACAATAGACATCTGCCGTAATCGTCTGGCCAGATTTAAGAAAGCTGTAGTGAACGACACCAGCACTAGTCCACCAAACGCTCACAAGTAACTTTTTTGGAGTCAATTTTCGCTTGGGGCATGGTTTGGCTGGTTCGGCAGGGTTCAGCCATTGCGATGAGCGCTTCCGATTATCATACAGGATCCACTTTTCATCACAGGTAATGATTCGATTCAAAATCCCTTCTTTATTGTGCCGGTTGAGTAATGCAACGCAGCAGTCAACGCGCGTTTGTTGATTTGCTTCACTCAATTCGTGAGGTACCCACCTTTCAAGCTTTTTCACCTTCCCAATTTGCTTCAAGTGGATTAAAACAGTTTTATCACTAACACCGCAGCCTGCAGCTAACTCGGACGTGGTTTGCGATGGATCCGCTTCCACAATAGCCTTCAATTCTTCATTATCAACTTTGGTCTCCGGCCGTCCACGGGGCTTGTTCTGCAGGTCGAAATTTCCAGAACGAAAACGTTGGAACCAAAAACGCACTGTGTTTTCTTTTGCGGCACCGTCGCCATACACATCATTAATCCTTCGAGCCGTTTCTGCAGCACTGGTGCCACGGTGGAACTCGTACTCGTAAATAACGCGATATTTCAAGTTTTCCATTTTGTAAACTGAGTGACGCAAAGAAAAAAAACAATTGAGGAAAAAACAAATGAATTATAATTTTCGAAACACAAATACTTGAGTAAATAGCTGTATAAATTTTAATTTGGAATTCCTAACCAAAGAGAAGATATTTGAGATCAAAGTTGCCAGTACGGCAAAACGCCAATTTCATATGTAAGGACCTAATATTTAAAGCTAATTTGAATTGAAAACTGGAAAATTTTCTTATGCTATCCGAGAGCCGGTAGCTATGCTTTATTAACATAGTTAAATTACGAAACTAAAATTAATATCGGAAAAATAAATTGGATATTATTAAATGAAATTAGATTTCAAGGATTTCTCAATATTTAAACACGATTTACTTTTTCCGTTTCAAATCAAATCTTTTTTTTTTGCTAGGGAGACATTTCTTATTCTCAAAACGTTTTAAAAATATTTCAAATTGAAAAATAATTCGAAAAATTAATTTTCTCAATTACACCTCGTTTAACATTAAGTGAAATATAAATATTTCAAATCAACCGTGGTATTTTAAGCTATTTCATGCTAAGCAACGATTAATCTCTAAAAGTTACATAACGACTTTCTCTATTTGCGTTCAATGGAGACACTTTGCGAATCTCAACGTTAATGCCTCAGAAGTTTCGATGATATTAACAAAGTTCCAGCTCAGGATCCAATTACTCTCGGGCAGATGTTCAGTCAATGATATTTTCCACGAATTTCCTCAACGATATCAAATTATTTTTTTAGTTCTAAATGTACATCAGCAGGAAGCGATGAGTCGTAAATATTTCTGGAGAGTTTACTCTTAATATTAAAAGCGTGGCCAATGTAGTTATTTTATATCGCGAAAACTTTTCCTTTCGTTTCAATACCTTCAAAATTCTATTAAATTTATTGTTATACAATGAACTAGTGACCGCGACAGTACTGCTTGTTTGTTTATTTACTAAGCTTTAAATAATTATAAACTAATTAATTTTCTTCTCACATTTCAAATACAAGTATATTTTTTCACTTTTAATATACTCAAATCAATCATTATATTATATTTAAAACACATTAACGACGAAAACTCCGGATGCTCTTAGCTTCTTTTATTATATTTTTCATTCCATTAGAATTTTTTAAACCTTTGTTTTAAAAACTATTATATTTATATTGCCATTTTGGTTTTTAAACGTTGAAGTTCATCGGGACTTTTTGTGTAATAGTTAAATAACATTTTTATTGTGCATCACACCTTTTCGGGCATGCTTTGGAAATACACGTTTATGTAACTTTAAAATATAGAGAATAAAAATCACAAGGGTAAAGCCTGTTATTTGACACTGTCATGTGCCTTGTGTAACATCTCTTAGAAACATTGTATTCTGATCTACACTCGAATTTGCGGAGACATAACATCTGTCTTCTTCCAGCACCACGCCAACCCTCATTTTTCCCTTTAAGAATGAGCTGCAGAACTTGGTATGGAATAACGAAGAACATCTCCCAAGTATGACATCTTCATAATTTTGACCTTGATCAGCAACACTCTTATTGCAACCCTGGACAATCGTGCTGACAATATCTGTCCAAGGAAATATCTGACAATGTCTTTCCAAGGAATTTGAAGCCTTATTCTGTGAATACAATTCAAACGCTTCCAATCAGGTTCATGGTGTTCATATAAAGGGTCCATATCGCCATTCCATACAATAGTACATACCATACATAGCACTAGATCAGATTATTTTACTTAATTTAGTTCTCATATCTTTATTTTATATAATTTTAAGTATCCTCTATTAAGTTGCTGAATTAAAAAATGGACACTTAAACAACCATTTGTAATATATTTGAGACTATAACTGTATTATTTACCGATTTGGTTGAATTTCTACATGGTTTATGTATTATTCTTATAAATTCATTATTGTAATTGAATGTCAAATGGTTATCCTAAATAATTTACAAATATTTCGTACTTTCCACTTCTTCTTTAAATCTATCATTGATTGTCACATTTTCATTTGTTTGAGTGCATTAGCTGAAAACTTGAAAAACTGTTTTACCTTATGATTTTTATGCATAACGAAATTCTATTTGACGCAAAATTTCATAAATTTTATTAGTCACCAGAATATTTTATTGATTTTGGCTTTGAACATTTTTATGAATATGTATTTCGTTTAATTTGAGTAGTTGTGTTGTTTCGAATGATGGAGGGGTTTTCATTTATCAGCGGTCGTGTGGAGCCGTACCACACCATGATTTTATTTTTATTTAAATTTATATTTATCTCGTATATATGGTACATTGTAGTATAAAAAAATCATAATTTTAAATAAAGTAACATATTGTGTTGTTTTTAAGGGATGTCTTCTGCTAAAAATTATGCATTATATGTATTGTTTCGGGAAGCTTTGAAAAGTAATTTCTGGTTTATTTTCATATTCGCAGATTTGTTATTTCATTCGAATGGTACCATTCGACATATTCGAATTGGTGATGCGGACATATTGAAGAGCATGAACGGAATGCAACATTACTATATGTTCAGCCCCGTTAATTGCAACTTCGGATTTCGAACTTCTGGAGTAGGCGTAGAATTCACTGACCGGCATGGTATGCGTTGGAAAAGCTACCGCACGTGAAGAGGAAACAAAACTCGCACACGGGTATTGAAACTTTTTTTTAATATTTATTTTCTGGTATCGTCGGAATTGAACCCTAAACTCCAGGTAGAGGTCAAGCGTCTTACCAACTGGGCAATGGAAGTCGTCAACATATACACACAATTTTACAGATAACTCTTATGCCGAAAGTGTTACCATAACATATTGGATAAACTAAAAGGATGTTGAAGCCTTCAGCCTCAGCCTCAGGGCGATATAAAAAAAACATAATCGAATATAACTTAATGCCTTAACTCGGCAACAACTCTAAAATATATTTTTTAAACTAGTGGAATATAGCCATGAAAAGTTTTGAACATATCAAAATGATTTTTTTTGCAGAATATGTATTGTCGCTCCATTACAGACTTCAGAAAGTAAAATTGAATAAATTACGAACTAGAGCAATTCATTTAATCTTTATTATATTAATATTTTTCTACGATTTTTGTAAATTTGCTTTTTTTATATTCCTTTTTACCACATAAATTAATTACATATTGCGTAATGCTGCGTATACGAACTAATTTCACTTACCGCATTTTCTAAATGAAGAGGCTCTAATCATGGATACCGCAATGAGATGAACATTAAATTTTGTGAATAATTTAGAATGAATTTTGAAATTAAGCTACATACATGGCACCAAGTGTTTGGAATTTTCGGTTAAATACAAACACAAATATAAAAAAGTGTTTTTCAATTTCCCTTAACAATACAAAGAAGCTTTAACAAATATTTTTTTCGTTATGGATTATTATATTTGTGCATTAAGATGTATCATCTCTGTTTTGTTATTTACATTACATAAAATATCTCACGAAAGTCTTCTTAAATAAAAATAAAAGTATAATGATATCTTTGAGATCTTTACCATGGTGTCAAAATGCTTGTCACTTACCTCGGGGTGAGCTTTGAGATCTTTACCATGGTGTCGTACTGTATACACGAGTATATACTCGTGTATACAATAATAACCAAACAAGCGTAATCCAGTGTGTTTATTTTTTGCGTTCAGTTTTTTATAAATATTTGGGTTGGTTTGAAAGAATTATGGCCATTATCTGCCAGACTTTAATTTTATACCGATGTATATGGGAGACGTTACACTGTGAAGCTTATGAACATTGCAAGTAAATATTAGGTTGGTCCATAATTAATTAAGCCAGATTTTTTAAAGGATAACAGTCTGGTTTTAACTCAAGGCTATTATAACATCTTTTTGGTTGGTTGGAACAGATTGCCACGTTGTAATAAGCTTGCCACGTTGAATTGTATACAGCGAAAATGTAATACTTAGCAACCATGTTTTTTAAAACATATGTAGATGCGGAGAAATACCCAAAATAATAGATGCCGCTACCACCTTCCTTTCCCTTCACTCTATATTTTTTTTTAATATTTCTACATTTTTTTCAGTATAAAAGTAGGTTCGAATCCCTAGTTAGAGCGCCCTTGAAGGGATACTGATATTTAGCGGCGCTATATAAATTATCCTTTTTTATTATTTATTATACTATGTAAATTATCCTTTTTTACTCTTTTATTATTTATAATAATATTTTGGTTTTATTGTTAACATTTTTTTTTAATGAAAAAGAGGGGATTTTTATTATTGATATAGAGAATAATATACCATACTATGCAATACCAAAAACAAAATGAAAAATAAGCAATAAAAATAAAACAAATTGAACATCATCTAACATATAGTATGTAATAGCAAGGAGAAGAAAAGGGAGATTGGAAAATGGATTGTGTAAAAACAGGAAAACACGCTTGGTCACCGAAGGGAGTTGTAATATATTTTTATTGATAGTAGTACCCACACCTTCAAAAGATATATGTTACTTCTTACAAGTATACACTGATAAACAACGCAACCACACACATGACACAACAGTAGAATAACTTCTCAAATCACTGTCATATTATACAGGATGTCCCGTAAGTAGTGAACCATTCTTAGGGCGCTGATAGATTGGGTCAAGTCCTACCAGAATATCAAAACTTGACCTCAGTAAAAACCTTACCCTTTTTAAGTTATTCGGACTTTTGTAAAATTTCGTAAAATCCCTACCTTGCATCAGATTTTTTTTTGCGTTATGTATAAATTACCTTTTTTGTAATTTTTTTAATGTTAAATGCCTTTGAATAGTATATCGCATATAATCTATTGCATATAAAATGATTCCCAAAATTATTAGGGGTGTACAAAAAATTTACTTGAAAAATTAAAAAAATCTTAATTAAAAATTTTACGCTAAACTTTGGCCTTCTGTGGTAAAAAAATTGTACTGGGCTATTCCAGAATACTACTTTAAAAAATTGCTCATTTAATAGAGATTTCAGAATGGTGCAACACTACTAGTTTTTCTACGGAAAACGAAAAAGAACTATTTTTTATTAAAAAGAGGCTGATTCTAATATTAATGCAAAATCTTCGTATTAATGCAAAATCTACTTGGCAAATGACGTTATGGTAAACTTTATCTTTTAGACAGCTCCAGTAAAAATAATCCAGAGGAATAAGGTCAGGTGACCGAGGAGGCCACAAAATTGGCCCAAGACGACCAATCCATCGCCCACGCTACACGTTGTCCATGTAGGCTCTTACTTGTCGGTCATAATCGCAGGGCACTCGTCATTCTAAAGCCACATTGTACACTGTAGTTCTAGAGGAACATCTTCGAGGAGGAGTGGCTGTTGTTCTTCCAAAAACTCCAAATAATTGTCGCAGTTTAGTGTTGGTGGCAGCTCGACTTAGGCCCACGATTTTCCCATGGAATATACCGGTCCACAGATTTATTTTAAACTGGGACCGGTCTTCTCCCATCTCGTATGGGTTTTCAAGCTGCCAGCTATGAATATTGTGTAGGTTCATGAAGCCATCCCTCCTGCAGGCAGATTCATCACTCCATAAAACTTTATTAAAATAGTAAGAATCTTCTTGGAGTTTTTGCAACATTTGGCGGCAAAATCGGGCACTTTGTGCATAGTCTCTTGGTAGCAAGGTCTGTACGCATTGAATGTGGTAGGGATGAAATCTATATACTTTTAAAACTCTGTGCACGGTAGTTTTTGGTATACCCGTACGCTGTTGGATCATCCACACGGAAGTTGACGGATCTTCTTCCCTTTCCTGCAAAATTGTATCATCATAGACAGTTTGAGATCGTCCTTTACGACCACGTCGGCCAGGGATTCTGCCTTCCATATACGCGTTGTGAGTTCCGATGAACACCCCATAGTTAGGATGCCTGCGATTAGAGAAACGTTGTGCTGCAGCTGCTCTGGCACTACGATCAGCTCCGCCATAAATTAAATGCATTTCGGCATTATCACGTGGAATATACCCAAAATTCCGGTTCGCCATTAGTAATAGTTGATTGTCACCACAGGATGCAAAAAATCAAAGAGGAAGGAAGCCAGGTCGTTATGATCACAAAAAAAGACCAAATAGATAAGCACAACAAAATCGAGGGGAACGCCAAAATATTAAGTACACACAACAAGTCCAAATCGATAGGCAAAACAAAGTCCGGGTCCAACAAAAAACCCAGTAGGTATGAAAACAATAACTTGCGAGAAAGGAGATGCGATGCGCACAGCCTCGGGTATCGTACTGCTCAAGTCAAGGCAAGTGTTGACACGAAAAAGAGCGAGATAGCAAATGGACGCCATTTGCCATCTCTATCTCACCTTTTGTTCGGTTTGAACCGGTTGGTGGTATATAGTGGAATCTTGCGCTATAATTAGACATTACTAACATGAAAACCCACAGTTAACATGTGACAGAAACAAAATGAAGAAGATTTTGCATTGATACCTTTCACTTGAACTTTTGTCAGAATCAGCCTCTTGAATAAAAAATAGTCTTTTTTCGTTTTCCGTAGTAAAACTCTAGTAGTGTTGTACCATTCTGAAATCTCTATTAAATGAGCAACTTTTTAAAGTAGTATTCTGGAACAGCCCAGTACATTTTTTTACCACAGAAGGCCAAAGTTTAGCGTAAAAATTTTAATATTTTTTTTTTTGTTTTCTTGTAAAATTTTTGTACACCCCTAATAATTTAGAGAATCATTTTATCATTATGCGATATATAAGGCTACTATTCAAAAGTATTTTACATTAAAAATACTACAAAAAAGGTAATTTATACATAACGCAGCAAAAAATCTAATGCAAGGTAGAGATTTTACGAAATTTTACAAAAGTCCGAATTACTTAAAAACGGCAAAGTTTTTACTGAGATCAAGTTTTGATATTCTGGTAGGACTTGACCCAACCTATCATCGCCCGAAGTATGATTCACTACTTACGGGACACCCTGTATAAGAAGAATAGCGTAGATACCACGCATTTTTTTTAAATTTGAAAAACTAAACCTAGACCTCGCCTACCTATTTACGTTGAAAAGGTTCCTGTGATCCATCCATCTGGACTACGTCATAAATATTAAAAACGGAATTATATTGGAAGAATAATTATTCATTCCTTTGTTACTCCACAATATGTCTGAATTAGCGATTATATTATAGCGGTGACCGGGTGACCGGCACTGTATTCGATCCCATTAATCGAGCCATCCGATTTTAGAACCAATGGACTAGGCACCGAATCATCGCACGTGAAGAGACAACACTCGCACACAGTATTGTTACCAGACGAACTATTTTATCAGACTGGCACACTTTTTGGTGCCATCGGGAAACGAACCTGAAACCCCCAGGTAGAAGTCATGTGTCTTATCAACTAGGTCAATCGGAAATCGTCAAAGAATAATAATGAATAATTGCAAGTAGCATAATATCTATGACATGTTTAAATGGAGTAAGATTGGGAGTAAGATTGAAAAGTTTTCGTTTTACTACGATCTGGTGATAATAATAATAATAAAATTTTACTTTCAAGTCATAGATTGACGACCTCTGTAGCCTAGTTGATAAGCTGCTTGTCTGGCCTGGTGGTAGCAAATTTAATTCCCGCTGGAACCTTTATTAAAATAAAAAGGTTTTCAGTGTGGTTTTCTCTTAACGCCTCGAAAACATATTTCTGGTTGATTGGAAGAAATTTCTATATAAAAAAAACAGATGTGTGAGACTCTCGCGCCGTAGAGTGAAGCTTCTTTGCTCCTAGGAAAAGTTGATTTTATGCATTGCTTTTTTTCCATTTGTTAACGATTTTTTTTAGGATTAGGAATTGGTTATGTGGAATTGAATTAAAAAAAATATTTCTTATTAATTTAAAAAAAATTTTTTTTAATAATAAATAATAATTTTAATCATAATATAATACACTTAATAATATTAAATTTATATTTTTTAATATTAAATATATAAATATTTTTATGTTATTATTAATTATTAAATTAATTATTTATTTATAATTATATTATTTTTATTATATTGTTAATAATATATTATTTATTAACTATGTTACACTAAATTATAATAAAATATAATCATTAATATTCAAATAGTATACACATATTATTATAATTATATATTAAATATAAATTAAATAAATATTAAAATAAATCTATATAAATAAAAATATAAATATTCGTATATAGAAAATGTCTAATATCCGAAAGTTCTCCACCGATCGCTTTGAAATTTTGACAAAAGTTGTTATTCGTATACAGAAATGTTTATGTATTTTTATTTATATATCGGTGTATATAAAAAAACTTAGAAATCAGAAAAAAATACGATTGCGCCTCCTGCAGCGACAAGCTCAAACTAAACTTGACAGATATGTCACATTGCATTTTCGACGTTTTGGAATTAATATTAAATAATTAAATCTATATAAATAAAATATTAAATAATTTAATGTTCTTAATAAATAATAAATTTTATAAATAATGCATTTTTAATTTTTAAATACGTTTATTGAAAAGTCGCGACATGAGCGCCAATTAGCTGACGTAAAAATAAACAATGTTTATGTCAGCCATTTTGTATTTCGAGAGCGTTCTCTGTGTCGCGCTTAAAAGAAAACTTTGTATATCTAAATTTTAATAAAAAATAGTTGTGTTGTGATAAAATTCACTTCAGTGATTGTGGTAAGTTGTTGAGGTTATATTTAGGTTAAAAAATAATTTTAGTTGGATGTATTTCGGCATTATTTGGTGGTGACGTTGGAAGAGTTAACCTTTAATTTAGTCACGCCGAATACGAATATCTTCAAACTGATCAAGAATCGGTAATTGATGAATTGGATCCGAATGACAACCAAGAAATGGAAGTTGATGAAGATGGTGAGCAATTAGAGGATTTAATAGAAAATATTGAAGACGATTCTCATTCGTCAGATCCCTTATGCCTGTCAATAGATTTAGTTAGTTCCTAAATCACGTACATCTGAATGTCAATTCGCTTCAACCTGAAAGAAATTCACCAGACTTTGAGAAGATATATAAAGATCGACCATTCATAAAACGAATTATCAAAAGTGTTTTTTTTTTTATAGAATTTAATTTTATATCTATGTTTATATTTCAAAATCTATCAAATCGTATGTAGAAATGGAGATTTTTTTTATTAGTTCCAATTATCTATTTGTCTTCTCTTAACATTTAATTAGTTACAATTATCTCTCTGTATTCCCTTAACATTTAATTAGTTACTTTTATGTTTCGCAATTTTATATGTTGCCTGAAATACTCTACTTTGTGGCGACACGTAAAGACATTGAAATTAACTACAAATATGCGTGTCCAGCTGCAAAACGATCGATCAGCTGAGATATTCTCACATCAATCGTATGTAGAAATGGAGATTTGTAACAAGATGTATTAATTTGTCATTATTGTTAGTTTTTTGTAATGTATTTGCCTAAATAACTTGGTATTTATTAAAATCGAGCCTTATATTAAAGTCGATAAAATAATTATAATCACTAAACGTCGTTACAAGGTTGTATTGGGGCAAATTTATCAACTGTCATAGAAAACAGAACCTTTGATATTCGTCCGTTTGAATCAGACTAAGCTTCGCTCTAAATAATACGTTCATTTGCGAGATGCAGTTGTAAATGACGGTAATAGAACTTACGTTGGAAGACTAACTTCTGCAATTTAGTGACGTCAAAAGAAGAATTGGTTGAAAAAGTATTTCCCTATATTCAAATCAATTATAAGAATCACGATTGGCTGAGTGAACGAGCATTTGTTGGCGCCAAGAACAAAGACGTCTACGAACTTAACAATATTATTCATTTCCTTTTTTAATGTTTCACAATTTTATATGTTTTTGTTTTAACTTTCTTTCTTCTTTTTGAGTGCAATCGATCTGCTTTAGTTCATCAAAATGTCGAGGAAGCAGCAGAGCCACCGACGTGTAGCCAGACTTGAGGATGCACAGTTGCGAGCACTGCGATCGCGTTCTGCAGGTTCAGAACTGCTTCGTTCTCAACAGAATGAACGCGACAGGCTGATAGTGGCTAAAAAAGGTCAGTAGGAATATCAAAAATACCTTTTTTATATAGAATTTATTTTTACCTCTATGTTTATGTTTCAAAATCTATCAAATCGTATGTAGAAATAGAGTTTTTTTTTAATTAGTTTGATATTCATCCGTTTGAATCAGACCAAGCTTCGCTCTGAAGAATACGTTAATTTACGAGATGCAGTTGTAAATGACGGTAATACAACTAACGTTGGAAGACTAACGATTTGGCCATCTTCATATACAAGCAGTCCACGTCATATGTATGAGTACGCTCAATATGCAATTGCGTATGTTCGTCACTACGGGTGTCCAGATCTATTCACTACATTCACATGCAATCCAGCTTGGGACGATATACGACAGCTCATGGTAAAACATGAAGTGTTTGGGTCTGTGCGCTGCTGGATGTACTCAGTGGAATGGCAAAAGAGAGGATTGCCACATGCACATATACTAATCTGGCTCTAAAACAAAATCACTTCAAATGAAATCGACAATGTAATGTGCGCTGAAATACCCGATGCCGACGTCGATAAGGATTTGCATGAAGTTGGGACAAAAATATGATACATGGACTGAATACATCGACGGATACACTGAATCCAAATTCACCATGCATTATAGACGGAAAATGCTCTAAGCGATATCCTCCAGCATTAGTATCCATCACAGTTACAGGAAACGATGGATATCCTTTATACAGAAGAAGATCAACAGAAGATGGTGGTAAATTAGCAACCATACAAATGCAGAACGGTGACATCGAAGTAGACAACCGTTGGGTGGTTCCATATTCGCATTTGCTATCAAAAACATACAAAGCGCACATAAACGTGGAATACTGTAACTCCGTTAAATCGATCAAATACATTTGTAAGTACGTGAATAAAGGCAGTGACACGGCAGTTTTTGGCGTGCAACCAGAAAAAAGTGATAGGAATGTGGCCTTACATATCGATGAAATCGCACAGTATCAGGCTGGAAGATACATAAGCAGCGATGAAGCTGTATGGCGAATTCTTTCATTTCCCATACATAAACGAAGTCCAGCTGTTGTTCACTTAGCAGTACATCTAGAAAATGGACAACGCGTTTATTTCACAGCTGCAAATGTGTAACAAATAGCCATGAATCCACTAGCTACAACGTTAACTGCTTTCTTCACGTTATGTAAAAATGACGCGTTTGCGAAAACACTACTGTATCACTGATTGTGACGTCAAAAGAAGAATTGGTGGAAAAAGTATTTACCAATATTCAAATCAATTATAAGAATCACGATTGGCATAGTGAACGAGCTATTCTTGCCACCAAGAACAAAGACGTCTACAAACTTAACAATATTATTCAGTTCCTTTTTTAATGTTTCGCAATTTTATATGTTTTTGTTATAACTGTCTTTCTTCTTTTTCAGTGCAATCGATCTTTCATTTGAATTCAAATCATATCGTGAATTGATCTCTTGGAGTGACGCGATCATTTGCGAGCACGACGATAAACGCGACATACTGAGAGTGGATGAAAGACATCAAAAATATTGTATACTCACAAGCATTGTGAAATTAAACATATTAGAAACGTGTGCTTTCTCTTTTCTTTTTTTCCATTTAACCAGACTGAACAACAGCAACGCGTGGCCGGGTACAGCTAGTATTAAATAAAATAAAATAATTTAATATAAAATAAAATTTATAAATGTTTAATATATTAAAATAAAAATAATATATAACAAAAAATATATATATATATATTTTTATTTTTAATAATAAATAATAATAATTTCAATAATAAAGAATAATTTTAATAAAAATATAATAAACTTAATAATATTAAAATAATATTAATTATTATTAATAATAAATACTTCTTAAAATACTTCTTAATAATTTATAAATAAAATATTTAATAATAAATAATAAAATAATAATATAATACACCGTTTCACTTTTCGTGACGTTCAGGCCAATTTGCTCTACCGCGCCTATAGAAATTTCACTTCAATAATTTCCCAAGATTTTACTGTATACAAAGAAAGTGTAATACTTGATTCACTCAGGCGCTGCTATAGCTGTCAGAGGTGATTGTTTAACAATTGTGGGTTCGACTTCCGAGTTAGAGCGTACTTGAAGAGAGTTTGTTCTCTTAACGGCACTATATTAAATTGTACATTGAAAAATTGAATACATCATTTAATAATTGTAACTTTGTCATGAAATATTGTAATAAATACGAGTACAATACCCTTGATTATACGAGTATTAGATAGTAAAATGCCTTTAAACCTTTGCTTTGTTGGAGTATCGTTTACAAAGTTTATTGGCCTTTTGGGAAGGATTAACCTTTAATAAAGTCAAATGATGTACGAATACGATATCGGCTTAATTAAAGATGTTATCATGTACACGTAATAACGACCCAATATCGAAATATTTCTTTACACAATTGAAAATTCATTAAAGTTTATATTTATCGAAATATCCTTACAGAATGAAAGGAAAAATATTATTGAGATCTTTTTTGTGAATTTATTTATATACAGGTGTTCTGTAACTCGATGTCAAGCCGGTATCGAGGAAAAGGCCAGCTTATGACGGTTCAGAGTTAAAAAAATCTTGTAAAAGCCTAAATTTTTTTGAGTTATAGGCATTTTTTTGAATATTGTGAAAGTAGCTACCGTGCGCCAAATGTTTATACTCGTATGTTGTGACTACAAATTGCCATCTTTTATGATTTTCATGGTTGTATTGCAATCCTAGATAGGCCCTGCTATTAGTCGGAGTCCGATATAAAACAAAAAAAAAACTTCACGTTCGAAAAAAAATTCATTTTGTCCGATCATAAAAATTAATATTTTTTATCAGCTAACTTTAACTCATCATACTGTAAAAATAATGTACTACGCAAACCTGACAAGTTACATCAAAAGATGGCCTGTTTAGTCAGAATTTCAAAATGGTTCAATACATACCTACTACTTTTAAAAAAAAAATTTAAAAATAAATTACTGTATTTAATGATGACACTTTCAATGTAGCGTCACTACTTGTCTCATATTAACTTACGTCGAATGATGAATATCTGTCTCACTCTAGTTTATGCCAAATGGGGACACTAGCTGTCTTACTCTAACTCGTTCATGCGCTGTATTGAATTTTTTTTCGAACGTGAAGTTTTTTTTTGTTTTATATCGGACTCCGACTTATAGCAGGGCTATCTAGGATTGCGATACAACCATGAAAATCATAAAATATGGCAATTTGTAGTCACAGCATATAAACATTTGGCGCATTGTAGCTACTTTCACAATTTAAAAAAAAAATGCCTATAACTTGAAAAGTATTAGGCTTTTACAAGATTTTTTTTAAACTCTGAACCGTCATAAGCTAGCCTTTTCTTCGATACCGGCTTGACATCGAGTTACAAGACACCCTGTATGCATAAAAAAATTGATGACCTCCATTTCCTTGTTGGTAAAACGTTTGTCTTCTAACTCAGGAGTTCGTGATTGCCATTTGTACCCATTTTTTTGTAACAAGGTTTTAGTCTGTTTTTCCTCTTAAGATTTCTTTAAACATATTTTATGATTTTTTGGAATAGATTGCCACGTGATGTTAATCACGACAAGTTGTACTAAATACAACGAAAATGTTATATATTACAATATAAATGCGTACCTCTAGAATAATGAAGAAGGAAACAGAACAGAAATACCGATGAACAGATTTAATAATTAGAGATGCGTGTTATGCAAATATTTAAGGAGCCTCGAGATGGAATATGGAGAATATGAGTCATAAAAGAGTAACAAAACAAATACTTTTGAAATCAAAAAAAATTAAATGAGAGAAAAATATAGAATATTATGATAAAGACAAAGATGAATAGAGTAAAATAATAGCAGTTAAGCAAGATAAAATATCGGATAGAAAAAAACTCGCGAGAGATCAATCGCGGATAAGTGAAACCGCTGATATAGATCCTATAAATAACGGGGGACTACTTTGCTTGAATATTTCAGGAGTTTTTCAAATAAAACCATAATTTGATGACCTCTGATGTCTTTCCGCTGGCACCCAGATTTTTTAAAATGGTTTCCAGTCTGGTTTTCACTTTAAGGCTTATTTGACACCTTTCTGGTTGATTGGACGAAATTGACACATGGCAGCAGGCTGTACTTTATACAACGATATCGTTATATAGTAATACAATACAATAAAGTTTTTCATTCTCGTTTGAATGTTTATGCAGTATATCGATCGTATGAGTCGGCGCGGCAGAGTAAAGAGGTCAGACAATACGAGACAATATATCAACTGTTATAGGGCCGGGCCGTTAATGGAAATATCACTTCGGTGGTTAAAGGTGGACATTAAGATCTTTGTGTGCCACGATCTATGGGACCACATTTCAATTGGTCACTCTTTTCAAAAAAGGTCGTTTCAATTTGCCTTGGGCAGGGCATTTCACATTTTTTATTATGTGTCATCAAAACATTATTCCATATTTTGCATTTTTTATGGAAATTCACCCAAAATATGATTTATCATATTTATTCGCATGGTAGTCCTTCAGCATATACGAATTGATGTTTTGGAGGTATTGAACAGCGTGGCCAGGAGACAGCATGTGATTCGGAATCATAAATCGATCATTCGGGTATGAAATCACTGAAATAAGTACGCAACTCGTAGTTCGTCATCCCAAGTGTTTGGAATACTACCCCGCTAATGTAAACAGGCGACAACACTCCCCACATCTAGTGCATGCGAACTCTTTTTCCGAAATAGTATATTTTAACTTTCACAAAAATGAAACTCAACATTCCCAGTTGGATGTCAATCAACCAAGTTACCAACTAGATCAAAAAGGTCATTAAATCCAAAAAAGGATGTTTTGTTGTATTCTACAAAACAAAAGTACATGTGTACTTTTTGATAGATTAAAGATCCAACTGTTTCAGTTTTCTAAAATTTCATATCACTCTGTAGACAAGTATAAGATGAATTGTTAGGAGGCTAGACTAGTTCATAAGATGGGATGCCGCGACATTATTTAAGTCATAGTGATCCCATCCCGTAGGGGACAGCCTAAGAGAATATGATACGAGTAGATAGTTTCATCAACAACAGCATTCTCACAAACTGGATCTATTTTATGTAGGGATAACTTGTGACAGTACAGTGGCCAATACGTAAACGTTTGTTACCTCACAATGTTGATATTTTTTCATTTTGTTCAATCTAACCTTAATTCACCATATATACACATACGTGTATATCGAATTATTAAAAGGAATTTATTAAAAAAAAACTTATGTTAATATATTTTATAGCACGTTTGTTTATAGTACAAACTGGTGGGTCCATAAGCATCTGGCAAACTCTTCTAAACAACCATAAAGGTGTTAAAGAGTCTTTTAGTAAAAACCTAACTGAAACTTTTTTTAAATAAATTGGGTTCCAAAGACAATCGAACCCGTAACCCCCGAACTGCAAGACACACGTCTTACCACTTACACCACGGAAATATATGTTTGATATATTTTTGTAGCTTACTATTTTTTTTTGTTTCCTTGAATTTTTAAGAGATTGCCATATGGCAGTAAACACTCCAGGTTGGAATATATACAACTAAAGGGTAATAAATTACAATCTTAAGACTTTTTCCTCTTTAGTAGATATTCATTTATTTCACAAGCAAAAAAGATAACAAATCGAAATTTATCAGAAATTAATTCACTCAAAACTGACGAAGGTAATCTGAAGAAGCTGTTTTGGGAGTATACTTGAGTTTGGCTCGAGTGGAAAAATAACAACTTAAAAATGTCCCGGACAATGCTTTGGACTCCACCAAATTATGCTCAAAAAAACGAAAATGAAATTAAATAACTATATATGTTACAACTAAACTAAAAAAATAAAATTGAATTATTATAACAAAACGTGTTGCTTTGCAGAATTTGGTTTGACGAAAAGCCGAAAAACTTCGACTTCGTTTTCATTTAAATTCGCTATAATGAATTGCTTATTATCTCTCAAGATGTTTGCAGAAACCAGCTCTTGGAAAATATATTTAATGTACTCGTACGTATACAAACAAACATTTGACAGAATTCAAACATTTCACAATTCATGTATTCCTGATTTGAATTATATACTATTTACGAGTCAAATGATAAATATCTACATATGTCAATTAAATTGAATAAATGAACTATTCAATATATGAAGAAATTGAATAAATGAACTATCCAATATATGAAGAAAATAAATAAACGAACTATCCAATATATGAAGAATAAATTAACTATCCAATACGAAATTAAATGAATAAACTTTCTATATTCGTATCTAATATATAAAGTATTCGCATCTAATATATAATATATTCGCATCTAATACATAAAGAATAAATATCTCAAAACCATTGAACCAAACTACTTGAGTTTTCATTGGATATATAAATGACGACAACCGTGTCCTAATTGGTAAAATGCTTGTCTCTCAGCCCAGAGGTTGCGGATTCGTTTCCCGACACCTTCATTTTTTTAAAAAGGATTCCAGTCTGGTATTCACTTAAGGCCTCTTTAACAAATTTCTTGTCGGTTGAAAGATATTGCCACATGGCAATAAACCCGCCAGGACTGTATACACCGAAAGTGTAATACAATACAATCAATGTAAAAAATCCCCCTACTAAACAATTTTTTTTTTCGTTTTTTTTTAATAAACGAAAATCATCGGGTAAACGCAAAATTACCAAGCTGATAAAATATCATTTTTAGATTTATTTAAGTCTAAAAAATGCATTATTGACTATCTTACTTTGCTTTAATATGGATGGTTCTATTTCGCATCCAATATGTGAAGTTTATTTCTTTTTAACTTGTCGAACATAAAAAATTAGTAAGTAAAAAACAACGTTAGTTTTCATGCAATATGTTGAAATATTTACGAAAAAATCAGAATTGATGTAGGTTATTTATTAGATAATTAAGAAATCAAATGAATATTATGTATTGATTATGAAAGATTTACGAAACACATATTTATCCGGAATGAATGGAGAGCGAGGAAGAGGTAGACTGAGGAAAGAGTAGTAGGAGATTGTTGAAGAAATTTTGATCTTGTTGAAAAATGAATGCCATGGATAGAAGGACGTATGATATACTCTCGCCTATACCAAAACGGACGTAGCCTATGTGTGTACTCGTATGTTTAGAACATTTGTATGACACAAAAAAAAAACAAATATTGATTCACGAAAATCTTTGCATAAAAAACAGGAAGGAAAAAAGTTCGTTTATTTTGAGTTATGGTTTCGAATCCTCCATATACCGTTCATAAACAACCAAAGAGATAAATTGTATTTATTTTACCAATTGTAATTTCAATGTTACGCGTGGCGAATTTCAAGAAATGATTGTTTGTGTTTCTTATTGTTTTTATTCAAAATTTACATATTTATATTTTAAAAATAATCCATTCGTGGATTTCTTTGACATTAAGAAATAAGTGACCGGAAAAAGTGACATAAGTAAGTGACATAAGTTTGGATGTTTATGTAAAATATTAGAACTTTCTGATTCGCAGAAACACAAAAAAAACTTATTTACTTTGAATATCCTTTTTAGGCTTTATGGAGTGGTTTTTGAGCTTTCTTTGTCCATAGTAAATTTTCTAAAGATTTTTTTATATCCGCTCACACTTCTCTTGACGAGAGCTGTAGGTATATGTTACGTCGAAAACATGTTTTTTTTAATATTTAAAACAGTATGTTTAGGCAGTAATATGGATAATTGTCTTATTACGCGATTAGTGTGTTATAACTAGTTTATTTCTGATTTAAAATCTTCAGTTTAGGATATTTTACCTGGTTTACGTACTATACATATGTCTTAAATGTAAAATTTAAAGTTAATGCATATACCATATAAAATTAATGATTCAGATATGGAGCTATCCATTAAATTACATATTAAAGGAATTGAATGAAGAATGTATCAATTCGAAAGAATGTATCAATCTCCCATAAAAAAGTGTACATAAAAAAGTACGAGTATGTGCCCTTTTTTAAAAAGCTTTTTTAAACAACAAACTTAAAAAAGTCCAAGATTTTATCTTTTACCTCCTACAAATAAGTGAACTCCTCAACACTATCGACATTTCTACATCCAAGTGTTTGCATAGTTATTAGATTACACGCATTCCTAATAATGAAACTTACATAATGTTAACCTTTTTTAATATTAGGAGAGCTAATATGAAGTTTGGTTTTCTCAGCATTGCTGGCAACATTATTGTAATGGGATCAGCATCCGCTTGTAATCTTTTTGTAGACATCTCTTAAACTATCAAAGTATTATTTCAAGATTTTTAAAGCATCAGAAGATCGTGAATATGTACGACTGAATTATTTGTGTATATTTAAAACTTATGACAAAATATATGTTCTACTTTGTAGTGAGAAGTCTCCATAAGTGCCTTCGTTTTATTTGAGTATCTTAAAAAAGCTAAGAGGACTTATATTATATTATTATATCCTTATATTATTAATAATTTGTTTGTCTTTTTTAAACGAAAACTGAGTTATACGATGATCAAATGCACGGAGTCAAGTAGAGCCTAAACTGATTGACCTAAAAAAATTAGTAACACTCAAGATAAATAAATTCACGATCAATTCCAAACATATGTTCCACAAAAAGTGGAATTTTAAAATTTATACGCATATTAATTTAAAGTTTGAAAATTCCAGTTTCATATTACAATATGTATTGAATATTTTTCTAATTAATATAAAACTTTAACAAATTGGGGGGTTCCAACCATGTAGTTATACATTGGAGAAGGTTCCAACCATGTAGTTATGCATTGGGGAAGGTTCCTACCATGTAGTTATACATTGGGGTAGGTTCCAACCATGTAGTTATACGTTTTATACATTTGATTTCCCCTTTATCAAGCTACATATACTATATTTAATACTTTTCTTCTTCAAATGTTATCATCAACACAAAACTGTAAAATTTTTACTAATTTTCATATGAAGCTCTTAAATTAAAATATTCGTTTCTGTAGATAAACTGTGGGCTGTGGGGTGATGTACGAGTCTCACAGTTCCCATAGAGTCAAAATAACGTTTGGATTTCAAAATTGTGGTATTTATAGAATAATTTGAAGTCTTTCTTATACGGCTCCAATCTTAGGCTTCTAATTTGGATTCAGGAAAATACATCAAATTCTTTACCTTTTTCCGAAAATTTATGAAAAAGAAACGACAGTATGAATAAGAAACACTCTATAGCTTTCAGATATTTTATTCAACGGTATTTAGAAGGCGTGGAACTCTAAGATCAGTTGTGTCTGAGAATTTGAACAGTCTTGTTGAAGTGGAAATGGATCCAGTTGTCTCGATCAGACTTTCGTATTGTTTGATCTTATCCTATTGAATAAACGTTTTAGTATATATATATATTTGGAAGAATGCATAAAACTGCAAGCATATGTATTTTCCTAACCTGAAAATAAAGTCTAGCACTAGCTTCTTTAGAAACTTGCAGCGTGTTAACCGTACAAACACGCATCTTTGTTTGAAAGCTACATAATGAAATATGCCAAGTACATGTTTACTTACCCTTAATTGAAAAATTACAGCATTGGGGAAACTTCGTGAAAAAAGTAAGTCCTTATAAAAAAGTTTCTTTTTTGACAAAAAAAAATGTAATATCTTTTATGAAATTTTTGTCTTATACGAAGAATTTCTAAAAGTAACAAAATAAGGTGAAAAAGTCTACTAATGTAATAGTATCGTAAAACATGTATACAATGTCTATTCTGGGCCTTTTGCGATTTTTTCAAGGCTTAATATTGCTGGAATTATAGACATTCCTGTAACCTGGAAACAAGTCTGAAAAATACCCATGCTATTTTAAAGCTGAGTTTTGAGCCGTAGACCTTCTGAGTAGAAATATCGGCATTTGAATTATCTAAATCATTTTTATTTATAAAAAAATATTTATCTTTTAGTGTGCACTTATGTTTTGCAATGGATATAATTTTTATTTTTAAAAAACACATATATCATAACATTATCGATCAATTGCATTATTTCACTTAATTGTTAGTTTCTTTTCATCTTAAGATTTTGAAATTTTAAAATATTTTATTTGTTTATTTGAAAAAAATATCAATAAGTTTCTGAGCATATGACCATTATGTTTGATATTGATATTACATACAGTATATTGCTGCTTGTCCATTACGAAAATAACAATATTAACAGTTTTAATCTAATTAACTTACATCTATCGGATTTAATTGTGAATAAATGGATTTTTTTCTGTAAAATTGAAAACTGTTTCATTTCCCCGCTCTGCATACTGGCTAGAATAAGTATTATTCAATAAAATTGTTTCTCTTTCCAGGTGACCGTTTCGACTGTAAATATGCTTACCACTGTACTCAATGACAGCCCCGTATTCCCTGAGAGAGAAGAGGACCAAGCCGACTTAACGGGACCCCTGTTGATGGATAGTCCTCAGGTATGTTCAACATTGTACGATATTTTAGGGAGCTCCTTGGCCTACTCAATATGTTAGAAGGCCTGTCTTTCTTCTTACGATTTACACCCGGGAGGGAGACAATGGAGACTTTTTTCTATCGTCGTTGCTGAGCCTCGTAGTCGAGGATCCCCGCGCCATTCCAGTGTCAATTCAGTTGGAAAATGAAGCTGTGCCGTGGAGTTTTCGTTCCTTTCTTCTTTTTAAGTGAGTGACCCGTTGTACGCCAGCAAACTCACCGGCCCCACCGCTGTACTGGATTCGATGGCACACCTGAAGTGAGAGTACAATGGCATGTTTTTTCCATTTTTTGAAAAAATAGATATTACCTAAGTCATAGGAATCCTTATACCCCCGAATACTAGACGGAAAAAATGGCTGTGTCATTCGAGGGGAGTAGCACAGCATGGGGCTCGAACCGGCGACCTTCCGCACGGAAGTTCAGTGCGTTACCACGCGGCCGTACACCAAGTTATTTTATATATCATTTACGTAAATATTTTATTAATACATAACATATGTGAGCTATAGATTAATGTGTAACAAAACTACAATGATCAACGGGGGTATACAAATGTCGAATGGGATTACCAATATACGGATTACTGTATGGTATGTTGATGGCATATGTTAGTAGTGTGTGCGGAGAATAAAGATAGTTGATAAATAAATTATATGAGTCAAGCGAAGAGAAAAATCTGAGAATGAATGTTGTGAAACCTACCTATATACTCGTATAATAGTAATGGGGATAGAAAAAAGTGATAAGGAAAATAAATGCGATATATGAAATATTAGATCAAGAATTCTGCTATTAAGGTAGTATTAGCTGATATAATAAGCTATGAGAAATATCGAACGGCGTGTAGAGATAGGAATCAAAATCAATAGGACACTAAAACATTTATACTTGAACTGGACAGTATCAAACCCTGCTAAGATTAGAGACAACAAAAGTATTCTAGTACCAACTTTGATGTATGGGAGTAAAATGTGGAAGTGGAAAGACTGAAAGGAGTCCAATAAATGCTTTAAAATGTGTGTACTGAGAAGCTTACATGGAGGGACTTTGTATGACAGAATATGGAAGAATTCATTAGAAATGAATGTGAATATAAATGATGTATAAAGTAAGATCAAGACCACCGTTCTAAGATGGTTTGGTCATGTATAATAAACAATGAAGAAATACTACAATAATAAAACAAATATACAATACAAATGTGAATGGAATGGAATGGAAGGCATGCTAGAGTAAGCCCATGGAATGTAATGTCAGATCTTGTAAATGCTAGTTTGAAATGAGAAAATGTAAAAATTCAGAAAATTCGTATGAGTCGTATGTGTATAGAAGAAACGAAAGATGATGTGTGTCACGATAAGAAAGTCTGGCGCTTTCTCTTCTCTACCTGCGCCGACAGGGAAACGGCGTGATGGTACGTATGTACGAGTATATACATATAATATGTGAGACAGATTAACTGCGGAGTAGAGCATTCCTTCCGAGCTTTTGGTGTTTAAAAGGAAGATAATATTCACTACACGAGTTTTGTAACGAAACATCAAAAAAACTCATTTTAAGGGATATTCGATTTTTTCGTTTATTTACCTACTAAATGGAAAGTTGAGATTCACGTAATGTATAAGCGACATTTTTAGCGATTCATAGAAACAAATTTAAAAATTTCTAAGTAAATCAATTTTCTGATAAATATTTCTACGAGTATATGCGATCCGGTGGGGTCTTATAATAATAATAGTAAAATAACTATTTATACTCGTACAGCACTTTTTAGAATGCGGACTCTTCTCAAGAGCGCTCTTTCTCTGGAATCGAACTAGGTTTTATTGAAAGGTAGGTCAGTTGAGTTTCAGAAAAAATCAATTATTTTTTGTGTAAGGATAGGTAGGTGGCGACTGCAGCAAATAAACTGGGCACTTTCCCGTATCTGTGTAAAGATAGGTAGGTGGCGACTGCAGCAAATAAACTGGGCACTTTCCCGTATCTGTGTAAAGATAGGTAGGTGGCGACTGCAGCAAATAAACTGGGCACTTTCCCGTATCTGTGTAAAGATAGGTAGGTGGCAACTGCAGCAAATAAACTGGGCACTTTCCCGTATCTGTGTAAAGATAGGTAGGTGGCGACTACAGCAAATAAACTGGGCACTTTCCCGTATCTGTGTAAAGATAGGTAGGTGGCGACTGCAGCAAATAAACTGGGCACTTTCCCGTATCTGTGTAAAGATAGGTAGGTGGCAACTGCAGCAAATAAACTGGGCACTTTCCCGTATCTGTGTAAAGATAGGTAGGTGGCGACTGCAGCAAATAAACTGGGCACTTTCCCGTATCTGTGTAAAGATAGGTAGGTGGCGACTGCAGCAAATAAACTGGGCACTTTTCCGTATCTGTGTAAAGATAGGTAGGTGGCGACTACAGCAAATAAACTGGGCACTTTCCCGTATCTGTGTAAAGATAGGTAGGTGGCAACTGCAGCAAATAAACTGGGCACTTTCCCGTATCTGTGTAAAGATAGGTAGGTGGCAACTGCAGCAAATAAACTGGGCACTTTCCCGTATCTGTGTAAAGATAGGTAGGTGGCGACTACAGCAAATAAACTGGGCACTTTCCCGTATCTGTGTAAAGATAGGTAGGTGGCGACTGCAGCAAATAAACTGGGCACTTTCCCGTATCTGTGTAAAGATAGGTAGGTGGCAACTGCAGCAAATAAACTGGGCACTTTCCCGTATCTGTGTAAAGATAGGTAGGTGGCGACTACAGCAAATAAACTGGGCACTTTCCCGTATCTGTGTAAAGATAGGTAGGTGGCGACTGCAGCAAATAAACTGGGCACTTTCCCGTATCTGTGTAAAGATAGGTAGGTGGCAACTGCAGCAAATAAACTGGGCACTTTCCCGTATCTGTGTAAAGATAGGTAGGTGGCGACTGCAGCAAATAAACTGGGTACTTTCCCGTATCTGGAAATGTTTATAAAAACGTATTTGTTAAGAAAACCGTAGAAAATTTACCTAGGAAAGGCAAACCACCAGAAAATCTTTGTAGGTCTTCCAATATATGATAGTTACGCAGTTATTTAGTATTGTATTTTTTTATTTAGTACAACCAACCAGAAAGATGAGTGACCTTTAGTAAAAAACCAAACTAGAATCTTGGAACTTAACATATTTGGAAGTTTCATATTCACAAGAAATAGGAAGTGTAATATAATCAGATGGCATCATATTTAAATTAAGAAGAAATAAAAAATTGTATCAAAAGTCAGTATCAATTATGAGAGAGTATAAGACTAAACTTTTTATTCCTATATATTTTATAATGAGTGGGTTTCTCCCGAAATTAACGCAAACAAATAAATTATAACAAAACAATGAACTACAAAAAATAGAAAAAAACCGGAATACTTTTTTAAAAAAAATCTGAATTCCAACGGGATTCGAACCCGCAACCCCCGAGTTGAAAGAGGTTGCAACACATATGTTTTACGTGAAGCTTTTAAATAGAGTAAGTTTGAAGTAAACACATAAATTCATCTTGAACAACTCTTATGTTCCTATAAAGTTTAGTAGGTACACACACTCATGGCTACCCGAAATTTCCATTTCAAATTGTGCACGAACAGAAAAGTTCGACCGGGGAACTTGTAAATGAGATAACAGGACATTTTAAAGGGGACGGATACTGCGCCACGGTTTATTGACTGTAACAATATTAAACTTTTTCCTTTGAAAATATTAACATTAAGAAAATAATACCAATTCTTGTCATATTTTTTAATCTCTTTGTTTTTAAAATGTAAAATTTCCTTTATATATTATATAATAATTTTTAATAGATCTGTAGGGTGACTGAGCCTCGATGCGACATTGTGAAAGAGATAATCTTCTTTAAAGTTCATCTTGATCTTTGATTCAGCAGCTATGGAAAATATGGTACGTCACTGCAACTAATACCTTAAATTCTTCAATCAGGAGATGCGTCTTCTAACCGCACTTCTCCTGCCCTGAATCTACCACTACATTATCAGTTGAAGAATATTATATTTTTCTCATCGTATTATATCATATATCCCAAAGTATACTTAATAATACTTCTATTTATTCTTTATTCACCCGTTTCAAAGATTTTGTCAATTCATGAGACTCACAGCATTCTTCGATAAAAAAAGATTTTTAAATTCTCTAATTTTGTTGTAATCCCCCGTGCATATTTCAACACCATAGAGAAGAACAGATAATTTATAGTACCGCAAAATTCACATAATTAAATCAAAATTTAAAATCCTTGTTGAAGAAGACATACCTACTGTATTTGGAAGAAGCAACTTCGTACCATCCCAACTTTTACTTTGATCTCTTGAGACTCATTCCATTGATCATTTGTCAGTATCCCATATATTGTTGGACTCATTCAACAATTGCATTATTTACATCAAGATGTATCCTTGTATATATCATTCTACTGAAAATCATAAATTTTGTCTTTGGTATATTTATAACCTATCTCATTACAAACTGTGTTTATCCTCTAGTGACAGTGGTAATAGAACCCAATAAAATTAGAGAAACATTTTTATGAACGTGATATCAATTTCCAATCATAACTAATACGTTAGTGTTAGTTATTAAAAAATACTTGAAATTTCGTCTAAACTGATAATATATATATGTTGGCGCCTTGCCCTAGTAACTACTCGTAGCGTGCTTACTTAACACAGACGCGTTCCAAAATCGATTCCCAAATTCTACCGGATATCCTTATTTGTCTGGAACCTGGATCATTTGAATGATACTTTTTTTTAGATATAATAGGTGATAGACTCGAACAAGCTAATAATATATTTTCGGTCTGCTCTATCATAACTTCCAGTCATATTTACATTACATGTTTGTTTAAAAAGTATTTCATTGTCTATTGGTTCAACATACCTCAAACACTATATAATATTCCTTTTTACCCAACTTACTTAACCAGTCTTTAGTTCACATTAATTCTTAATAAACATTCTAAAGTTCGTATTTATAATTTAAGATCTTTGAAAGTTTACGTGTGATTCAAAGTAGAACATGACGGCTTTCATGTTTCGAGTTCGTTAGTTATGAACTTTGCTATCAGTGGAGATACGCGCCAAATTCCATTTGGACTATAATGGAGTCGGAAACGTAAAAAGGTGAAATGATTCAGTCAGTTATATACGAGTATCACTTACATTTCATAACAATGGTATAAACTTCAAAAGACCTTTTCCACAAATTAAAACAACCTTAAAAGCCTGCGAGCACACATTTCGTATTATTTCAGACGTAGCTATACAACATATTTTTCTTAACGTAATATACTCGTAAATTACCAAAGATAAGTTAAACACATACGAGTATTATACACGTATTTGTCACTCCCAAGATTTTTATATATATTTCAGGGTACATTTTTTATGCGTTTACAAAGGCACCATAAATAACTACCTACGATACGCCTAAATGATGTTGAGATAAAATGCAAACATACATATCATCACGCTGTATCCCTTGAGGGGTAGGCAGAGAGACAGAACCAAAAACTTGTCTATCCAAGACCACACTTCCACTTCTTCCACATTTATACATTTCGTCATGCACAATCTTCTAATATTCATACTTCTCACTTTACCTTCTTTCAAAATCTTGTCCATTTAGTTCAGCCACTGTTTCTTCGGTCTACATTTTCCACGTTCATACCTTGCACTTCTGACTTGTATATTCGCTTAGTCATTATCTCATAATCCATTCTCTCCACATGTCTAAACCATCTTAAAATTTCTTTGTTCATCTTACTTAAAAAACCCATTTTATCTGTGCATTCATTTCTGATGTCTTCATTCCACCTGATTTCAAACATTGAAACTCAACAAATTTCCTTAGTGCACGCATCTTCACAGCATTAATCTAACGCTCACCCTTCTTCTGCCAAGTCCAAGTTTTACTTCCATATATCAAGGTGGACACCAACACACTATTATATATTATCATTTTTGCTACAGTTGATATTGCGCGGTTATTGTATATAGCATTAAATGCTCCGTTTACCTTGCTTCCTGTCGCTATCCTCATTTCAATATCTCTTTCAACTCGCCCATCATAAGTTAACATACTGCCCAGATAAAAGAAATCATCAACCTTCTCCAGTTTTTCTGAGTTAACCCATACATCGCACACACTTTTTACCACACGTATTTCTATAACCTTAACCTCAAATTAAAAAGTATGAACCAGTGGTTTAGCGGTGGAGAATGGGTGAGCCTGTTATTCACCACACAGTCACCAACGATTTTCCTATCGAAAAATTTAGTTTTTCATGCCTTAAAATTGCCTAGAATTAATAAATTTTTTGAAGATCCTACGGCACTCAGGCTGCCAAGACGCACACTTTGACAATCTCTAAACCTATCCTCCGCTATTTCTCATCCCTCTAAACTGAACATGCACATCTAGCTGACGTAGTGTATTGGATAAATTCGGATGTGGTAATATAATATAAGCGGTTTTTTTTGCCTTTCCCTCTGTGAATACAAATTCGCGTTGTGTCACGATTTTTTATTCTCATTTATTAAGGCAGAGTTTTTTTTAATATATTTTGGAAATATTTTTGCCCAATAAGATAAATCCTTAAAATTTAAGTCTGAATACTTTTATCGAATTTTAATATTTTACTTTAAACTGAGCACAAAACAATATAATACGTTTAGTTAGGTGCGGAATTTATGTAATCTTTAAAAGATTTTTTGTTTATATACGTAGTTTTTTTAACGTTATTTCGTAGATTTATATTATAATTTGGATCCATTTTCTCTGTGCTGTTTTCTATCATAGTCTCAAAATAGCATCAATGGGCATGCACAATTTTCGGAATCATTTTAATAATATCGTATTATTTTTTTCAATTTTATTACTAATAATTATACTTCCATTCTAAACAATACAAGACGACAGGGTTATTATAATGTGAAAATATCTTTCAACCAACCACAAATATATAAAAAAGGCCTTAATTGAAAACCAGGCTGTAAACCTTTTAAAAAAATCTGGGTTCCAATTATAATCGAACGCGTCTTACAAACTAGAGCACGGATGTAGTCATGAAGCAACATTAATAAGTACATCCTCTATCATTCAATCACTAATATGTCACTAGAGCACGGATGTAGTCATGAAGCAACATTAATAAGTACATCCTCTATCATTCAATCACTAATATGTCACTAGAGCACGGATGTAGTCATGAAGCAACATTAATAAGTACATCCTCTATCATTCAATCACTAATATGTCACTAGAGCACGGATGTAGTCATGAAGCAACATTAATAAGTACATCCTCTATCATTCAATCACTAATATGTCACTAGAGCACGGATGTAGTCATGAAGCAACATTAATAAGTACATCCTCTATCATTCAATCACTAATATGTCACTAGAGCACGGATGTAGTCATGAAGCAACATTAATAAGTACATCCTCTATCACTCAATCACTAATATGTCAAGACTGTGCGCTTGATGAAGTGAAATATCTTTCATACATAAAACCAGCACACTTACGTATAGGCTCAGAAATTATTTGACTTAAATGAAATAAATAAATAAAAATTATAACAGAGAACAAAATTACTTATTATATTATATTACGCTTTCGTCGTATATAATACAACATGACAGGATTATTGCCATGTGTCAATTTTGTATGACCAACTAGAAGTCAAAACTAGACTTATATAATTTAAAAAATTAGGTACCAACGGGAATCGAATCCGCAACCTCCGGGTTTGAAGAGTCATCTTACAATTACCAACTGACGGCCACAAAGGTCGTCGTATTTATTTATTACCAAAGTTTTTTTTACAAAGAAACACTTTCATTACAATAATTAAATAATTTGAAATACCATTTAAAAGTCTAGTCTCAACTTAAATGTCCCCCCTGATAAAGACATGTTTCTAATACGGGGAAAAGGGTTGACACGGAGCATCCCAGATTTCTTTCACTTTAACTGATATCTGTTAAGGTTTTAAGTAAAACATATATAACATTATTACTTTTCGTTTCCAGCTAACGAGGTTTTTTCCTTATCATATATTCCCCTCTATTATCTAGACAACTAAATTTCATTGTATCTGATGCCATTATACTGTAGCAATTTTCCAGTTATCTTTTACTATTCTCCCTAACGTATCCCATTATGTTAGACTAATTACGATTCTAGAATATTAAAACTGTATTTTTCTTTACAAAAAACATTAATTACTCTTTATTACATTCCCTAAAACTTTATTTTGCCACAAAGTTCATAATGTCTTGGAATGAAACAATGCTACTTTTTGTAATATTTTTGGCGATCCTCAAAGTTCATTAAAATAAAAAAATCCTGAAAATTTCGTTGACGTAATTAAGATACCAGTTTATTATTTCAGTGGTTTTATTTTTTTTTTGGAAAAAAAAGGTTTTTTTTCATATAATTAATGCATCACAGACAAACTTCATTACAAAAATTGACACATGGCAATATAATCGCCAGGTTGTATTATAGACAGCGGATATGTTATACCTACAATACAAAACGAATATTTCATAGTTGTAGCCATAATAAGATAACCTTTTCAGTGCAGTTGATAAGGCGTCTGCCAGTTCGAAGGTGGGGTTTAATTCCTGTCGGTACCCATCCATTAAAAAAAGGGTTTAAGTCTGGTTTCCACTTAAGACTTGTTTGACATATTTCTGGTTGGTTGGGAGAGATTATCACACTGCAATAAGCCCGTCAGTTGTACTGTATACAATGAAAGCGTAATACAACGATACAATAAGCAAAGTCCAAAACAATATCAAAATAAAGTAATCTTATTAAATATTTGAAAGTTCTTGTATCCATACGTTGGGACTTCCATACTTTGTCGGAACCATCTTCAAGGGTGTCAACATTTTTATCTAAAGAGCTCGTTAAAACTTTATCAAATTTTAATTTATATTTTACAACCTGTCGAACTTTTTACCAGAAGATAATTTCTTCCCGTCAAATAGAAATATTCAAAATTATCTACACGTTTTTTTTTTCACGACTACGACGCTTTTCTTTTTTATCACGACCAAGAATCTAAAATGAAATATCTTAACCACTTATCCACAGAGGTTATCAATTAGTGCGTTGAAATTTTATTAAAATACCTCAATATTTAAATTTGACTGTAGTTTGTAAAATACCTCAATATTTAAATTTGACTGTAGTTTGTAAAATAACTTAAATATAGTATGCGCGCATCGTGATTTTTTTTAAGGTTTTTAATTTAATGGACATAATAAACGTTTATTTCTCGTTAGCATGTATATTAATATTTTTATTTTACTTAAAAAAAAAACCGTGACGGTTTTTACAAAAACAAACATTATGACTTTTCATATTTATTGAACGTTTGAGAGTTAATGAAGATAGTTAATATTTTTCTGTGATCTGCTTGGTAACGTGGCTTACTTTTTACTTTATGCCTACATGCATTGGGAAATGACGCAAACACAGAAAACGCATTTTTTACGAATCATAATTTATAGTTAGACAAGGAAATCCAACCCATGGTTATATCAATTTATCATTTAGAATAATTCAACTGCAATAAATTCTCAAAAATAGAAAACACCTCTGAATTTTCATCTTTAATAAAATTAATCACGAGAAATTATGTTGGTCACCAGATTGTTGACATATTTTCTTGTAAATTATATTATTACATCTTCTATAATTTGACGCTTTCATTGGAAATAAAGCTGCGGGGCTTATATCCTCAGGTAAGTTCTTACCAACCAAAAATATCCTGTGTACACATTTTTATATCAATTATTTTAATTAGTCTTGTTCGACGTTTGTCTGTCCTAAGGCAGCTATGTTTCACAAAAAAATGAAAATTTTAAATGTAGACCAAGAATAGTCATAAGAATAAAAATCCCACTTAACAGAAAACAGTTAAATGCCATCAGATTACACCAAAAAGAGCATTTAAACCTGAAAAATTCAATATCCAATGGACCAAAACGGAACGTTGAAACTGAATGCACACTGAAAAAAAGAACTGAACATATAATATGAACGAATATATCCATTCGATATCAATACCAAATTAAGTTTAATGTAGGTAAGGGTAGACATCTTTCCACTCGGTGAGTATAATATACTAAATTCACTTTTCTTCGTTCTGTATTATCAAATGATGCCAGGAGGGGTCGTAAGCCCGAACACAGTATTCCGAAGCACGCCTTTGCCAAAAGGACATCAAAAGATACGGCGTCACGTCATTTAAGTCGAGGCCTCTACTGTTGGAACATCCATCATGGAATTACCCCGGTCTGGCCCTTTGTAGTCCCGTTAAGATACAACAATAGGAAACAACTTTGTGAGCGTTTATGTGACGAATATACGACCTTTTTAAGCTCTGTCGTAAAAATAAAGCTTTCACCTGTTTATAAGCGGAACTTCTTGACTGCTAGCAATTGAAATAAATATAATATATTTTATTTATATCGTGAAATAAAAAGTATTATATAAAAACATCGAAAAGATTTTTTTTTCATATTTATTTATAGCATTTCTACGAAATCTTGTCCTTTTTAATATAAAAAATGAAAACATAAATTGAAAAAATAAATATAGAAAAACGGTGCATGTCACGCAAATAAAAATATCAAGCCAAATATTCTCCTTTAATTCTTTTTGATAGCAATTATTTCTTTATTAGTGGAAAATTTCCACTGCTTTTTTTAAGGCTCACTAATTTGCTAAATATTATTTTTATGTCGATGGCTAATATATTATTGAGAACGTGAACTTTCCTATTTCACATATTGGAGCAGCAATATTATTTTCGTTATCTTTGTTTTTTTGCCCTTCACCCATCAAGAGTGTTATTCGAAATACTCGTATAACTGTCATAAATAAATATAACATAAAAATATTATTTGTAACTGACACAATTATTAATAAACATTATTTATCATTTTCACATACTGATTAAATTGAAATGTCAGTATAACTTAAATTAATGTTAAAACTAGTTTAAGTTAAATATTAAATTTAAGTATATTTTATCATAGAAAAAATATTGTTACCGATTTGGAATGTCTTATTTTAAAATTTTCATTACTAGTTTACTATTTGAACTATGGTTAAAGGGTCAAAATAATAATTGACTGTGGAATACCAAAATTTGAAAATGAGAAATAAAAAACAAGAAGTCAAGAGAACTGTGGTTGAAAAAAATATGTCATTTAAATCCTCTTCCTCCAAACCACAATCGCATAAGCAAAAAAACTAAATATGAAATTTGGATTAGTGAGATTTAATACAACGGAGATCAAGGCGTATAGGACACAATGAATACTATATATTAAGAATGTGTCGATAGGGAAATGGATTAGTGAGATTTAGTACAACGGAGATCAAGACGTATAGGACACAATGAATACTTTATACGAGTATTAAGAATGTGTCTATAGGGAAATGTTGAATCGTCTCACATTCAATGGATCAAGTTGGAAAACACGATGATCTCAGAAAGGGAAAAATATCAGATGAAGACATTTAGTATTCTGAGAGTGCTCCAGATTCTGAAGACAATTTATCAAGCCAGTTTTTTTCTTTTGATAGTTTGAGAAGAAAATCGTATTCACAAAAAAAATATGTAATTATTGTCGTTTAAATCATAAAATTTCGGTTTTCATTCTTGTTTCAAAATGTGTTTATATGTAATGTAAAAAATTTTTGTTTAACAAAAACCTTTTATTAAGTAAATAATTTTTATTATGAATTTTTGCATAGGTACCTTACAGGTGAAGCTGCAATAACGCGAAAAGTCGATTCGCGGCAGTCTCCAAAAGTGTTTTGAATTGTTTTTTATTGAATGAAGGCAGTCCGCCTCCATACTAGATGAATGCCCTTTATCGAATGACGGCGACGACGGTCTTGTCTGTCGTCAGGACCTTTCAACATTTCGGTCTGTTTACGATACCATATATCTTATTTATTTGTTTATTTCAACACTTATTGTTAATATATCTCGTGAATTTATTGTTTTAAAGCATTTTTTTCCTATCCACCAGCTTTTCTTTAAAAACTATTTTCGGTATCCATAATTGTGTCTTGAATTTATTAAATAAAAATATTATTTGAGCGAAAATAACAAAAAATAAAACTTAACAAGATAAATAGGGATAAGGATGGGTATTGTAGAGGAGTTAGAGAGGAGGAATATTTTGAGATAAAATAATTTTTCTTTAGCTTTTTCTTAAAAATTGATGAGGAAAAATCTTAACTGATTGAGCCAGGAAGATCATTCCAAAGTCGAGATGTCGAGATCAGTAAACCGCAAAAGAAAGAATGATGTTATCTTTACTACATCGTAGAGAATATTTGGAGGGATCTGAAAGAAAATTTAATTTTTAGATGCAGATATTGAGGACAACTAGAATTGTTCACTCTAAAGATGGTAGACAAAACGTGGCGATTTTTTCGCTGTCTCATTTAAAGCCATTGGAATCTGGCTTAGTTTTCCGGAAGAATTACTATAGACTATATCATACGGTATCTTCTACGATTTGTCACATTCGTACTCCGTAGTTCCCCCCCCCCCCTCCGGTAGGTTATTTACAGGTAGGAAAACTTCCATGGGTTACATTTTTTATCATCTGAGCCACACTGATATCAGTAGATTATTAACACAATTGTTTTAATTTAAAAAAGCAGAAAAAAGGTTTGGAATGGATGCAAAATATACATGAATTTAAAAAAAGAAGATAGCAACGGGCCAGCTAAAAAATATCGAAACACCTTTAAGTGAAGGTGTGGGACATATTTTTGCGCAACATTTTCACGCTGGAAAAAGCAATACTTCTATAACAGCAACGTCATCCGAGAGGAAAGTTTCGGAGCCCGACCCATTACCCTCTGGAGGACGCCGCCATCCAGCTGGCCCGCCCTCCCAGACCCCGGCCACAACTTTGTGCTAAAGTATGAAAGTTTAAACTGTTTTGAAACCTCACCTGAATGGCCAGGTTGAAATTCCTCTAATTTTTCTTCAAGTTTTATGGCCAAGGCACTGCATTTTGTATAAACTATTTTTAACAGCGAAACTTCAGATTTTTAAAAGAGTAATTTGATTTTAGCCGTGACATGGATAGAGCTTGAAATAAAATTATGTATTAAAAGGTTTTATTCACGTTGGTTTTTTTTACCTTCACCATCCATATTTTTTAGTTTTTCCAAACAACATGAGACTTATTGTGAATTCTGACGTGAGAATAGTAAAATAAAACCAACATTATTTAAATTCAATACTAATGGTATACACATTGAAACAAGAGACTGATGAAGCCATTCATTTATTCCTAAGGTATACTTTAATATATCCGAATTGGCAATGCGGGCATATTGAAGAGCGTGGCCGGGATACAACATCAATCGATCTCATTATTGCGCTTTCGGGAAAGACGGAACTGGCAGTCCATCATGGGAGGTGTTAACAATGTGAAGAAGCAAAAACGATCATATACGTCTAGCTCACACGAATATTGCTACCAGACAAATATACCTAGATTTTGAATTTTCTTTCGTGTACCATCTAAAATAGGTTAAGCATCTTATCAACTAGGTCATTTATCATACATAGAAAGATAACAATATGTTGCAAACGAGTATAGATTTTAATGTACGACTATATTTATTTTGTCTTCTACAATAATGTTACATTATTTCATTGTTTTCTCTTCCTTTGACCACATTATCTGATTGGAAATCTGAACAATTCAATGACTTGACAAAATTATTATTATCGCTTCATCCGACATCGTCCACCAAATATCACTAATGTATTGGAAAATCTTACGATAGAATTAATGTGACCAGACAGTATGGGCGTGTGTCTCAGATAAATGTGCGACCATTAGGACTAAACTTTGTTCTAATCCTCGAACAAGGTTCTGTATTAACATATTTAACTTCTTCGTGTTTGTAGAACGATCTTCGACGCTGTAGCCTGTGAGAGTTTGATCATTAAATGGAAATTTACATAGTTTTAAGTTCTGGGATAGCGTGCAAAATGGCAAACGTCTTGAAGTTTGAGTATTAGGTAACAAGTCTGATTATTTTTAAAGTTAAATTTATCTATTTTGTTTATGAATATTAAAACAACTTAATATGTATCTCAAAAATAAAATGAAATGTACCCTTACGCGGTAAATAAATAATATATACATTTCTTCCCACCGTATTACTCGTACTTGCGGGATGAACATTGAGTATACACATACGAGTATGCTTTCCATATGAACAAACCATCTTGACATACCGTTTATCATGTTCCTTCTACAAAAATCTCTTCAGTCATACATTTATTTATGATTTCTTCATTTATTTTTCCTTTAAATTTTCCTTACTGCGGTCATTTGCATTGCATTTATTATATCTTACTTTTATTCTTCTCTTTCCAACTCCAATTAAAAGTGTTTTTTTTTCACGATACAACAACATCTTTGTATATCTCAGAATTAGATTTATGAAAATTAAATTTGCCCAAGTTTCGGGCAAATCGTATATTATTTTTAAGAACTTTATTACTTTTTTATTAAAACATAGGAAATAGGGATATGTTGATTTAATATTTCAAATTATTTCAAATCATTGAATATTTAGGAATTCAAAAAATAAGATTTGGTTAGATTAAACTCTCGTTTTCTCTTTTTGTTTTAAATGGTGCAAAAATCTGGACCCTCAAGGTGCGCAATAGATAAATAATGATTTTTTAAGATGTAGTATTGGAGACGGCTATTGGACATTCTATGGAGTGTCAGAAGAACCAATCGGTCGATTATTAAATAGCTCAGACTTTAAACACATCTCTCCGTGTTGTGTGCGGGAGAAGAACGACCACTTTAAGAGGTCAATTCTGGCAAGAAGTGTCAGTGGCAGAGGCCGGGTATTCATCCGATGGAATGACCTAGTTTAAAAAGCAGCAAAATGCTCGTTTTAGGAAGCACGGCATAGGGTAAGATATCGTTTTTGCTGAAGAACGTTGGTTAGTAACGATGGTGTTCATAAATGGAAGAATTTAATTGAAGTTCCTCAGAATTGTAGGAACGACCAAGAACACAAAATTATGTTTTGTTTATAGATTTATTACAAGTTTTATACAGCTTATTGAACGAATAATTTCCCAAACTGCCTATCAGTTTATAACAGTGGTTCTTGCTACTTCCAACAAAATAAAACATTTATTGTACAAAAATGAAAACACAAACTTTAAAAATGTTTACCAAATTCATGGAAACGAAATGCAATGTCTAAAATCTACATTAATTTAAAAATAAAGAGAATTTGATAGTTAAATAGAGTCGCATAGATTATTATGTTTTCTTAACTAACGTGTAAGAATAACACTTATTCTTACACGTAAAAGAGTGTCACATTTTACTATTAAATCCATTAAAAATTCTAGATAATACGAGTACATCTCGCAGTGTTTGCGTTTTGTCAACATACACATTGTTTATTTTCGTTATACACATATACACCCGTTAAACATATTATATTTGAATAGTTTTCAGAAAAATGTGTTATATTTAAAAATAATTTAACCATCGTGGTGCAGCAGCAATTTAGTCATTTGAATGTTTATTTTCACAAAATATTATTTATGATCAAAGTTTTGGCAAAATCGTTATTAATTACTTAAAACGTTGTTTTCTTTTGGCGTGGAATGTTATTGAAAAGAAAAAGATAAATCACAAGAGACATTTTTATTACACGGATTGAATAAAATTCTATTTTACTAAAAATGAAAGGAATTTTTAGAATTCACGGTTTAAACGTCCGTCAAAAGGGCAAAAATATTGATTGAACCGCTCTATGGGACTACAATCATTTGACGGGAAATGTAACCAAGAATAAAGCGAGGAAAAATCTTCGCTTCCAACTGACGATATTCTCCAGCATATTAAAATACATTGACTTTATCTCTTCAAAATGAAACCAAAACACTCTCAATGCAAATAGTTTAAATTAACGTTCACGAAAAAAAATGCTTGATCGCATGGTTTATGTGTAAGTTGGCTTTTGAATTGAAAATCTTTGGTTTTATACCGCGCTGTACCTGCCAGTTTTTCGCACAATTTTTGGAGTAAGATATATAGTACCCGTATATTACTGGAATTTTTAATAAATATACTCGTATTTTCAGTTTTCAAGATAACTCAAAAAAAAAATATATATTAGTGTGTCCGAAGTATTGTGTTTAAATTCATCACTCTTTTTTCTAAGACATTGAATTTGTTCCTTAGAACGAAGTCCTCTCTCCTGGGACGTAGACTCCCAGGTATCTCTACATTACTTAGGTAGTCTTCCTGGAGGTCAGTTCCCAGTTAGATGTTCGTGCATAACAGTGTGTGGTTATCAATAACTCTATTTTCGTTAAAGAAGTGTACTTCAGTTCTCGGATACTGGTACTGATCTTTTCTAGGCTCTTGTCTTTCCTGTTTTGATTCTGAGGGTCCTCATCCTTGAATTTCACAACCTGTTCCTTGTTTTGTTCCTTTTTGATCTGGTTTTAATCCCATATTACTCCAACACATGTTTCCATTACATGCATATTTTTTATTTGCTTTCTACTGTCATATTTGTTCTTGCATATTGCATATTTTAAACAGCAGAAATAATAGCGGAAGGTTTGTTAAATTAACTTTTGAATTATTTATGAAGATCCTGATTACTGAGCAGTTTTACAAGCAGAAATCTAATTTGTTTTGCTTGTATGATCAATGTACTCGTATATGTGGTATTAAGATGGTTGATATCAAATTAAAAAACATTGTTGTTGAGTTAAATTGAAACAAGATTCTTGTCGTTGAGTTAAATTTTAACGACATTCTTCGCGTAGCACGAATGCTTATTGATTTATCTCCCTTTGTAAAACCTAGCCTCAGTGATGCAGTTTCTTCAATAAGTCTGTCTATTTTTAATTTATACTTAGACTGCTTCCTTGTCTGATGCCAGTAAAGTTCAAATAGTTTTGAAAAGTTCCCTCTCCACCATTTATATAGTATTGCTGTTAGTATTAATTAAA
This sequence comes from Odontocerum albicorne, assembly GCA_949825065.1. Lineage (NCBI taxonomy): Eukaryota > Metazoa > Arthropoda > Insecta > Trichoptera > Odontoceridae > Odontocerum > Odontocerum albicorne. Next base: position 29,606,293 of record OX463838.1, read on the forward strand.
TGTGAATTTTAGCTATGTGCTTGATTTATGATAAATGAATTTGCTCAAATGTTGAGTAGTCTCTTAAGCATATACTACTGAGTATCAAATTAATTTTTAAATCAATTTTAACTGATCAAATTAATTTTTCTACAAAATTTTAACTAATTTAAGTTTTTTATTCCGATTTTGACTGTGTTTTGGTATTTTCACGCATTGTATTTTGAAAAATCTATGCATCCTGAATCGTTCGTTTTTGTAGAAGATGTTGATGCGTTATATTGTATTTTGTTTTATAATTGTTACAATGGTATCACAGTATGTTAAGGACATTCAAGTGTAAATTATTTTTTTCAATAAATAAAACACGCTAAAATGGATATAAATTAATCCAAACTTGAAAATGTAATTACCGCTCACATCGATTTTTTTTCTTATATAGATAAAAAAATGTTTGAAATAGCTTTCCTTTCATTTAATCTGTCATATTCTACGTATTTTTATATGCTTTAAATTACTAAAGGTTCATGAAATATTAAAGAAATTTGTTAGCATTTATATTATATTTTGCAATATGTATTTTGGAACAGATCAGTTTAGATTACTTTGTCAGCTATAATCTTATTTTAAAATATACATTATTGACACAATAAATTTTTTATCCTGTTTCCGCTACACATTACGATATAAATTGAATTTCTTTTAGTACTTTTTAGAAGAAGAAAAAACGACGGCGCATGGAAATCTTCGCTTTTGTATGAAATTTGTAAGGAAAGACTCGGAGACGCAAAACGAGAACGTCAGAGGTTAAATTAATAGAAACTTCCGAAAATTATTTTCTATACTATTCATTTGTAAAAATCCTGCTATTTTATGTCATCAATAAATTAACGTACAAAGTTTTTTAGTTAATTTTGTCTTATTTCCGTGAATGAACACGTACCTATTCGTCTGTCAAATCCAAAAAAATATTGTTCTTATTTATTTTGATAAATTCTGTTTATTTTTATGAACAAATAAGACACGATATGTTTTTAAGACTCATAGTAATAATCAAATGTCTTGCGTAATATGCGCTTGATATTTAAAATAAAAATTAAGAACAAGCAATGCAAAAATATATAAAACAATAGTTAAAAAGTTTATCACCGTAGCCTTATTGGTAAGACGCCTAGCTTTCGACCTGGAGTAACCGATTCGATTCTCATTGTTGCCCAATTTAATTAAAATGTTTCGGCTTTATTTTCACTTTATGCCCCTTCAACGTATATGGTATCTGATTGGTTAGAAGAGATTTCCACATGACAATGTATCCGCCAAGTTATGCTGTACACAACGAAAGTATAAAAAATAACTAATTCTTAAAAAAACACGTTATTATTTAAATTAATGTTTACTAATAATAAAATTATTTTATTTCATGATTCAATAAAATAGTACGAAGTGTCTCAAATAAATATAATTATTATAAAGCAATTATCTATTATCGGTATGACAATGCCAGCATAGCTTTCTAAACTTGTAGACAAACTTTAAAAGTCACTATAAAAATGTACATTGTTAATTATAATTATAAAAGAGGAATAAATCATAGGCAAATGCTATTTCTTTTGAAAAAGTGAATGAATATATTTGTATAATACATATTTTATTTATACATTCATTTCAGCGTTTCTTTTTAGTAGTTCCCATACCAACATATTTAATTAAATATTCTTATGACATTTAACTTGATAAAACTTATTGTAGAAATATTTTATTCCATAACAGTGTATTATTTTATATAATGTTCGTGTATCAGTAAGGTGCATTTAAGTCAAACAAAATATAATAAACAATACTAAGTCATATATTATTTATAGTTAAGGTAATAACATTGTGGAGGTTAAAATACATTGTCATTTGTTTTATCAAGTGGAATAAACAGTGTTTGATAAAACGAATTACAATATCATCTTTTTTTATTTCCTTTTTTTACCGAAAAGAATTTAAATCCAAAAATGTATCCGTCACGAAAAACAAGGCAGGTTTTTCAAAGTTTTACGTGAATAATAAAAGAAAGCGAAAGAAAGAATGTGAGGTCGACATTTTAACAAAGTTATGTGGCCCAACAAGGAATAATAACGGTAATCTTTTCAGATTTAATTTTTTTATCCCTAATGATGTCTTAAAAAGTTGTGAAACATTAAGGGAAACTCCTTTTTATTCTTATCATAATTATTATTGTTCTTAATTTAATCTCGCGGCGGATACTTTTCTTACTAGAATATTTAACAATAAATAACTTTGATATTCTACTAATTATATGAATTCCCGTTACGAGTTAGGAGTGGGCATCTCCTATCCCGAGGCTCTGTTCAGACGCGATGCCTGAAGAGAGCGTCGAAACAGGAGGAGGTAGAAATACGTTTAGCATGGATTAATGTAATAATAAAGTAGTTTATTGCTAAATATTCTAATATGGTTTTCCACAAAGCTCAAGTTGAAACCTTTTATAAATTTTTCATGTCATTCATGAACTAAATGTTAATTTATTTCGATAAGTTGAACTATACCAATATAAGAACACGAAGTAAAATTAAATATGACATCATTTCATTTCGTGCTTTTATATTGGTATAAAATGTATTTATAAAGCAGCAGATGCACGAATGTAACCAATAAATGGCCGCAGCCGCTATTTTCCTACCGTTACAGTCTACATAAACTTGAATCTTTTTTCACTTAAAAAGATAAATGTTTATTATTTTAGCACATGGATTTGATTTCTGATGACGTATATTTGATTTACGTATTTAAATATATAGTATATAATTATCAAGTCCCTTAATGGCATGTCTCCATTGTATCTTTCGAACCTGCATCTGAAAGATGTTCCTTCGGAGAGGAATAGAACTTTGAGGTCGACTTATCTAAAAAAAATTAAGTTGTCATTGACACATATAATCATCTTTAGAGGAGGGAATGCTTAATTAAATATTAAGATAAACAACCTCCTAAAAAATCAAATATACTTTTGAATCCTTCTTTAAGGTAATGTTTATTTAATAATAGAATTGATTTTTCTCAATTCTCTTTTCAGTCGGTTAATAATTTTACTTCTAAGTATTGTTGATAAACGTTGATTTATTTATTTTTTATTAGCTTATAAACATAATCTAAAAACTCGATTAGTTTTCCCATTGTAAATTAACAATGCAAAAAAATATTTTGGTCTTTGTGTGATTTATATTATTGCACCTTTCAATCGAGTAAAATATCAAAATTTTACATACAACTAAAACGTATAAATTATTAAATCTTCAAACAATTATTAAATCTATAGCAAAAATAATACTTTCTTTTTGGGAAAATATACTTAAAGTTTCTTGTTAATTTATTAACAGGTCCAATTATAATAATTATTTTTAACGTTCGAGTCTTACACATAATAACTCTATTTGAGAGTTCAATGTCAAAGCAAATATTTATTCAAAATATTAAGATAGATTTCGCGGAAAAAATGTTAGTTATATACAATTTTGTCAGAATAAAATCCAAAATTTTCTGATGTCAAAGATTCAATTCGAGGTAAAACCTTAAAAGATATCCCGAGATTGAAACTCTAGATACTCGTAGAATAGAGCGAAGTTAAATTGTATCCTTGTATCGACTAGGAAATTCAATAGAATTTGGTTCGCTTTTCACATTTCAATATCTTTTAATTAAGCCAAGTACCAAATACTCGCCATTTTGTATTATATAAGATATAAAGAAGCTTCATTTTATTTTTGGGCCATTGAAAAGAACACGCCGATTTAAATTAAAAGCTTTTATTACTTTGGTAATATTTATTTATTTCAAAATAAATTGCCAAATTCTTTGCTTATTTTTGGTTTAAGTACAGCAAAATATTTTGTGTATCTTGGCTCTACAATTGCTGATTACAATGGATATGAAACTGAAATCAAGAGAAGAGTATGTATTACAAAAGGTGATGTGTAGATGCTAGATCTAGATCTTACATATAGAAGCAGACATATCTCTCGCAAATTCACGCAAACATTTGGGTATTCCCAGTCAATGATAAGTTGATTATTTTCTCTGGGAATACACACATATAGCATAATATGTTCTAGAGATATAATTAAGGTAAGAACAATAAGGTCAGGCTATCGAAATTTGGAAAATAACCACTTTGTCAAGTATGAAAACTACTCTAATTTTACTGGGTAGTCTATCAGTCGCAATCCAGTTTCAAACATTCATACTTTTTAATTGTGTTTAATTTATTTAATTTTTTCGTCAGATAATTTAAAAGGCATCCATAAGATTTGTATGGAGAATTTCACAACAGAAAAATAAACGAAAAGTTGTTGAATTATTTTTTCGCAAATCAAGTCAAACATTTCTCAATGCGCCTACGACGTCATTTCACTGATGGAAATTGTACAGTAAGATCGACGATTAGGAGATTAGTCGCACGTTTTTAACAGTATTTTATTTTATTTATTTTATTATTACACATGACAATAAATATACACAATTTGAGAAAAAACAACAGGTAATTTGATTTGGACATATAATTTTAATGGATCTGGGTTTGTTGCCTTTCATTTGTCGTATCCCCAGTAAACTAGGCTTTTGCCTGTATCTCACTGAGGATATTTAGCATGAAAAAATAAATCGATACTTCTTTCCGATTTTTGATAACACAAAAAACCCCGTTGCACGCTCTCATCAACCTGACAAACAGTGACACTCAACTACAACTGGAAACATCCTGCGAAACTCAACTCCTCACACATTATCGCTCCAGAAAGACCAAAAATATTCATCCCACAATATACTGCACACAATCATAAGAATAAAAATCAAAACAAATTCAAAACAAAAAAAAGAAAAACACACAGAAACACAAATACAATAACAGCCAAAATTAAAACAATAATAAGAGACCCACACTCACGAGCTCACATAAATCCTTTCCACTCGTCATTCATCCTGAAAGCCCAAGTACTCAAAATCCTGTCGCAATAACAACCACGCTCCGATCGACTGTCTAAATGGTTTTCCTACCTTTACTTTTATTGAAGTCGGCACGCCATTGTATGTAATGGGAGCCAAATAAGCATATTGCCTTTGGGCAAAAGAGGTTTTAACTCTAGGGATGGTGAACATTTCATTAGTTGCCATGCGTGTCATGTGTGTCTGCTGAGTTTGCATCTTCCCCTCCTCTCAATGGTAGTGCCAGAGAATGGATTTGAGATGTAAATTGGCTATGTTCAGGACCTGATACTCTCTGAAAAGCTGCGCCGTGGGATACCGAGCAGGAAGTTTATTGATTATTTTCACAATCAATTTTTGGGAAACCTGTAATATGTGTTTCTGGTATGGACAGTTGATATACCTCAAGCTGGAATACCACTACTTTCCGCACTTATGAGGCTATTTATAGGGTACAAAATAGTGTTGCTGATGATCAAGCAACTTCAACCGGCGACGTTCAGCTCAGCTAGAAATATCTCAAACCACACTGTAACAAATCTTAAGAAACAATTTGCACCTCTATCCATATAAAATTTTGTTGGTTCAAGAACTAAAGCCACAATATTCATTACAACGCCTTTAATATGAGCGTTGAGCATGACTTATTGACGAGCTGTATATATTTGTTGCATTAAAACTTTAAACTTTCTTAACACTCAAAGACATGTTCGTGATAAGCGTTCTCATATCGGTCGGTATTGGGCTACTCGGCAAAATACTAGTATATCTTCATAAAAAGTCGGATATGTATCATTTAGTAGACATTCGTAGAATATATGATCCAACATTTTCTCGTTAAGGTTAAATTCACACATGCTGGAATTTAAAAAATTGATTTTTATCAAATGTTCCTTTGTGGAAAAATGTCCATCCGACATCTTACTGATGTTTTTTTATGTAATTTTTAATTAAAGTAATGTAAAAAAGTAAGCATCTAAAAAACTTTTACAATAGGTTTCCAAATTTACAAACACGATGTTCACTAACTGTGAAACTCTGAAAAAACATTCAACAAACACGTTGGCCCAAACAAGGTTTTTTTACGTGAAATACGAAACAATCGTATTACCTGTGAATGTTACAAAATTAAAATAGTTTTTAAGTCGTATATTTGCGAGGAAAATGACTCGGGTAGCGACGACCCGCTGGATTAGATATTTTATCTTCCCTATTCCCTAGGAGGTTCGTTAAGAAAAAAGCCTTCTTTACGCACAGTTGACCGTTTAACCGCAAACCATGTGAAGGGACGAGAATTGCCACATTTTTTATGTTACCAAGTGACATAATTGATTAAAGAGTCTGTTTCCAGTATCTTTCTTTTATGTCTGCTTTTTGTTATAACTTTTTTGCACTACTGTTCTATTTTCGGGTTTTTTCTCCCCACTTCTATTTATTGCTGTCGTTACAGTCTCGAAGGAATCTTATTTAGTTTTTTTTCTCGGCAGGTTTTTGCGCGGTTTGTTAAAATTATTAGTATTCTGAATCATTAATATGGTATTTTTTGGTAATTGAGTCGGAATAGCTTTATCACTTTTGTTTTTCATTTCGATATACGAGTACATTTAAACTTCAGTTAAGACAATTACAATAATTAATTGTTTTTTTATAAATTGGGTTAATATTTTTTTTTAAATCTCTAATTTAATCTTCAATTTCGATTTACTTTAACGTTTACTGAATTATTCTTCTTCTTTAAAGTTCCCCTTCAGAGGTTGGCGATAATCAAGCCTACATTAACCTTTGAAGCAGCAGATCTGAACAAACATACGGTACCCCAATGAAACAACTCCCGTAACTTGAACCAGATACGTCATCTACCCGCATTTCTTTAGCTCTACATTTTTTCCCACAATGCCTCGTATGATAAAAGATCTTATATTTTTGACCTCGAATCATACACAAGTATAGAAAGAATTTCAACTTTCTCTTTTTCACGATGAAAAATATACCCCATATCTTTATTTATCCGTTTCAAGATGTCATCATTGTGAGCTTTGTCAACTCATGAAGCTACATATTCTTCGATAGCACCATATTTCAAAGCTTCTAGTTTCTTTGTGATGGCCTGAGAAAGTGTCTATGCTTCAACAGAGATCTCACTGACCTAGTTGGTAGTACATGAACGTACTATTTTGCCAAACATCAGTAATTTGTTAAAAATTCACGATATTTTACAAAAAGCTATTTTCACCGAAAAACTATCCATTTTTGACAAAAAAAAAATATTTTTTACAAAAGTGTAATTAAACAATTATTCAAATGCACACTTTTGAGCTACTTGAAGCGTTAATCGTGACAAAAAAGGGCCACATTACAAAGAAGTTAGATTAGGTTAGGCAAGTTAAGGCTAAATAAGGTTTTGATTTACGTAATTTTATTACGTTTTAACATGAATTTTGACAATCATATACTATTTTGCCAAAATAAGTTATTTATGATAACATTTTGTTGTGTATGACATTTTTTTATTATTGAATAAAAAATGTACACGATCGACAGTAAATAAAGCCATTCTTGACGAAAGTGTTATTTAACAATGTTTTAACTTTAATTTAAAAAAATAGGTACCATTTTCCTAAAATAAGTACCCTTTTCCTAAAATAAGTACCCTTTTCCTAAAATAAGTACCCTTTTCCTAAAATAAGTACCCTTTTCCTAAACTAAGTACCTTTTTCCTAAAATAAGTACCATTTTCCTAAAATAAGTACCCTTTTCCTAAAATAAGTGTCTTTTTCCTAAAATAAGTACCCTTTTCCTAAAATAAGTACCCTTTTCTTAAAATAAGTACCCTTTTCCTAAAAAAGTACCCTTTTCCAAAAATAAGTACCCTTTTCCTAAAATAAGTACCCTTTTCCTAAAATAAGTACCCTTTTCTTAAAATAAGTACCCTTTTCCTAAAAAAGTACCCTAAAATAAGTACCCTTTTCCTAAAATAAGTACCTTTTTTCTAAAATAAGTGTCCTTTTCCTAAAATAAGTACCCTTATCCTAAAATAAGTACCCTTTTCTTAAAAAAAGTACCCTTTTCCTAAAAAAGTACCCTAAAATAAGTACCCTTTTCCTAAAATAAGTACCCTTTTTCTAAAATAAGTACCCTTTTCCTAAAATAAGTACCCTTTTCCTAAAATAAGTACCCTTTTCCTAAAATAGGTACCCTTTTCCTAAAATAAGTACCCTTTTCCTAAAATAAGTACCCTTTTCCTAAAATAAGTGTCTTTTTCCTAAAATAAGTACCCTTTTCCTAAAATAAGTAACCTTTTCTTAAAATAAGTACCCTTTTCCTAAAAAAGTACCCTTTTCCTAAAATAAGTACCCTTTTCCTAAAATAAGTACCCTTTTCTTAAAATAGGTACCCTTTTCCTAAAAAAGTACCCTTTTCCTAAAATAAGTACCCTGTTCCTAAAATAAGTACCTTTTTTCTAAAATAAGTACCCTTTTCCTAAAATAAGTACCCTTTTTCTAAAATAAGTACCCTTTTCCTAAAATAAGTACCCTTTTCCTAAAATAAGTACCCTTTTCTTAAAATAGGTACCCTTTTCCTAAAAAAGTACCCTTTTCCTAAAATAAGTACCCTTTTCCTAAAATAAGTACCTTTTTTCTAAAATAAGTACCCTTTTCCTAAAATAAGTACCCTTTTTCTAAAATAAGTACCCTTTTCCTAAAATAAGTACCCTTTTCCTAAAAAAAGTACCCTTTTCCTAAAATAGGTACCCTTTTCCTAAAATAAGTACCCTTTTCCTAAAATAAGTACCCTTTTCCTAAAATAAGTGTCTTTTTCCTAAAATAAGTACCCTTTTCCTAAAATAAGTACCCTTTTCTTAAAATAAGTACCCTTCTCCTAAAAAAGTACCCTTTTCCTAAAATAAGTACCCTTATCCTAAAATAAGTACCCTTTTCCTAAAATAAGTACCCTTTTCCTAAAATAAGTACCCTTTTCCTAAAATAAGTACCCTTTTCCTAAAATAAGTACCCTTTTCCTAAAATAAGTACCCTTTTCCTATAATAAGTACCCTTTTCCTAAAATAAGTACCCTTTTCCTAAAATAAGTACCCTTTTCCTAAAATAAGTACCCTTTTCCTAAAATAAGTGTCCTTTTCCTAAAATAAGTACCCTTTTCCTAAAATAAGTACCCTTTTCTTAAAATAAGTACCCTTTTCCTAAAAAAGTACCCTAAAATAAGTACCCTTTTCCTAAAATAAGTACCCTTTTTCTAAAATAAGTACCCTTTTCCTAAAATAAGTACCCTTTTCCTAAAATAAGTACCCTTTTCCTAAAATAAGTGTCTTTTTCCTAAAATAAGTACCCTATTCCTAAAATAAGTACCCTTTTCTTAAAAAAAGTACCCTTTTCCTAAAAAAGTACCCTTTTCCTAAAATAAGTACCCTTTTCCTAAAATAAGTACCCTTTTCCTAAAATAAGTACCATTTTCTTAAAATAGGTACCCTTTTCCTAAAAAAGTACCCTTTTCCTAAAATAAGTACCCTTTTCCTAAAATAAGTACCTTTTTTCTAAAATAAGTACCCTTTTCCTAAAATAAGTACCCTTTTTCTAAAATAAGTACCCTTTTCCTAAAATAAGTACCCTTTTCCTAAAATAAGTACCCTTTTCTTAAAATAGGTACCCTTTTCCTAAAAAAGTACCCTTTTCCTAAAATAAGTACCCTTTTCCTAAAATAAGTACCTTTTTTCTAAAATAAGTACCCTTTTCCTAAAATAAGTACCCTTTTTCTAAAATAAGTACCCTTTTCCTAAAATAAGTACCCTATTCCTAAAATAAGTACCCTTTTCCTAAAATAAGTACCCTTTTCCTAAAATAAGCACCTTTCTTCTAAAATAAGTACCCTTTTCGTAAAATAAGTACCCTTTTCCTAAAAAAGTACCCTTTTCCTAAAATAAGTACCCTTTTCCGAAAATAAGTACCTTTTTTCTAAAATAAGTACCCTTTTCCTAAAATAAGTACCCTTTTTCTAAAATAAGTACCCTTTTCCTAAAATAAGTACCCTATTCCTAAAATAAGTACCCTTTTCCTAAAATAGGTACCCTTTTCCTAAAATAAGTACTCTTTTCCTAAAATAAGTACCCTTTTCCTAAAATAAGTGTCTTTTTCCTAAAATAAGTACCCTTTTCTTAAAATAAGTACCCTTTTCCTGAAAAAGTACCCTTTTCCTAAAATAAGTACCCTTTTCCTAAAATAAGTACCCTTTTCCTAAAATAAGTACCCTTTTCTTAAAATAGGTACCCTTTTCCTAAAATAAGTACCCTTTTCCTAAAATAAGTACCCTTTTCCTAAAATAAGTACCCTTTTCCTAAAATAAGTACCCTTTTCCTAAAATAAGTACCCTTTTCCTAAAATAAGTGTCCTTTTCCTAAAATAAGTACCCTTTTCCTAAAATAAGTACCCTTTTCTTAAAATAAGTACCCTTTTCCTAAAAAAGTACCCTAAAATAAGTACCCTTTTCCTAAAATAAGTACCCTTTTTCTAAAATAAGTACCCTTTTCCTAAAATAGGTACCCTTTTCCTAAAAAAGTACCCTTTTCCTAAAATAAGTACCCTTTTCCTAAAATAAGTACCTTTTTTCTAAAATAAGTACCCTTTTCTTAAAATAAGTACCCTTTTTCTAAAATAAGTACCCTTTTCCTAAAATAAGTACCCTTTTCCTAAAATAAGTACCCTTTTCTTAAAATAGGTACCCTTTTCCTAAAAAAGTACCCTTTTCCTAAAATAAGTACCCTTTTCCTAAAATAAGTACCTTTTTTCTAAAATAAGTACCCTTTTCCTAAAATAAGTGTCTTTTTCCTAAAATAAGTACCCTTTTCCTAAAATAAGTACCCTTTTCTTAAAATAAGTACCCTTTTCCTAAAAAAATACCCTTTTCCTAAAATAAGTACCCTTTTCCTAAAATAAGTACCCTTTTCCTAAAATAAGTACCCTTTTCTTAAAATAAGTACCCTTTTCCTAAAATAAGTACCCTTTTCCTTAAATAAGTGTCTTTTTCCTAAAATATGTACCCTTTTCCTAAAATAAGTACCCTTTTCCTAAAATAAGTGTCTTTTTCCTAAAATAAGTACCCTTTTCCTAAAATAAGTACCCTTTTCTTAAAATAAGTACCCTTTTCCTAAAAAAGTACCCTTTTCCTAAAATAAGTACCCTTTTCCTAAAATAAGTACCCTTTTCCTAAAATAAGTACCCTTTTCTTAAAATAAGTACCCTTTTCCTAAAATAAGTACCCTTTTCCTAAAATAAGTGTCTTTTTCCTAAAATAAGTAAACTTTTCCTAAAATAAGTACCCTTTTCCTAAAATAAGTACCCTTTTCCTAAAATAAGTACCCTTTTCCTAAAATAAGTACCCTTTTCTTAAAATAAGTACCCTTTTCCTAAAAAAGTACCCTTTTCCTAAAATAAGTACCCTTTTCCTAAAATAAGTACCTTTTTTCAAAAATAAGTACCCTTTTCCTAAAATAAGTACCCTTTTCCTAAAATAAGTACCCTTTTCCTAAAATAAGTACCCTTTTCCTAAAATAAGTACCCTTTTCCTAAAATAAGTACCCTTTTCCTAAAATAAGTACCCTTTTCCTAAAATAAGTGTCCTTTTCCTAAAATAAGTACCCTTTTCCTAAAATAAGTACCCTTTTCTTAAAATAAGTACCCTTTTCCTAAAATAAGTACCCTTTTCCTAAAATAAGTACCCTTTTCTTAAAATAAGTACCCTTTTCCTAAAAAAGTACCCTTTTCCTAAAATAAGTACCCTTTTCCTAAAATAAGTACCCTTTTCCTAAAATAAGTACCCTTTTCCTAAAATAAGTACCCTTTTCCTAAAATAAGTGTCCTTTTCCTAAAATAAGTACCCTTTTCCTAAAATAAGTACCCTTTTCTTAAAATAAGTACCCTTTTCCTAAAAAAGTACCCTAAAATAAGTACCCTTTTCCTAAAATAAGTACCCTTTTTCTAAAATAAGTACCCTTTTCCTAAAATAAGTACCCTTTTCCTAAAATAAGTACCCTTTTCCTAAAATAAGTACCCTTTTCCTAAAATAAGTACCCTTTTCCTAAAATAAGTACCCTTTTCCTAAAATAAGTACCCTTTTCCTAAAATAAGTACCCTTTTCCTAAAATAAGTACCCTTTTCCTAAAATAAGTGTCCTTTTCCTAAAATAAGTACCCTTTTCCTAAAATAAGTACCCTTTTCTTAAAATAAGTACCCTTTTCCTAAAAAAGTACCCTAAAATAAGTACCCTTTTCCTAAAATAAGTACCCTTTTTCTAAAATAAGTACCCTTTTCCTAAAATAAGCACCCTTTTCCTAAAATAAGTACCCTTTTCCTAAAATAAGTACCCTTTTCCTAAAATAAGTACCGTTTTCTTAAAATAAGTACCGTTTTCCTAAAAAAGTACCCTTTTCCTAAAATAAGTACCCTTTTCCTAAAATAAGTACCTTTTTTCTAAAATTAGTACCCTTTTCCTAAAATAAGTACCCTTTTCCTAAAATAAGTACCCTTTTCCTAAAATAAGTACCCTTTTCCTAAAATAAGTACCCTTTTCCTAAACTAAGTACCCTTTTCCTAAAATAAGTACCCTTTTCCTAAAATAAGTGTCCTTTTCCTAAAATAAGTACCCTTTTCCTAAAATAAGTACCCTTTTCTTAAAATAAGTACCCTTTTCCTAAAAAAGTACCCTAAAATAAGTACCCTTTTCCTAAAATAAGTACCCTTTTTCTAAAATAAGTACCCTTTTCCTAAAATAAGTACCCTTTTCCTAAAATAAGTACCCTTTTCCTAAAATAAGTACCCTTTTCCTAAAATAAGTACCCTTTTCCTAAAATAAGTACCCTTTTCCTAAAATAAGTACCCTTTTCCTAAAATAAGTACCCTTTTCCTAAAATAAGTACCCTTTTCCTAAAATAAGTGTCCTTTTCCTAAAATAAGTACCCTTTTCCTAAAATAAGTACCCTTTTCTTAAAATAAGTACCCTTTTCCTAAAAAAGTACCCTAAAATAAGTACCCTTTTCCTAAAATAAGTACCCTTTTTCTAAAATAAGTACCCTTTTCCTAAAATAAGCACCCTTTTCCTAAAATAAGTACCCTTTTCCTAAAATAAGTACCCTTTTCCTAAAATAAGTACCGTTTTCTTAAAATAAGTACCGTTTTCCTAAAAAAGTACCCTTTTCCTAAAATAAGTACCCTTTTCCTAAAATAAGTACCTTTTTTCTAAAATTAGTACCCTTTTCCTAAAATAAGTACCCTTTTCCTAAAATAAGTACCCTTTTCCTAAAATAAGTACCCTTTTCCTAAAATAAGTACCCTTTTCCTAAACTAAGTACCCTTTTCCTAAAATAAGTACCCTTTTCCTAAAATAAGTACCCTTTTCCTAAAAAAAGTACCCTTTTCCTAAAAAATGTTATTTGAACGGACGAGGCTTAAGACTTGTTTCACCTTGCTTGTAAGAGGTAAAAATAAACCAACAATGTTGTACTGTATACATCGAAAGTTGAATACAACAGATTGATAAATACACACAAATGTGTACTTATCGACGGAGTCAGCATAAATATGTTGACTGTCGATTTAAAACTTTTTGAAAGGAAAAAAGTAAAACGTTTTACTATGGTACGCTTATGACAGATATATTTCTTTAGAAAAAAGTTATTTCAAAAGTTTTAATGATTCTACTCGTATCTCAGCTGATGACAAATGACACCTTTGATATCTTGTACTTAAACTCAGAGTACAGTGTAACAATGCTTGCATATAAGTTTTATCATATCTGTAAAAAAACAGGTCGGAGGATAACTCTTTATTTTATGGTCGATATTTTTTTATTTAGTAAATTAACGAACTCAAAAAAGTATAATATCCAAAACGCCATGTATCTTTTGGGGTAAGCAGAGAGAACTGATCTCCACTGTATTATATCCTCACCCCGTGTCGCATATTTTTTTTTATATAGGATTTACACTCTTTCTTTTTTCAGATTTTGGTTGTCCCGTTTTTTCTAGGTCTTCCAAATTTCTGATACATCCTATTCTATTCCAATAAATTTGTTTTTTTAATCTTTCATACTTTATTTCAACTCGAGGAATGCGGCGAATAAAGAAATGTTCACGTTACTTAGCAAAGTGTATATTGGTCAAGGTACCTAGAGAAGAGGTACGAGGGTTGCTACTTAAGTTTTGTGACAGACAAGTAAAAACAAATATTTATCATCGAAAATGGCTTTATTGTTTTTTAAAATACTCTCCATGAAGATCAATACACTTTTGCATGCGTTTGAGCTTATTTTAGAAGCACTTTTTCCACTCCGAATGAGGTAACTTCAAAACATGCGTTTTGAACGCATCAGCCGCTTTTTCAGGCGTCGAAAAACGTTGACCTCGCAATTTATTTTTGATGTTCGGGAATAAAAATAAGTCATTGGGTGCCAAATCAGGGCTGTACGGCGGATGACCCATCAAATTGATGTTTTGAGTGCTCAAAATGTCACTTGTTTGAGTCGATGTGTGAGAGCTCGCATTGTCGTGGTGGAGAATGTCTTCGACAGATAGTTTTCCTCATTTCTCCGAACACTTCTGGCAAACAAATGGTGGTGTATCATTCAGAATTGACCATACGACGTTCCACTAAAGGCACTGTTGCGACATGACTATTTATACCGAAGAAACAAGCCACCATTTGCTTTGAAATGCTTCGTGCGCGAACAACTTTTGTTGGATTTGGCTAGTCTTGAAAGACCCATACAGTCGACTGTTGTTTAGTTTCTGGCTCATATGCAGAGATCCATGATTCGTCGCCTGTCACAATCTTATTGACGTCTTTTGAAGCACCGCGATCGAATTTATTCAACATATTGAATGTATGCGAACTAATGCCCAAACATGCCTCAATCTCACGACAAGTCACATGACGATCTTGCAATATCAGTTCACGCACAGCATCGATGTTTTCTGGCACAACAACCGATTTTGGACGACCTTCACGAAATTCGCCCTGGAGTGAACTACGACCACGATTGAATTCGGAAAACCAGCAAAACACAGTGGCGCGGGATGGTGTTTCATCGCCAAAAGTCAAAGCGAGTTGATCAGCACACTGTTGTTGAGTTAGTTCACGTCGAAAATCGTTGCTCAAAAATGTTCCCAATTTAATTCCATTTTTGGCCGAGATGATTTTTTCAAGTCACAGTAAACAACACAAATAGCACTCGTATGACAAAACTTTCTGAGCACGTATACCATTAAAAACGTCAAACTTTACGATGCTGATGTCAGATTTGACATATCTACACTGGTGTTGCCATATCTCAAAACTGAATTAGCAGCCCTCGTATAAAACTAATTCACGAGAGACTCACATAAAAATATTTTTGCTCCTTGAAACATTTACTCATATATCTTTCAAATTGTTATTCACATTTCAATAAATTTTATTATTTTAAGACTTAATGTAATTTATTGAATTTCACACATAAAATATATTTGTCAATAATTTTATAATTCTTACAGAATTGTTTTACAAAAATAGAACTTAATAAACAAGATGTTCTCGAATATGTATCCCAACTACACTCTACAACATGCCCGTTTCACCAACACAGATATGTCTAATTAAAAATACCATAGAAACGAATTAACCATATATAAATGCTTTAAATATAAACTCTTTTTTATAACATATATGTAGTTCTAATCTATTCATTAACACTCAGTAAGTATAAAAGCACTGCATCATAAATAGTTATACTTTATCCGATTGTTTCTTACTCGATCAAACATTGTAATATCTGATATTGGTACACATTTCTACCGCATTTTTTTACTCTTGTTAGCTCATTTCAATGTCAAGGCTACGCTTTCATATACCAAGATTGTCACCAGCACACAACTGTGGACACTCACTTTGATTTTGCGTTGATTTATTAAGTATTAAGTGTCCGATTGACCTTCTTACTTGCAATAACACCCCGTTCAATATATTTCTCTATTTTATCATCTTTCGAAAATATGCCCTCCAAATAGTAGGACTGAAAATATTAATATAAAGTGTTAAAAATATCGTTTCTTTAAAATGATTAATGATCATTAAAAGGTGATATTTTTGTGACAAAAATATCGGTTTTCAAGTTATTCCAGATAATTCTCGCGGATAATTTGTGTCCAGGTTTTCAATAGAGATTAAGTTTGTATGCGTTTTGGTATGTGAGACTTCAAATCCCACAAAAGAGTAGATCTGAGCATCCCTGCACAATAAGTTAATTGGTTTAAAAATGAAGCATTCGTTTGAAACTCTGATATTATTCTTCTTTTCTTTTTTATTATTTTGCGTATAACTAAATATTATAATAATTTATAGAATATTACTTTGAAAGACGATTCCGAAATACAATGCCCTTTCAACATAGACAATGCAGGATCTAGGCAGGCATCTAGTGTAACAGGTGCACAGGTACAGGGGCCAGGATGAATTAAACTTTTTTAATTTTCTCGCTGTACTCTGCTGTATGTAACGATGATGAAATATTTTTATAATTTCTATTGAATATACCATTAAGTCCAAAAGTTTCCAGCCTCAACAAGTAAGAGCGTGTGTGGACAGATACCAGTTATGCCCACCCGTAAGATAAGGTTAGGTTATGTTATAGTTCAAATATAATACCTCAGCCTCGGTAGAATGTCGACTATAGCTGATAGAAGACGTAATGCTTCGTTATATTCTGAAATGTTAAAATTTGAATATCGCATGATTTTCAAGTTATTTTCGATTAGAATAGAAAAGCCCGGCTGAAATTAATCCACGTTTAGATGCTGTCTGCAGAGAATCTTGTCCGGCATATCTACGGCGACATTTTTTTAGGATATTCAGTGAATTGTACTAATGTATTACAAAGGGAGAAACACTTTTACAAAGAGAGAAACAGTGTTACCCCACTTTGAGAATAAAACAGCCTATTTTGTATGTTGTTTATAGTTAAGGCATTAACGTTGTGGAGGTTTAAGTATATTGTTATTTATTTTTATCAAACACTGTTTATTCCACTTTTTTGTAACGGTATAACCCTACCGGTTTCAAGGCTTTCACCTCATCTTCAGGGGAGCACAAACAAGAATAAATTCTGTTTCGTACTGGTACCGATACATACGCTTCAGCAGTTGGGGGCTGAGGGGTGAGGGAAGTAGTACCGGAAATAAATTGGACAGATTAGAGGCCCTAGAAATTTCTAAGTCAGTACATCGATCCGAACATCTAGTAAACAGTTATATCCCAAAAATCTCTCCACTCTTGGCTGAAATCGTCCCATGCCTCCCTCACCTCTCAGCCCCCAACCGTTGAATCGTGTATATCAGTACCAGTTCGAACAGATTTTAGTCTTGTTTGTGCTCCCCTAAAGATGAGGTGAAAGCCTTGAAACCGGTAGGGTTATACCGTTACAAAAAAGTGGAATAAACAGTGTTTGATAAAAATACATTACAAAGCCTATTTTGTTTTAAAGGTATTGAAAAACGAAATCTAAAAATTCTAAAAACTGTGTTAAACTAGATGGTGACTACTTTGATATTCTTTTAATCTATTTTATTATCCTTTAGCCAGAAACTTTTGGACCTTACTACATTATATCGTTAAAGGTATTAATTATGATATAATCGATGATTTTCTGAAATGACAGACAGAAAATTGCAATCAAAGTGATTATTTTAAAATGAATGATCTTGTATTTCTAGTGTACAACAATTATTATATCGTTTTTCTATCATTGTTCTTTAAAGAAAGAAGGGATCAAAAATAAAGTCAATCAAATCAGAGTTCATGCAAAAGTTCGTTACGTCATTGAACACATGTTTAAATTTAGAAAAAAACACCTAATTATAATTTTTAAGTAAATTAAAATTAACTGAGGTCTAATGATGCCAATTAAACACCGACGATGACAGACTATTACAATGCGCTGTTACAATATTAGCATCCGAGATGTTCAAGTACGTGTCGTCGAGTTTCTGGCAGAAGTTGGTAACTAACATTTAACTAAGATATTTCGATTTATAAGTTCTAACCTATTCCCAAAACATCAATTACAATAAATAGAGGCATAATTTATTTTTAAATATTATTTTATTTGTTCTTTAACAGTAAAGTATAACAGAACGAAAAAAAATGAGAAACTAAAAGAATTTGGTTTGACACATATTTTTCAATTGTGGTAAAATAGTAATCCAGTGAAAATATAAGTTCTAAATTTTAACCAGGCATGTATGTTATATTGACTATTTGAGGCTGATCGACAAAATTTTAACCAGACATATATGTTATATTGACTATTTGAGGCTGATCGACAAAATTTTAACTAGACATATATGTTATATTGACTATTTGAGGCTGATCGACAAAATTTTAACCAGACATATATGTTATATTGACTATTTGAGGCTGATCGACAAAATTTTAACCAGACATATATGTTATATTGACTATTTGAGGCTGATCGAAAAAATTTTAACTGGACATATATGTTATATTGACTATTTGAGGCTGATCGACAAAATTTTAACCAGACATATATGTTATATTGACTATTTGAGGCTGATCGAATTTTAACTAGACATATGTTATATTGACTATTTGAGGCTGATCGACAAAATTTTAACCAGACATATATGTTATATTGACTATTTGAGGCTGATCGACAAAATTTTAACCAGACATATATGTTATATTGACTATTTGAGGCTGATCGACAAAATTTTAACTGGACATATATGTTATATTGACTATTTGAGGCTGATCGACAAAATTTTAACCAGACATATATGTTATATTGACTATTTGAGGCTGATCGACAAAATTTTAACCAGACATATATGTTATATTGACTATTTGAGGCTGATCGACAAAATTTTAACCAGACATATATGTTATATTGACTATTTGAGGCTGATCGACAAAATTTTAACCAGACATATATGTTATATTGACTATTTGAGGCTGATCGACAAAATTTTAACCAGACATATATGTTATATTGACTATTTGAGGCTGATCGACAAAATTTTAACCGGACATATATGTTATATTGACTATTTGAGGCTGATCGACAAAATTTTAACCAGACATATATGTTATATTGACTATTTGAGGCTGATCGACAAAATTTTAACCAGACATATATGTTATATTGACTATTTGAGGCTGATCGACAAAATTTTAACTAGACTTATATGTTATATTGACTATTTGAGGCTGATCGAAAAAATTTTAACCAGACATATATGTTATATTGACTATTTGAGGCTGATCGACAAAATTTTAACCAGACATATATGTTATATTGACTATTTGAGGCTGATCGACAAAATTTTAACTAGACATATATGTTATATTGACTATTTGAGGCTGATCGACAAAATTTTAACCAGACATATATGTTATATTGACTATTTGAGGCTGATCGAAAAAATTTTAACCAGACATATATGTTATATTGACTATTTGAGGCTGATCGACAAAATTTTAACTAGACATATATGTTAAATTGACTATTTGAGGCTGATCGACAACATTTTAACTAGACATATATGTTATATTGACTATTTGAGGCTGATCGACAAAATTTTAACCAGACATATATGTTATATTGACTATTTGAGGCTGATCGAAAAAATTTTAACCAGACATATATGTTATATTGACTATTTGAGGCTGATCGACAAAATTTTAACCAGACATATATGTTATATTGACTATTTGAGGCTGATCGACAAAATTTTAACTAGACATATATGTTATATTGACTATTTGAGGCTGATCGACAAAATTTTAACTAGACTTGTATGTTATATTGACTATTTGAGGCTGATCGACAAAATTTTAACCAGACATATATGTTATATTGACTATTTGAGGCTGATCGACAAAATTTTAACTAGACATGTATGTTATATTGACTATTTGAGGCTGATCGACAAAATTTTAACCAGACATGTATGTTATATTGACTATTTCAGGTTGATCGACAAAAAACACATTTTTCAAAATTTTTCACTTTCGTACTTGTGCTAGAAACCTAACGATAAAGTTCCATCTAAAGCTCAAAGAATGAGATTTTAAAACTCGAGTAATAGTGAGTCATGAGAATTTCCTGTATCAGAATGATGATCTGATACAGGAATAACAACCCCGAACCCGTTATAGAACCGCAGCCTTCAATTAATGATAAAATCTGAATATAAAACCCAAATAAAATGCAACGCCACCAACAATTTTAATTGAGCTATTTCTGAAAAAAAAGAAATTCAGTCATATTTTTACGTATCTTTATAAATATCATTTTATGACAACCTCCGTAGTCTCATTGATAAGGCACAGATCATCCAACGTGAGTGTTGCTAGTACAATTCTCGTTGAAACAAAAAAATGTCAAAAGTGGTCCAGTCTGGTTTTCACTCAATGCGTCTTAAAAATTTCTAGTTGGTTGAAAGAGATTGCAACATGAGAATGAACTCGCCAAGTTGTACTGTATACAACATTTGGTCATTCGTATTCTACCCTCCAACACATCCGAATTGATGATATGGACACATTGAAGATTGTGGCCGGAAGTAAATATTGTATTGTCTTCGGCCCCATTAATTGAACCGTCGGATTTAGATCCCTCAAGAAGGCATTATTTGCAGACATATATCGCGTGCGAGTATTATTACCATACGCAATCTCACCAGACTGTGCCCTTTTCGTTTCTTGAATGTCCTGTGTAGAAGTCAAGACTCTTACCAATTAGGCCACGGATGTTACATTACATATATGCAACTGTTCTCAACGAAAATTAAAAAAAAACATGTTCGAGTCAAAAAAAATATTTTAAGAGACTCAATAAAATATATTATATTTCCAAAAATACTAATTTAAGATGATCCAAAACTCAGCTGAAGTAACGTTAAAAAAGAAATGCGATCTCTTTCTAGTGTGAAAATTCTTCTAAGAAAGAAAAAATACAAAATGCATTGGTCACGACAAAGACATGATATTATACATACGAGTATAAATAAAATGTCATTTAAATTTTTTTTAAATATATTCTATTGAAATGGAAAATTGATTGCATGCAGTTAATTATAAATCATATTAATTTTATTTAAATATGCTAGAAACTTTATCAATTAATCAATCATAACGAGATAAAACGGTTTGTTGCGTGGGAATAATGAATTCTAATTGCTTTATTTAATTGTATAACTTTTTTTTATATTTAACAAACACTGAACCACAAATTAATTGTTCGTGATAGAACTAATAGTTTTGTGTATTTACGAAATAGGTGATAGCATTCGAATTTCGCAATTTCAGTTCGTTTGACATACTCTTGTGACATATACTCGTAGTATAACTATTAACGTTAGTGTTATTCAATTTCACACATCCACTTTACGTCATTCCACATCTAATCGGCATCGTTTATTTTGAACACTGTCGATAAATAGTGTTTCATGCAAAATACAACAACGACAAAGTTTATCGGCTTGAACGACAACGACAAAGTTTATTGGCAATGCACAGTTATCACTCCATTTTTGCGGGTGATTAGTTACAGGAAAATTGCGCGGAAATGACAACTTTGTAAATGGAGCGATCTAATTGCATTATTATGTAATTATACTTTTGTTCTTTACAATATAGTCTGTGGGGAAGGGGGGGGGTGTTATTGCCTTGTGGCAATCTTTTTCAACCACCAGAAAGATTTTTAAAAGGGCCTTGAGGGAAAAATAGACTGCGATCCCTTTTAAAAAATCTGGATTTTAACAGGAATCAAACCAGCGATCCCCAGGTTGGTAGACAGGCATCTTTTCAACTAGGCCACAGCGATCGTAAATTTAATACGTAGTATTAGAAATAGGTGATATTGTACATATTTCCGAATATTCTATTCATATTTCAAATATTCTATTGATAACTAATAAAATGCATATTTCGATGAGAGCTATACGATTTACTTATACGGAGGAAAAAAACAGAACTTAACAAATTGCTTTTTCTATTGAAAATCACTTTCACTTGATGAATATTCCATTGTTATTGTTCTTATGATATAGAAATACAAGTAAAATATATAAACTATTCTCTCTTTGATTTTAGAGGATGGATAAGGATTTCCATAAGTTTGGGAAAAGGAATCGAACCCACCATATTTTTTATATACTATATTAAACAAAAGCATAATACAAAACCATAATTTACTTTCATTAACGCTTCATAAATGGCACACTTGATTTATTACACAATATTTAAGAAATTAGATAATATTACAATACAAGCGACTTGTTTACTATGTCAGTTCAAATTAATTTTCGGATAGTTCGCCGTAATTGAAAGGTAAGGCACAGAGCATCCATCCAATCATAAATCCTTGGGAACACTCCTCAGACAAAAGACACGGTAACGGCTGATCAAGTCGAGTGGAGAAAATTCGTCACTTCTGCATGCGTCTAGTATTCGTAGCATTCACCTTTAAATACTTAATATTACACCATTCGAGCATGGGAGTGTACGCGGTCTAGTATTCCTAGCATTTACCTTTAAATACATAATATTACACAATTCGAGCATTCATATCAAGCACTCATATCTTTAAGACAACACTCACTCATATAATTCATTCATCGTTATTGCTGACGACCTCCGTGGCCTAGTTGGTCTATCTGGGGGTTTCGAGTTAGATTTCCTGTGGTTCCCAAAAAATGCAAATAAAATAATAATGTGGACTGGTCTGGTTTAAGACTTTGTCTAGTAACAATACTGTTCCACATGGGGCAGTATTGCCTACACATATGAAGATAGACTAAAGAGATATGTTTCTATTTCTGTGGTTCTTAACCGAATCCAATGTTGTTTCCCGGCCACGCCCGCATTACCAATTTGAATTATTGAAGGGTTCCACACGAATGAGTGGGTGAATTATTATTAATTCTTTCCTACAATTCTCCATTCTCCCCATTTTCCTCAAATAATTCTCACATGTCGTGCATTGTACAGAGATTTAGTAATTGAGATGCCAAATTGCTGTGAAATCTATTACCAAGTAATCCCACAACCTAGGAGAAGTATAGCATGTATAATATAAAGAAATCTATTACCAAGTTATTCCACAACCTAGGAGTAGTATAGAATGTATAATATAAGGAAATCTATTACCAAGTTATTCCACAACCTAGGAGTATAAAATGTATAATATAAGGAAATCTATTACCAAGTAATCCCACAACCTAGGAGGAGTATAGAATGTAAAATATAAGGGAATCTATTACCAAGTAATCCCACAACCTAGGAAAAGTATAGCATGTATAATATAAGGAAATCTATTACCAAGTAATCCCACAACCTAGGAGGAGTATAGAATGTACAATATAAGCAAATATATTACCAAGTAATCCCACAACCTAGGAGGAGTATAGAATGTATAATATAAGGAAATAACAAATATCAGTTCTACGTAGTCTACACTCAAACGTAGCACCGCCCCTACACTCAAACATGCATAAAAAGGGCTGTTTCAATTTCCCACACCATATCATTCTCCGCCTGCCGGAGTCAGCACTAGACCATGAGCCTCACGCCAATTTGGCAGAGTCTTCGTTATAAGAACTAAGATTAAATAATTTGATTATGTTCAAATCTAAGCAGCCTCGAACACCTGCCTTACCATTTGAGTTCCGAGGCAATGGATTTTAGAATATTCCAGCCGACGGCTCCGGGAGAGACGGGATTAAAATCCCACAGAACATGAAAAACAAGACAAAAATTTAAAACACACGCAAATCACCTCACTCAGACTAAACAACAGTAAAAAAGGTTCTAATTGAAATCACTGACACAGTACACTTCATGTAAGAGTGGAAACACCAAATTCTGAAACACATAATTATGCAAGAACATCGTTCTGCCTCTTTCAATTATATTTTTATGTAATTGAAAGAGGCAAAAATGGGGGACCTCGTCCTCTGGGATACTTGATGTGAAATTGGAAAAATAATACACAGTTAAGTTCCTAAATAGAATAAAACAAATAAATGTTATTTTTCCTTGCAGTGCGTGCTATTCGGCACGTTCATCATTTGGTTCGCGTCCATCACGATCAACCTCGGCCCCACGTTCCTGTCCGGAGCGCTGGCGGCCAGTGCGGATAGCGGACCTCGCGCGCCCTCCTGCCCGCTGGTGCACGGGCCCTACCGCCACTACGTGCTGAACGTGCTCTGGATCGCTATCAACCTCATCTGCGTCACGCTAACCCTCTTCCACCTCCGCAAGCTGCACAGGGATCTCACCAAGGTACCTTACTAACCCCACCTTATTCGTTTTTCCTAGTAACTATTTTGTTTCAACAAGGTCCAGTTTGTTTACAACGTTTTGATGCATCGGTCATTATGCATCGGTCATCATTAACTCAAAGATCATTTAAAAAATAAATTTATGTTTTTATAGCTCATATACTACTTACCATAAATTTTTAAATCCTGCAACATATTGAACCCAACGATCGTCTTTAAACTTTGATCTCGCCGTCAAAACTTTAAGTTTTATCTGTTCAAAGTGTGTATTTGTTAAAGTACGAGTATAACAGCATGAACACAATAAACCTTTACATTCACACGCATTTTTCACCCACAGAATAGCTGACAATCGTACTCGACCACTAGGGATTGCCTATTGATTGACTAATAAGCTTATATTGAAAAACCTTAAAAATTGTTTTTTTGTTGATGGTTGCTTACTTTAAAAATTAAGCTTTGATTCTGTACTTTAACTTTAAAATAAGACATCTCGTTACTAAGAAAATTATTGAATTTCAAAACTAAAAGCTTGATTTTTTACATACAGAGTAGATAAACTTTCTAGTATAGACATCGAACTAAGGTAGTTATAACATCACTACGACTACAACGACTACGCTTATAGTATTACAGACATAGCTGAAAACTTTTTTAATTGGGAAGATAAGAGCAAGTACTGTATTATTGTACAAAGTATACAGAGTTAGCGCTGTTCACCTAACAATTATTTTAGAGTAGAATAGAAAAATTAAACAGGAAATTTAATTTAATGATATTTTCTTCCTTCTTATTCTTATCAAAAAAATATTTAACAAAATTTTGAATTTATACTTCTCATTTAGGTAACAAATTTGGGTATTTTTCCCCTATTGTATAAAATATTTTACACTTTTGTAGTGAAACAATATCGGATGAAGATTATACGATGCATGTAAATTATGTAAACAGACTAAAACCCTAAAAGGAATTTCAATATTTAACTTTGTAATAAACTCCGGTTAGACTTTGACCTACATTAAAGAAAGCATTTCCATAAGAAGTAAAAAATCATTCCACATATTTCTTTGCTTCGAAAAATGACAATATTAACCACATAGTGTACTTAAAATACTTGAAATAATTTGTGCATAGCAATGAGCAAATTACATAAAATCTATGTGTAGTGAAAAAATACTAGAAAACAAGTTATCTTGTAATAATCTATATTTTCCCCCCAAAGATGTACCGATGTTATTTTTAATATGGAAGATAAATAAAACAATACATTCTGTGATCTTATGTCAATTTTCAATTTAAACTAGTATAAAAAATATTTCACAATTATACTGAATTTCTTTAAAAAGTAATGGAATTCCTTTTTTGTTGATTTATTGATGTAGAAAATGTACTTATAGTTGAAAAATAAAACAAACATAAATATTTTTTAATATTTCAGGACGCTCATATTGCACCATTAGATATTATTTTGTTATTATTGGCATAAAGATAGCGAGATAATTTAAAACAGAAAAAAAAATATATTTTTAAAATCTTAAAAAAGCTTAAATTAAAATGTAATTAATCGTAACTCAACATTCCTTAAATTTTATTTAAAAAAAACAATGAGTCATCTCACTGTCTTTATATACCATATAACATATGAAATTGAGTATGCCACAACTATTTTTTTAAAAGAAAATCGTATTACATTATCAACGATTTTAAGGTTACAATAATAATTCATAAATACAATAAAGTGGTTTTGTTAGTACATTTAAAATGTTTTTAATTCGTTTTAGATAAATGAAAGGCTTCATGGATATAAAAGAGAAATATTTCCTGTGTGAATTGGATCACACTTATAGTAGGGTTAAGTAAGTATTTGTAAGTTTTAAACAAGCTCGATTTAAAAAATATATAAAGCCAAGATTTCATAAACGAATTTTTTTTATAAACATTTGCAATAGCTGAAAAATGGGCTAGAGAGAAGAACGAAAAAATCTAATTTCTATAAGTAGTAAGGTATCGGAATGTAAAGTGCTTCCCGTTTTTAGAATACACATATTACAGCATAAGTAGACAAACATTGTTATAAATTAAGCAAGAGTTTTGTCGCCCTCAATCCGTATTACAATTGAACCGATTCTTCTTGCTTTACAACATCAGTCAAGAAACATTCAGAATTAAACCAAATTGAGCTCATTACATATAAAGAGTTGTCTCTTTTTTATTCCTGTAAGACTTTATTTGGTTCATCTTCATATTGTATAATAAATACGTTGACGCCCTCAGTTGTCTAATGGTTAGTCTCCTTACTTAACCCTTTTAATACCACGGGGCCGATTATCGCCCCCAACTGGTGTATGCGAAAAATCACACGGGGCCGATCATCGGCACCAAAGTTTTCATACAAGTTTTTATGTTGAATAAAAAAAACATAAAAATAACTTTTTTTATAAAATATGAAAATTACTTATTATTTTACACTCTACAGGGAGGTCTCCACAAAAAATAGGTTTAAAAACTAAATATTAACTGAGATAAAACTAAAATATAAACTACTGTTTTTTTTGCCCAAAAATGCTTGGGATTTTTCGCACATTTTATGCAAAATATGCTGGTATTAAAAGGGTTAAGCAAGGATGTAGCAAATTCAACATATCCAATAGTCAATTAAAATTGAACTACTTATTATCAGAAGCTCCGATTTGAACTTTCAAGATTTGATGCGTGGAAACGTAAAACATAACAATACTCTTCCAAAAGACTATTAAAATATTAAACACACGAAGAAAAAGGTGGAATAATTGCGATAATTTTCAAAACTTGTATGTAGACAATTGAGCTAATATTTGAGCCCGAAAACCAAAACTATAAACCCTTCTTAAATTAAAATTTTAATCCATTTTCTTAGAAGTTAATATAATGGATGAGAGTAGTGGAAATAATTTATTTTTATGAGATGTTTGCTTAAATCCTCAATCAATTTAATATTAAATATACAAAAAAAAATTAAAATACTGCTAACAAATCAAATATTTTATAAAAATCGTATATTTTATAAAAAGTAATCTCATTGGCAACAAAACATCTCATTGGCAAAACAAACTTTTTTCCAAGCTATGCTTATTTATTCAAAATGAAAAAATACTAGTTTTTCAAAACTTTTATTCCATTTTAAGAATTGGTGTTGATATCTTTCAAATAAATCTAATATTCATTCGCTGGCATATTCATTGATATTTTCTCTAAAAACACAGTTTCTTTATTTCTAGATGTAACAACAGAAAAAGAATATTTTTTATATTTATTTGGCGAGCATTTACTGTTTGCTTTGGAACTCGGTCTTTCATTATTAAATAAATAAATTGTGATTTCAAGAAAATGTTGAGAATACATTAGGGCTTAGTTCATTCGCTAGAAATCACTTTGTTATATGTTACACATTTCAACAAGGAAAATAATAACATGGATTTACTATTTTATATAATATTTTTATTTATGATACATCAATTTTGGTTTAATGTTTTGTTTGTACGAGTATATAAATACTCGTATATTTATTGATGTAGGTCTTAAAATAGCTTCAAGTTTCCTTAGTGTACTAAAATAGCTTCAAGTTTTCTTAGTGCACTAAAATAGCTTCAAGTTTTCTTAGTGCACTAAAATAGCTTCAAGTTTGCTAAGTGCACTAAAATAGCTTCAAGCTTCCTTAGTGCATTAAAATAGCTACAAGTTTCCTTAGTGCACTAAAATAGCTTCAAGTTTCTTTAGTGCACTAAAATTTATCAGCGCAACTTTAATAATTTATATATAACGCCCATATGGTAATTATAAGTAATATTGATATTAAACACAGTTTTCACGTAGGCCATTATTTCTTTATTTAAATACCGGCGTTTATATTTCGTTTTATGTTGTCTTATAACATATATGAAATCGTAAGGGAAATTTTTCACATGGAAAAAAAATGAAATTGAAAGAAATATAAGAGAATTGTTAACAAATGTATGGATACGAGTATACTTAAATCAAAAACGGAATTCTGAAATAAAAATGTAAAATACTTCCTGATTTCAACATTAGTTGACACAGCACCGTTATACTCGTATTATAATTAAAGAGAGTTTTGTCGCCCTCATTTCGTATTACCATTTAACCGAGTCTTCTTGCTTTACAACATCGGTCAAGAAACATTTATATTTAAACCAGATCGGGTTTCTTACATACAAAGAGTTGATTCTTTTTTATTCCTGTAATACTTTTGATTCATTAGATTTGTCGTAATATAACAGGTAAACAAATTGATAATTGACCTGTATTTCAACCTCAAATAACTTATCCGCTAGTTCGATAACCTCTAAGAAGCACTATAAAATAACTAGGCGTTGTTTAAATAAATAGCGTAATAACTTGGTAATTAGTATATTTTGTTACTATTATGTTACTGGGAACCAATATACGAATAAATATTAGTTCCCAGTAACACACTCGTAGCTCTCCATATTTACAAATACATTTAAATATTCGCATACGATTGAATTTGGATCAAATTGATCAAAACGAACACTTAGAGAGATATATTATTAGGTAATAAGTCGATCCGATTAAACGAACACTTAGTGTGATATATTATTAGGTAATAAGTCGATCCGAATAAACTAACATTTAGTGTGATATATTATTAAGTAATAAGTCGATCCAATTAAACGAACACTTAGTGTGATATATTATTAAGTAATAAGTCGATCCGATTAAACTAACATTTAGTGTGATATATTATTAAGTAATAAGTCGATCCGATTAAACGAACACTTAGTGTGATATATTATTAGGTAATAAGTCGATCCGATTAAACTAACATTTAGTGTGATATATTATTTAGTAATAAGTCGACCCGATCAAAAAACAATTCCAATTCCATTGAATCCTGGACAATACACAAGGGAAAAAATGAAAAATTTCCCATAAGTTTTGTGTTTTCTCTGCCTGCTTTCTCATTGAAAATCATGGTTTTCATGTCCTATTCAACCTCATAAATCCTCGAGTCAACTCGAGACTTAAAATCAGAATTAAAAATACGAAATTTATTTATATCTTTAACGGAAACATCTTATGAAAATTGTATATATGATAAGTTCAGTTTTTTTTTATATTTACAGTGCTTGTATTTTTGTTATATGGCAACTCTCCCTACAATAAGGTGGTACAGCGTTCAGGCTGCCTAGGAAGCTATTTACAGGCACAATGAAACATTAAAAATATTATCGTCATCTTTTTTAATGATCACATAAATCAAGAAATTATACAGTACATAATCCCTTAGTATGCAACATTTGTTTGTTCAAACAATAAAATTTTATAGTAAAAACATGATAAAACTGATTTCTTAGAAAAAAAATATCATTTCAGACTAGAAGGTATATACTCGTAAACAAAAAAAAACCTAACTTACAAAAATAAACTTCTCATATCGAGATAATAAATTTATTGTGTTTCTATTCGCAATTAAATTGACTTTGGAAAGTTTTCAAATTACAATTTGATAGCGTGTTTGCAATTAAGGTCACTAAAAACTTTTCAGTCGCATCTTAACTTCTACAAATTAAAGTTTAAATTATTTTTAATTTTTATTAAATTACTTTTGATTCACTTTTTGGGACTGCAGGGAAGACAGATCTCCACGCTCATAGATTTTGTCTCGTTTATTATCTTGTGTTTATTTATACTTTTCTTATCATCTTCCGTTCCCCATGATCTTCCTTTACCTCATTTTGAATTATGGTATGAACAAACAAACTTAACCTTTCACATCTATATTCTTCTATATACTTGAAATGTAGACTTATATTAATTTATATAATTATATAAATCAGGTGCGAGGTAAATCAGGTGTCACTGACACTTCAATCCAAAGATATTTAATGGTTATTCACTTAAAATTCCCCCTGTTTACACATATTCAAAAATATAAGGATATAACACTTAATAAAATATAAAAAAAATGGTAACGAATACTAACAGATTATATATGAGTTCAATTTTGCACTTGTAGGCTTTTTGTAATGAGTCAAAATTGCAAACTTTCAACGTCAATGTTTATAAAGATACTAAAATTCATTGGAACCCGCAAAACCGACAGAGTTTTCTTGGAAATGTTGATTCGAATCCCTAACTTTCACATCTCGTCCATTTGTATTCTTCACACGCAATCCTTTGTTTTAGATTATATATTAATCCCCCCCCCCCCCCTACACACACACACACCCCGGCACTGGACCTGTTCTGGCCGAGTGTTAGGGAAACACCAGATACGAGTATGTTATTACATCACAGGGATCAGCAAACAGCCGACCACGAAATGTTTAGAACTCGATGAAAAATACTCGATCTTAACTGCCCATTATTATTTTCTTGGTTTATTAGAAACCTTTAATTGTGTATTTATTATTATGTTTTTAATCTTGAGCTTTAAAATATTGCAGGTACAGGTTTTGAAAACAATGAAGAAAAAAATATTATTTGTTTTTAAAACTCGAGAATTATTCTTCATTACGTCTAAAAGTAAAATTTTAAACTTACCGGATTTCTTAAAAAAACACAATATTTAACAACCTATTTAGAAATAACTTAGAAGAATACTGGGAAAATGATGTTTATTCTATGAAGGCCAAATAACAAGAAAATATAATTTCAAAACACTGAGATCTGACATCAAAATTGACAATAAAATTCCTTATGGCTTGAAATAGACCTTATAATACATTTTTAGAACAAATGTTGTGCATCAGAATACACACATACAATTACGCCATTTCCCTGTCAAGGTAGGCAGCGTAAACAGAACGCTAGACATTCCTATATCGACACACATTTTTACACGTTTTTACTTCTTCTACATCCATACACGTTTTCATATAACTCCTACGATTCCTCTGACTTTGATACGTTTCCATCTTTCAAAATATCATTTACTTGTCCCAACCATACCTTTCTTAGTATTTTTCTTACACACCTTCCACTCGCATTTGGACTGTATATTTATTTTGTTCTATACTTCTTCATTGATTCGTTCCACATGCTCAAACCCCCACAAAGTGCTGTTCTTTAGCTTATTTAACACATCAGCCGCATGCATTGGAATATGTGTCGTTTTTTTAGATAGATTTACATAAGCGTTTTAAAGATTGGAGACCCCTGTTCCAGGGAAATTCGTCTCCACACGACGGGCCGCGTAATCGACAAATCTGCTTAATCAGACTTTTCTCATCCTCACGGTTTACTTTTTGGGCAAGTGTGAGGGACAGAAAGGTAACGTAAGAGTAAAATACATGTTTTGTGTTATTTTGTAATCATGGCGAAAAATTCATTTTGAGAAATGAAAAGGAAAATCTGCAACATAGGAAAATTTATAACAACTATTACAATAAAATAAAAAGTGATAAATATAAAAAAGAAACGATATATGTTACCTTACATGAGTGTTTTAATTATTGTATTTTTGTACTGTATTACCCTTTTCTTGCTATGTGGAAATATCTTCCAACCAATAAGAAAAGTGTTAAAGAAACTTTATCATATAAGATAAGCGTCTTACCAACTGTGTCACAGAGGTCATCCACGGTAAAAGAGAAATGTAAACTATCCATTATAATAGTCAATAAAATTGTCTTAATGATGTTATTCGTTGATTTATATATTTTACGTTTAAAAAATATCATTTGATGTTCTAGAGAGCAAAGATATTTTTTGAGCTTTACTATGGTCGTAAAAAATGCAAATCTACTCAATTTAAAATTGAACACTTTTATGGATACTTTGAAAAGTAAGATAAAGAAAATAATCGATGGAATTTTTAATATTAAAAGTCAATCAAATGACTTAATGTGTTACAAAACCTAATCTAAACCTGCTTACATTCGCCCCTTATCAGAGGCAGTGGCTGTTTTCAAAAGCAGCTTCATATAACTAGCTATCGTGCCTCATTACCGGGACCAAATAAAATAGATATCTGCCCGAACTACATGTTCCATTAATGACTTTCCTTTTTAAACCTTTCTTTCAAACGTCATTCTAACTGATTAAAATTAATGGCGCAAAAAAATTCTAATAGTATTCTTTTGAAGCAGAGACATCTTTTTGAGATATTTTTTTTATGAAATATTGGTAAAAAGATTTTTCATAAAATTCAGTATTTCTAGTTACTGAGTAGTTATGAAATGACTAAGTTCCTTGAGAAGACTGAATATGTTCTAGAAGAACACTCGCGGTAATTCTTTTCTATCAAAATTTGAAATAATACCACTTTTATTTTATTGTATTACACTTTCACTGTATACAGACAACCTTATTTCCATATGACAATCTCTTACAGCCAACAAAAAAACTTTAAAAAATCTTGAAGTGAAAAGCAGACACGAATCTTTGTTGAAAAAATCTGAATTTCAAAGG
This sequence comes from Odontocerum albicorne, assembly GCA_949825065.1. Taxonomy (NCBI): domain Eukaryota; kingdom Metazoa; phylum Arthropoda; class Insecta; order Trichoptera; family Odontoceridae; genus Odontocerum; species Odontocerum albicorne. The sequence goes on from OX463838.1 coordinate 29,639,030, forward strand.
GAATCGAATCGACCCCGCAAACCCGGCATCAGAAGACATGAGAAGAAATTAAATAAGAATTCCAATTTTATATCATTATTTCATTATAAAACTACCTACATATGTACTTTCTGATTTCATTCCGTTCCTTTGACTTCTACATTTAAAATTATGAAGAATGTAACGATATTTAGAATTGAATTAGAGTACCAAAGATTTGTTACGAATACGTACGATGCAGCAATCCTCTTAACATTCTTTAATTCCATTGATAACATAATCCGATTCTGGACAGAATGCACGAGGGAAACCAACATTTCCAATATTCTAGTGATAAAAAGGCGGGTTAATCTTCCTTCAATCAGAGGCTTGAGCTTCCAATAATATTATCCTGTTAATCTCTTCATTCTCCATCAGGCATCGTCTCTTTTCTCATTCTCCTTCCTCCGATAAAAAAACAAATAGGTCATAAAACTTTACACAACGATAAAAGTAACGTTCAATAAAAATTCATGCGAGTATTGGGACATATACCAAGTACAGGACATGTCCCAAAGAATCGACGATAAATATTTTATCCAATTTGCAGTTTTGCCTGTACGAGTATGGCGAAGGGATTCTGTAACTCGCTCACAATTTATTCTCAGAGATAGAAGATAAGACACATTTCTTGGAAACTGTTTATTATTCATAAACTTGTTGATGGTTTGTTTTGAATATTGACAAATCTTTCTTCATTTATGAACTAAGAATTTATCATAACTTGGAATTTATCTTTAGGGAAAGACAATATTTAATCTGATAGTACAACAATACGAATGTTTTGGCACAACAAACGAGGAAAAGTTAGGCCGAGAAAAGAATCAAAGGGCATTGTGAAGTTTTGACTACGCGAAAAGTAGTATGAGAAACTGTAGAGCGTGTATTCCCCTGGATGATTTAAAACCTGTATGTGGAAAAGAGAGTTTGGAGATCTGTTCTCTCTGTCTACGCCAAAATGGCTATTTCGTTATGATATGAATGCACAAATATTTAATTGTTAGAGTATGTTTTAAGATAATAAAACATATTTATATAATCTAAATAAAAAAATGTATAATATTGAAGATCAGTACGATCTCGAAAACCGTTTATTAAAAAAACATAATTCAAAATGTCAAACCTTTTTTAAAATTGTTTTCTAATTACATACATACTGATGCGCCATATCCCTTTTGAGGCAAGCATAAAGTATCTATTTTCAAGCATTATATGTACGAGTATATTCACACACATAACATTTGACTCTTTCACATCCATTATTTTCAAAACGAGTTTTACAAACCATGAACACGGTCCAACGGGTAGAAAAAACGAACTTTTAATTCGATACATTTAGCAGAATTTCTAGGAAACATCTTGAATACATAATTTGCTTTCACGTTATAACTACGCGGGATCGAAAAAAATTACCATTACTCGTAGTGAGAAGTAATTAATTAATTTCAAAAATTCTTAATTATTGGCAATTGATAGTGAAATTTAATTATACCATATTATATTCATTTTTTGTTTTAGACAGTAAGACCTGATAAGCTTAACGCTGTGTGGCAACATCTTTCAACAAACCTAAAAGATTTTCAAAGTGACCTTAACTAAAATATTTTGAATAAAATTGGTTTCAAACAGAAATCGAACTTGCATATAGACAGGCGAAAGTTTTACCAACTAAGCCACGGAGTTCGTCAAACTGTATTGTCAAAATGAAACAAATCTATCTCGTTTTCAAATGATACGTACACGATTTTGACATTAATTATTATCATAGGATTAATTTATATTTTAAAAAGGTTATGATTTAAGATTAAAGAAAATATTTATCGAAACGTTTTACGCACTTGTAAAAAAAATATCGACTTTATAATATCATAAAATCTGCTATAAGACTAGCATAAAATCTGTTATAAGACTAGCATAAAAAACTAAAGCACAAAAGAGATGAAACTTGGGAATATAGTGAACAATATATAAAATATAGATATTTAGCTTTATTAGATCAAAAACGGTATCGTTTCGTTATGAAAAATATAATACACATCTGTTTTGTGTCACCACCTCAGGGGAATTTATCAAGGAAAATGCCAAGGAAATATGATATCACACATTTACAGCAAAAAATACTTCATTGTTAGATATAATACAATGAAGAAAAAACATGAAAAATCATCTTTCCTCCTCGAACTTTTTGCTTTTCTTGACATTGGCTTCAAGTCCTGTTGTGTTATAATGAAGAGAGTATGGAGGTACTTAAATATATAAAGACGTGTAGTATTGAATGCAATAGATATAAGTACATTACATTTTTACTTACACATAAAGATAATCTTGAAATATTTTATTTTAGATTAGACCTTTTTTAAAGATGGAATGGCGCACATCAAGCAAAAATGAGAGTGAAAGTGTTTATTTTAAATAACTTTCGCAATATATGCTATGTTTTTGACAGTGATATATGTGTTTCTGTTTTGCAGCATATGTTGTATTTTTTGACAGTGAAATATGTTTTTATTATAGTTTTCAAATGCGTTCGAACATGAGGTATATGATTTCTATTATGTATTCTCAAAAAGTCCCAAATTATAACATAAATCTTTTCTTAGCTTTATTTACGCTGAGATAACTAGGCTAACGACCTCTGTAGCCTAATTGGTGAGACGCCAGTCTTCCAACACCAGGGTGCTGCTTACAGTCTGGTTTTCACGTAAGTATTGTTTGACACCTTTCTGGATGGCTAGAAAATATCGACACATGGCAATAAACTCGCCAGGTTGTTCTATATATAACGAAAGTTTATTAAAATACAGTGTACACTCTGAGACCATGCCGATCTCAGTTTACAGTATAGTGTGCAACACTACCTAGAGGTTATATCAGATTGGAACGTATTACCCGTAGATCTGGTCCTGTCTAGGGTGCACTGATGTAGGAATTTGCTTTCTTAAAGTCCGGACAACCTGGCTAGTCATTTTTAAAAATACAGAAAAAAGTAGAACATTCTTTGAAACAAAAAATGTGTTCAATTCTTCAATTATAATAAGGGTCCTTGTACAATTGTAGTAGGGGTCCTTGTACAATTGTAGTAGGGGTCCTTGTACAAAGTAGGGGTCCTTGTACAAAATGGAACACGTTCATTATCCCAATATTGTGTCATTGTTTTGGACATGCGAACTTATATGGACAAGCTTTTGGTAAAAATGAGAAAATTTCCATATCTTATCTCAAATTGTTTTTTTTTTTTTAATATTCAAGATATTTTCAAAATAACAAAATACTTCACAATTTGTAAATGATTTTACTGCAATATTTATTGCACATCACTAAAGATTTCAAATCCTCTTCACTTAACATTGCTACATTTTAGTAAGCTAAGTATTAACTATGTTATTCAATTCCCAAGCATTTTTCAAGAAGATGGCAAAATATTTCTTTTTCTAGAAAGAGAATAAAATCCATAAATTTCTTAGTTTTACTTCTATACCAAACTCTAAAACTATAGCTCTAGAACAATTCATGTAATTTCATATACGACATAATTACGATGTTCTACTATAAGTGCCTCGATATGCTTGGAAGCACTACAAAAGTTCCTTGATCAAAGTCAAACGTGTAAAATGTATAATAAATATGCCTCCCGAAATATGAAACTTTTTGAATATATCGAAACCGAGGCTTCATATGCAAGTATAGATAAACTGATCATATGGTCGAGTCACCCGCAAACGGTATTATCTCAGTTGAAACGATTTTACTACAGAACACTTTTAAGATTTCCTGTAAATAAAAAACTTTTATAAAAATATGTAGTGAAATACTCGATTAATTTGAAAAGTTTTGTAAAAAAAAACAAGTAAAATACACCCCTGCTTAGAGATGACGAAGTTCATGGGGACTGCAACAGCGTTAAAGACTGTTTATTTCTGGATAAATGAAAACTTTAAACGTGGCCTTACATGCACTGAAAATAAATTGAGTCTACCACGGATGAAATCACTAAAAAAAATCCACGGTATCGCAATGGAACACCGCCGAGTGCATGTGTGCGAGATTTCTGAGGCTGTGGGCATCTCAAGTGAATCGGTGCACAATATTCTACACGAAAAATTGAATATGAAAAGGCTATTTACGCGATGGGTGCCGCGTTTTTGACTATCGACCAAAAATGCACTCAGCAGAATATTTCAACAAAGCGTTTGGTGATGTTTAATCCGTAGGACTTTTGTGACTGTGGGCGAAATTTGGATTCACCACTACACACAAGAGTGTCTATTTCGAGCCCTCTCTCTCTCCAGAGATGCCTGTTGTGAGCAAGATCCCTTACCACTTTCCACCAATCCTTAGTTTGGACGACCTCTGCGTCATCTTCCGTCATCCTCTAGCCAAAGTTTCCCAAACTTTTTTGGATCACCGCTCTCTTTTCAAAATATTTTTTCCCACTGCCCTCCCTCTCTCCCCTTCTGATCCTTCTAGCGACCACTTTGGAAAACTATGCTCTAACCCAAGCGATAATCTGCCAACAAAGATCGTCGGGAGTTGTTATATCACAAGCTATAACCACACTTCCCGATGTGATTGGGACCACGCCTGGGTTATTACTGTAGCTCGCCACGTTATATCGCGTGGCTCTTGACATTTTAAATTCTTCTAAATTGAATTTACAACTGATGATATATTTCAAATTTGAAATTAAAATACAATTCTTCCTCGAAAAAGTTAGTACCCATACATGGGGCACAAGCCCCACATTGTTTCACAGAGCACGCGTCCCCTCACCCATACGTGTATATATCTGCAGATATAATTTCGTTATTCTGTTAAATGGACTCAATTTGTCTTTTTTACATTGTATACCGTCGCGATTTAATTTCGTTGGCAACACTGTTCTACATTTACGAGGGCTCATCTTCCACGTCCGCTCGGCCACTATGTTAATTCACAGCTCGGAATACATGCTTTTTGAGGTTTTTTAAAAACATAATGCTTTGGTCATAATTAAAATTTTCGACATAGTGATAAGCCTACTTAGTATTGTTGGTTAAATTCTCAGCGGATTCACTTCTGAACTGTTTTTACTTTCAAGTTTAATGATTTTGATGTTTATTTATTATTTATGTTACTATTATAATGACAATTAGTTACTGACCACAATAAATTCTTAGAACGCTCTTGTGCTTAGAGTTGTCATAAATCGGCTTTTTATTGATACTTGTCTTGACTTTATAAATACTCGGCGACTTCCGTGGCATAGTTGGTGAGGCGCTTGACTTGTATGTACCACTTGTTATGTCAGAAGCTATAATCACAATTCCCGATGTGATTGGGAATGATTTACCCAAAAAAGTCTCAGTCTGGTAAAGAGTTTGTCAGGTAACAATACTCGCACGCGTCGAGATCGTGTGCGAGTATTGTTAATTTGTCAGCCATCACCAATAAAAGATGTTCATTAGTCGGCTATTGCCAATTTCGTTTATTACACATGACTGATCTTTTTTTTTTAGCAAATAGTAGGTATAGTAGAGTTTCAATAATCCATCCTTTGATTATGCTACATTCAAAATTACCCAACCGTAGTAAAAATATCATATGTTGTGACGATTTTAAGAAAATGTTTCAAAGCTATATAGATATGTGTAAATACCTTAATATAATAGTTATTTTTATTTCACCTTTTTAATGTATATTAAAACAGCATGTTTCAATTGTGTAACTTGTTTTCGGCAGTACTGAATTATTTTATCAAACACTGTTTATTCCACTTTTTTGTAACGGTATAACCCTACCGGTTTCAAGGCTTTCTCCTCATCTTTAGAGGAGCACGAACAAGACTGTTTGTGCTCCCCTGAAGATGAGGTGAAAACCTTGAAACCGGTAGGGTTATACCGTTACAAAAAAGTGGAATAAAGTGTTTGATAAAATAAATTACAATGTCTTTAAACCTCCACAATGTTAACGCCTTAACTATAAACAATATAGTACTGAATTATCCATCATTCTTGGTTATACGACCCTCCCATAATTCCGTTTAGTTTGGATAATCGGGACTCTTTTTTTTATTTTCATCATGCGTATAAAATAGCACAGAAATACAGCCACTAAAAGATAAAAAAAAAACATTTTGGCCATGGGGGTACTTCGCTACTTAATTAGGCTGGTAGTAAATGAATAAAAAAATATTCTAAAACAAATAAATACCTTGATATTGATTAAATGCTGAATCACGTTTGGTGGTCTGGACATGAACAAAGGAAACCAGTTAAATATTTGGGAAACGAGACACTGGGAATGAATGTCTCTAGAAATAGAGGAAGAGGCCACCCAAAGAATGCATAGAAAAATAGCATCGACCAAGACATTAATTATCTGAACTTTACTGCAAAGATGGCCCAGGACAGAACACGGTGGAGAGAAGTAACTCGTCACGCATACCCTAACTAAATATAAAAATGCTAGAATGATGATGGTGATGTGTATATATTTTGTTTTTGCGTTGATTGATTATTTATTTTTTAAACTTTCAGAAATTTAATTTTAAACAATACTTATAAACCGTTATATTTAAAATGCTAAGTAATGGATTTTATACGTCAACCCAGAGAAGTTTTATTAACGTTCCCGGGTGTTAAGAAACTTTTTCAATATTAAAATATGAATATCAAAAATGATGTAAGGGCTCTAACGTGAGAACAACGAGGCGTATAATAATATATTATCATAAAGACTCGTAGCGTTCATTAAACAAGCCCCTGACTTGAACACTAAACTCTGATGGGGAATTTATAATAAAAATAACAAAAATGTTAAATATAAAGGAAAAAAAGTAGCGACCGTAAAAATGATCATTTTACCTATAATTTAATTGTTCAATACAAATATATCTGACTTATTGAATTTATTTCTTCCTATCAATCATTATTGTCTTGAGTCAATCTCTTCATATAGATGCGATACATATCCGTGACTGCTTATAAGTGAACATTTATATTAGAGTAAAAGTGAAATGAAAATAAATGACAAATCTCACTATAATATGGATATTGATGAAAATCGTGTAGCAGTTATTTTATCATGTATACAAATATTAATACGGCAAACACGTATGATTAACAAAGCCTGCAAACGCATATGCAGACTTCAAATAAAAGGGAAAACTGAAGGATGATGGCAATTACTGAATCGTGTTTATTGAACCTCATGTAACTCGTATAGTAAAGTTAATCAAAATATTAAATTCCCCGAATCTGAAATGTACAATACAATCATCATTCCAACATCCAATTTATCCTGATACTAATACTAATAATATATTATTCTACACTGCCAACAGTACTGAATAATATATTGTGATTATGCTTTGAATAACAAAATGTCATTAAAATCATAATCCTATCTGTGACCACCTTCAGAATATTTCTCTTATTCACATATATTTCTCCAAAAACCGAAATATAACTGTCATATTAATTAAACATCCGTTATTTTGAAGTTTGAGTCGTTATGAATCTGAAATGAAGTCCTGTGACAGTATCCAGAATAAACTACAATATAATAAAGCAAACCTTTTTAATAATAAAACGGGTTCAATATCAACTCAAAAATATATTTTTATTTTATTATACTCGGTAAAATGGCGCAACATGAGTTTCAATTATTTGATTGACATGAAATATTTTATTTCTCTTAATCGTCAACTTTTAATGCATAATGGATTAACGGACTTAAAAATTGGGCATATGTATGCAAAAAGAATCCAAACCACGTTTCACCTGCTTTTAGTTATTTGAGTAAACTTAATATAACTTTATACGGGCATGTATGTTATGTTATGTCATGAAAATTATTTAAGACGTTACTTTATCATAAAATATTCACATGATTTTATATTTAAATACTCCTTTGATATTTTAAAATACTAATTTGACTTTATATGGATACAATAGATGTTTTAAGTACGATGAAAAATAGAGAGTTAAGATGATTTGGACATGTGGAGAGAAGAGATGACTAAGCGAGTCAGAAGTGTAAGGTAAGCGTGGAAGAGGTAAACCTAAGAAAAGATGGCTGGATCTTGTGAACCAATTTTCGAAAGAAAGTAAATTGAGAAATATGAATGATATTACGCATGACAAAATATATGAATATGAAGGAGGCAAAATATATAATCTTGGAAAGAAAAGTGGGATTATTTGTTATATCTACCTATAACGCAAGGTACACAGCGTGATGAAACTCGTATGTACGAGTATGTACTTTATATTTTTACACATGCAGAATTTAGATATGTTCATTCGATATATAAAATAAAACAAATACAAATATATTTGAGTTGAACTCTTTCACATGTATCGTATGAGATTCCAATTATGGGTTTGATTGCCTCGTGAAAGTAATAATATTTGAGTTATAAAATATTGACACGGGACACCAAAAAGGCATTATGATAAATTTTAAAAGAATTTCTATTAGGCTGTTCCTTTTTTGAGTTTTTTTTTTTCAAAATAATCAAATAACGCATTCAACGCACGATTTCTTTTTTAATATTTAACACAGGATTGTTTCAATATGACAATTTTAATCCGTCAGAAAGGTCATATTTTAAAAGAATAGCTCCAAATTAAAAATTGTCACACTTCAGTCAGTATGTGTATGAACAGTTCACGACTTATCTAAGAGGATCGTGGTAGACAAAACAGGCAGCCAAGTTCTAGTTTTTATTCGTATGGCTCGGTTCAATGTTAAATTTATTTAAATCACATGCGAACTACGCCAACTGATGCACAATACTCGGCCGTAGAGTATGCTTGATAATTCCTCAAGATATAAGTTTAAAAGACAACTAAGGAAATCAAAACAGTTATTTTGGTCGAATCATATATACGTTCTAGTTTTGAAAGTTTCCCTTTTGTTTTTTTAATAGAAAATAATAGAAAAAAATTTAATATTTTGTCATAAAATAAAAATACAATTGCTAGCTAATAAAATATTCAAACGATTTGTTTTGTTTCATAACAAAAAACATCATGATTCATATGTTGCATATGAAGAATAAACAGTTATTCTATATTTTGTTATATGACAAAGTTTTAAGTAGCCTGAGGGAAGTACTCGTAATACTGAGAGAATGAGTTGCGAAAGATTTACAAAACAAATGTATCTGTCTGAAATGAACGAAGAGTCTGTGTACGTGAATAAAAAGTTATGAAGATCTGTTCTTTTTGATTAACCTAAAAAGAACATGGCGTGATGATATATATTAAGGCATTGATTTGAAAAAACTTGCCTCCTAAATGTGAAAAAGGAAACTAGTATCTGAGGGCATTTTTGTTTTTGGGAACTATCCGGTCTGACATAAAAAGTGTCATCAGCTCACTTCACCTCTCAGAAGCAAGATCTCGCAGATATATGTCTAAAGTATACCACAAGGTTGAGAATTCGTTGAGGTAAAGAATGATATAAATCAAATATAAAAAGTTAATTTAGTCGGCATAACTCAATGAAATCAAGCTAGCAACTGTATTGAAAATTGAATGTAATACAGTGAATCATTCGACAGACCTGTTAAAATTATATTACAATAGCCCAGACACAATAAAAAAAATAGTGTTTGCGTCTCGACTACCTTCGTGACCTATTTGGTAAGACGACTCAGAACTTATGGATTGGTACCTATTTTTTAAAGGGTTTCAGTGTGGTTTTCATTTAAAACTTCTTTGACACTTTTCTGTTTGGTTTGAAAAGATTCACATATGGTAATTTCCCCACCAGGTTGTTTGCACATAACGAGATTGTAATACAATACATTCTACATATGTTAGGTCTTAACTCTTACATTCATTATTCCATGTTAACTCAACGCACACACTCCACCTTACCCTAGATTTTTTTTAAATTTTTGATTTATGTTTAAAATTAGTGTTTAACGTTTATAGTACACCAATGAAAGATTACAGAAATGTTTTGTGGCAAGTAGGTCATTTTCATATATTTGTTTTCAAAACACTAGTAATTAACAAACCCACGTGTTTTGTAATTACACAATTACTGTTATTACCTAAAAACTACTCCGTAGGTACAAAATGTAAAACAAAGATTTTAAAAATCTAATAGCATAAGGTATTTTTTAAATTTAAATTGTGATGATTTCACGTGGCAGTAATTTGACACCATCTACAGTATTTTATGTACAAAAATACCACTGTAAATTTTGTACTGTAATGTTATTGAATTGTAAAAACTAAAGGAAGCGATTACTGGGTAGAATGAGACTTCTTTGACCCAAAAATATCCGAAATGGAGGAGATTTTTTAGTTGAAAAGTTGTTCCAGTTGGCGAGTGGCCGAGTCTGAATTGGGTAAATGCTGGATGCCGTCTGTAGTTAGAAAGCCAATGCCCGAATATTTTATAAGAAACTGATCGTTTTTTAGGTTTCTTTCACCACTATTCCGGGGATATTACATTCATGAGGTACCATACAGTTCCCGCACAATTATACGCCAGTGGGGTATCCCAAGAGGGCGAGACTCACAATTTGGGGGCCACAGGAAGGGAAAGATCGTTACACTTTACGTGATTCTTTTCACAAATTTTATTCTGGTCTTATTTTCTCCAAATAAAGGCACTGGCAAAAGTTATGCTGACCGGAAAGTCTGTTTTTATTAAAAACTTTGTCATTTGCGGAAATAATTCCGAATTTTATCGTATAATCTCAAAACTTTTTGTGAATTCGTTTAAATAATTCAGACAAGCTTGGCCTTGGATGAAGGTGAATTATTTTACTATTTTATACTTTTATAAAAGCAATACAATAATAACAACTTTATTCCAGCCAATGTGCAGAATGATGTAATACAGCAAAAGCCATAATATCACAAAAGGGACAGAAATAAAACGAAGGTAGTATAACAGAAAAAGGCTTTAAATATTATACCTGAAAACAACATTAATCGTCATATACGGAAAAAGGGTACCAAAAAAACATATATGGTAAAATGTATAAATCTATAAATAATTGACTATGCAGACTCATAATTGTATTGTTGTATACTTTTTTTATATAATGTACAACCTGGCAGTTCATTGATATAAGGCAATCTCTTTCCACCATCCAGAAATATATTAAAGAGACTGAAAGAGAATTCCAGATACGAACCCTTTTTAAAAAAAAATCGGGTATCAACGGGAATCAAACTCGTCACCCCCGGGCTAGAAGACAAACGTATAACTTAAGGTCGTCATAACAATATTGTAGTTTAAATATCATAATATTTAATAAATATCATAATTGTTTCACAACTACAATAAGTTTTTCAATGTATAATTTTAGGATTTTTTTTCTAGTCATAAGAATTTAATTTTTTTAACAACCGAAACTCTTCTTTCGAATTATTTTTACTGCTACTATATTAAATTGTTTTTATTGGAAAAAAGTAAACTAATAACTGTATTTCAATCAACAAAATTATTGTTACTTTAACCTCGCTCTTATTATACTTTTGATACATTTATTTGAAAAAATATTTTATTTTTTATTTTTAGCTAATTATAAAATTCACTCAATGTACTCGTACATCACCATGTCCATCATCGACTACCGATTTTAATGGTTTTTGGAGATAAAAAACCACATTAATTTTCCCTTTATGAAAAATGTAATCTTTGATTTTAACAGTTTATTAAGATTGGAAAGTTCAATCAGACAAAAATAATTATTTCAGTACATATTTTTTATTATTCCGGTAACTTTAATCTTTAATTCCGGAAAAACTTGAATCATGGTGCACTTTGCAACATGATTCAAGTTTTTCATGTATATGGTACTCTTTAACATATCTGAATTGATGTAGCGAAAATGTTGCAAGGGGTAGCAGGGAGACAATATTGTCATGGGCTCCAGAAATGAGCCTTTGGGTTAAGAATCACTGGAGTAGGAAAGCAAATCAAAGCTCAACAAAGGTTGTAACTTCACTGAAGATATATTCTGAATATTAATTAACTCTATCGTAAAAAATCGAATTATTGTACTTTGAAAATTAAAAAAGATATATTTTTTTAAATTGAAACTTTTGCTGTAACATTATTAAAATTTGCTTTTATTTTTACTTAAAAATGTTTGAAATGGTCGAAATGTGAATTCTTTTTTGTATGGGAAGATGCCAGGTGAATACATAATGATAGGAAATTCTTCATACAATGATTTCAGACAAGACTCGAGGTATGTTTCGGGTAAATTGAGAAAGTTATCCCTTTGAACTCTGTTACTTGTGTATTCTTGCGGAGTTCCTTCGTTTTCTCTCGTGTGACGAAACTATTTGGAAAAACTATTAGTAAGGAGTCAATATATGCATACGAATTCTTTGTTGTTGGAATAATTATTTTCTTCAACTAAAAATTTTAAGAGAGCATTTTACTAAAAAAGCAATTTTTTAAGCAATTAAAAATCAAACTGAATTGATTTGAATTTTTATTATGATACATACGATTATATACATCAAGCCTTATCCCTTTTGAGATAGGTAAATAAGACAAATCTCGTACACAACTCTCGCATCATCTATATTCATACAACTCGTCATATATGCTCTCCTATTTTTCGCTCTTCATTCGTGTCAGACATATACGAGTATGTGTATATTTTGTAAATATTTCCTAACTCATTCTGTCAATGTGGCCAAACAATATCAAACGTTTTTATTAATTCTACTTACAAACAGTTATCCTTTATCATTTTTTTTTCTTTCAAACATTATAATACCAGATTTTCAGATATTTTACACAATGCAAGCATTTTTACCGTAATAATTTTGTAATTATTGCCACATTTCAACTTTGTTCAATTAAATTTCAAACATCATGATAAAATAATGAATATGATCCATTATTATTTCGAAGTTCTTTAACAAATTTTATGAAATCTCCCAATATTTTGTTCTAAGGATGAAGTTAGTCTGTTATATTATATTATATTTAGTAGTCCCTCGTTTTAGGTATTTATGTACTTATACTATACATACCATCACACTGTTCCCTCTCGGAGTAAGGACGAGTCATTTTGTATTAGATCTTTTAGTAGGTAAACATTTAGGTGATTTTCTATTACAGTTGTATTTTATTTATATTTCTCGATAATTAGAAAATAAATATGGTTTTCCGAAAGGGGAAAATTTAGTTTTTGTCTGATTAATAATCAAATAAATTTTCAAAAATTACGTTGCTTTCATCATCGCGTTATCATTTTGAATGTTGTCAAGTATATTGAGATTTTGAATTTCTTGTTTCATTTTGTACGAGGCAAATAATCAACATAAATAATTTTCGTCGTTTCTAAGTCGATCATAGAAAAAGCACCATAGAAAACAAAAGCAAATAATAAATATATGACTGTTTTTATATTGGAAAAAGAAACTCTGAAAAACGCTTTTAATATGGACTTTTTTGTATTTTTGATTGATGTATTTTTCAGTTTCTGAATATCATTATTGGTACGGTACTTAATTGTTATAATAATTAACAATGCTTGGAAATCCATATTCAAATAATGCTTCAGAATATCATTATTTTTCCAATCCCATTTGATAGCTATCAAGTTTTTTATATGATTATAAGATATAAGTTAACGATGGCAAACATTGCATTTATTAAGAGATGACTTGAACAGTAAAATACAAATATTAAAGAACATTTAAATTGAAATGAAAAAATATTTTCAAAATACCTAAAAGTTTTTAGTTTCTTCTTCCCTTATAAGTGACGAGCTATTCAAACAAGTCACGACTTATTTATTTAATCAAATAATTAAAATTATTGTACAATACATTTTAGAAATATAGTATACTACCCTCCTCTTTGTGTTATTCTATTGTATTTTTTTTTCTAATTGTTGGTCGCTGAGATAATTAATGTAGCGGTATTTAGCATGTATCTTAGGGCTCTTGGTATTAAATTATGTTCTTCACTTCATGTCTTCTAACTTTTTCTCCGAAATTCCATTTATAAAATAACCAGAGAAGTGTAAAATCACAGCTAGGCTACGAAGTGCTACACATATTGATATACTCGTAGCGTCATTTTATGCCCCATATATTTTATTGCGTACTACACTCTATACATCTATCTTATATGCTACGTTCTTTAATTATCTTATGGATTCTCCAGTATTCCAAAAAAAACATCATTTAAATAAATTTATACCAGTAACACAATGATACCTCACCCTTGATTTTATTAGGTATAAGTATATTAAAAGACCCAGATTTTTTCGGAAAAAAAAAACATGTATTTTTAAATGACAATAAGATTGTAAACATACATTGACGAAAATATCACTGGCGATAAATAAACAATATTGATCTTTTCTCACGATATTAGAATTATATCTTTATAACACTAATTATAATATTAAAGTAAGTTCAAAAAAGTCACCTTTGGACAAAATTTTAATAGAAATAAAAATATGCTACAAGTGCATAGTTAACCGACAAAGGGGTTAAATTTACCTGTTTTTGACAGTTTCAATAAGTATCAAGTTAAATGTGTGCATTTAAACGCGCCACCGAAGGATCAACGGGTTTTTACTATAGCAAAACACGCCGATAGATCAGCGTATTGGGGCTATAAGGATGAAAAAAGAATACAATTTTAATATATGCTTCTTCAAAATACAATAATAATTTGATGAAATTGATAACATTTCTATTAGTTGTAGGAGTCACTATAATACTTTGTTAGCTTTAAGAAGCGACTGAAAATATACGGTTAGTCAAAAAGTTTTGAAAGCGGAAATGAAAATACATTTTTTTTGGGGGGAAATCACTTTTATTGCTCAGTATAGTCTCCCATAAGATCAATACACTTGGTTCAACGATCTTCCAACTTTGTTGTCCCATCACGGAAGTGACTTTCTGGAAGGCCTGCAAAATACTCCTCTACGACGGCTATAACCTCTTCATTTGATGAAAAATACTTTCCACGAAGGAATTTTTTGAGGTGTGAGAACAGCCAGAACTCAAAGGGAGCTAAATCTGGCGAATAGGGTGGATGCTGCAACAATTCGTACCCCAATTCACTGGTTTTCGCGATGGTTTTTTGAGCTGTGTGAGTAGGTGCATTGTCTTGATGAAAAATGATTTTTTTCTTCTGCAAACCGGGTCTTTTTTCACAATTTTTTTCATCCAACTGGTCCAAAAGGTCACAATTATAATCAGAGTTGATTGTCTTACCAGTTTGGAGATAATCTATCAATAAAATTCCTTTTGCATCCCAAAAAACTGACGCTATCACCTTCTTGGCCGATTTCTGGACACGAACTCACTTCGGAGCCAAAGTGCCTGGTTCACACCACTCTTTAGCCTCTTGTTTTGATTCAGGATCATGGTGGTAGACCCAAGTCTCATTTATAGTGATGAATCGACGCAGAAAATCCTTTTTATCCTTTTGAAATTGCTCCAAATGTTGCTCAGAAAGTCGCATTCGAACGTGTTTTTGTTGCATTGTTAGCAAATGCGGCACCCATTGTGCATACAGTTTTTTGAAACCGAAAACTTCAGCCAAAATATGCCATGTTGTTCCATGTGAGATGCCTATGGTGTCAGCTATCACATCCATAGTCGATTGATGATCTTTCAAAACCATATCCTGTATTTTCGCTATGATTTCTGGTGTTGATGCACTTTTTGGACTTCCTGAGCGTGGATCGTCTTCAACGCTTGTACGGCCACGCTTAAATTCCAAAACCCATCAGTGAACGGTTGGAAATAAAGGAGAAGACTCCTTTAATACTTTCACCATCTTTGCATGGATCTCAGTAGCCGATAAACCTTCCAAAACAAAGAATTTAATCACTGCACGATATTTGGATTTTTCCATTGTTAAAAAATACACTGACACGTCAACTTCAAATGGCTTGTAAACAAAGAATGAATTGACAGATCGAAATGAAATGTTGAGTACGTTCTTATGAAAGATGAAATATTAAAATGGCGTAGAAATTTTGGTTTTTCTACTGCTCCATAGATGTCGCTTTCAAAACTTTTTGACTAACCTATTACTCTTAATTTCTAATCAGTGATATAAGGGGGTTTTATTCCTTATTTTTCCTTCCTCTTCAGCATCTTTTCCTTTTCTTTTGATTGATGATATCTCACTTTTTCTTCTTTCATGTATATGTTCATAAAGATGAATAATTATTTGTATTTTTTTCCGACCATGTAACTTTTTTTATTTACTTTTGTCTGGTTGGTTGGTTAAGATTGTCGCCTGGCAATAATTCCGCAAGATTGTTTTAACAATTTAAGTATTAAATAAATACAAACTTTGCAAATAAGAGTTTGGTTTTTCGATATAGTGCGAGTCACAACGAGGTAAAAAAACATTTCCAAATACATTCCTATGTATTTACCATCCATTCACATATACGAGTATGTGTTTTATCTTTTAATATATAAACGAAAGGCTCATTCCATTCCCTTTGCCTTTTTAAACCTCTAAAGGTTTGATAAAGTCAAATCTCCTCTTTTCCCGGTGCCCGGTGCCCGTTGACATTAGGAATAAAATCCCATTATAATAAACAATCGAAAGGTTCAAAAGCGAAAACCTTTTTGTTTGTACCGTGAGTTTTATTGCATTTTCGATTCTATATGGATTGTTTTAATTTTGGTTTTACGTTACATTTTATGTATTCCTACGTGAAATATCATTGTTCTTATAAATTTATGATTAATTGGAAATTTCTATGAGTTTTTCAAACACAGCAAAATACGTTAAATTTAAAAATAAACAAAAAATTCAATTTTAAAATCAAGAAACATTTCGATGCGTACAATACGATAAGCTGCCCCTTGTGATCAAGGGTTATTGTAAGTCATCTAAGGATAGAAGGTGCCTCGGCGTTTGTTGGTTTATAGTATGCAAGCTGTTGCACTTCAGCAAGCATACAGTCTTAATAGCTTAAACACAAATTTATGATGGCAGCCTGTCACTTGGCAGAGTTTTATTTAGCATTTTTATGTGTTGCTAATAGTGCTATATGAATGTATGATAAACAGCTTAAAAGTAATTAAAATCCAGATGTAAAATGGTCTAAAAGCTAACTAGCCTGGAAGTGAATCGTTCAACATTTTACGATATGATTATAAAATAAATATTCGATCGTTTAAGATTTTAGATTCGCAACTACCATATATGTTATATAATATTTGCATATACGTAACATAGCAAGGTCCAAAAGTTTCCAGTCCAATGATGTGAAAAGGGTGGTACAATTAAATAAAAACAAACATTTTGTCAATTTATTCACCCTGTGATGTAAGTTCAATACATTTTTTAAAACTTTGATTTAATTTTTCAATAACACTGACCAAATATTTAAAAGTTTTGTTCTCAAAATGGTGTAAAAGTGCGGAGATTTCTTCTTCAAGCACCTTTTTGCCAGAGGATCATAGTACAAAACAATAGTTTCATCCTCCATGACAATTGACTCAGTTATTTATTTTTTCCCATCGCTGAGTATCAAAAATATATTGCAATATTCAACACTTTGTAACCTTCTGACATAAATCAAGAGTTTTGGCACCCATCTTGCGTTCATCTTGTTCATGTAAAGATGATCGTACAGAATTCGAAGCACTGTGATTTTAGAAAGCCCGCACCTTGCTGCTTTTTCTTTAGATGTCTTCAATCTTGTAACACTCGCTCTTGTACTAATGCGACTATTTCTGGAGTGAGTGCTTCTGCTGGTCTGCTTTGACGAGCATCATCTTCAATCGCTTCTCTACCTAAGTGAAACTGTCTAGCCCAATCTTTCACTCTGGAATATGATAGAGAAGGTTCTCCATAGACAGCATCTAATGTCGTTTTATTTCTTCCGAGCTTTTCCCTTCTTCTCAAAGAAACTTGATAAAGGCGCAATATTCGTTTTTGAACATTTCAGAATAAAATGTAACAACACGTCTTCTATCGACTCGAATTGCCATACTACTGAAGGTAAAGTTATTCATTTTTAACTGTAATATTTCCAGACCATGTAGTTATCGTGAAATACTCGTACTATATGTCCATACAGTATTTGTCTTAATCAGGTTTAAAACTTTTGGACCTTAGTGGTATTTGGAATGATTTGATTTAAAACTGCAAATCTAACTATTATAAATACAAATTTAAAGCATTATTTTTTCTCATTTTTTCGTTTACTATTGTCCTCATGCGCAAAAGGAAAAAAAGGAACTGGGTAATTTGTTTTCATAACATGTGCTAGCTGTTGAAAACACAGTCGCGAGTCGGCGTAAGTACGAGTAAGACACTTACTCGTAAATCCGAAAACAACAGCACAGCATTACTCTCTTGATCCAATTACCAACACTCATTCTCGTGATCCCATTTCGCCATAGAGTATTATACTTTTAGTATGCACAATAAAAACTTATGAATGTTTTGCCATGTGGCAATCTCTTTCAACCATCTAGAAATATATTAAAAATAATATTAAGTAAAACCCAGACTAGAACCCTCCGAAAAAATGGGTACCGACAGAAATCAAACTCACAGGTTCGAAGTCAGTCATATTATCAACTAGGCCACGAACATCGGAAACTCTTGGAATTTGCGAAAATAATTATTAGTTTCATGTGCATGAGAAATCAAAAATGGTTAAATAATTCGATGACACCATAAAAAGAAATAAAAAGGACGAGAAAAGTCCGGTTCAGGGATGTACGAATATTTTTTCTATAATAACCATAATAATAATAATTAATGTTTTAACTATACAATGTTACGAATCCCGTGAACAGCAAGGTGAACTACTGCCTTTATTCTCGAAGAACTGAGAAGCACCGACAAATTGTCGAAAATATTGTATATCTTCGACTAGTCTCAATATATATTTGACTATTGCTCGTGGCCAAGGAGACAATTTAGAGAGGCTTGTGGCTACTGGAAGCGGGAAAAGACGACGCACTAGAAGAAAAGTCCCAATGCGTCGCTCTGACCATGTGAGAGACGCAACAGGACTACTTTCAATAACTGGTCTTACGTGCATCAAAATATTTGTTTGTTTTTGCATAAAAATTGGAATTTGTCAAAATAATTAACATCAGCCACATAACGATCAAAACAAAAAAAACTTGAACGAAGATTTCGAAGGAATGCCTGACCTTTATTGTTGTCATTGACTTAAATACAATATACAGGCAACCACCTATTTCCAAACTGACCCTTTTCACGAAACTGCTAACTATTTTTAACTCCATGTCAGATTGTAAAGCGCCTCCACGCCTAGCCTTAACTTTCGGAATTGTCAGGAATGTTTGTCGTTATTTTTATTTCTCGAGACATTTTCGCCCATCATCACAATGCAGACGATTCCCTGTGGTAAAAGTTTTGCTCTTAAAACTAACTTTCGCAATACGAGAATTTTCGGCAAGCTCTATCGAAACAAAAGATTTTTCTCCGTATTTGGTAAAAAAATGTATTTTCAATTTGCGGTCACATTCATTCGTTTCAACAAAAAATGTTTCGAGTTATACTTGATTTTTTATTGTTAATATGAGTTATTCACTTAAGTTATTATTGAGATATTAACACTGTTAAACTCCATTTTAAATTTTAAAATATAACATCACATTGTTTCCTTTAATGTTGAAGCAGGTGAAATCCTTTTCGATAAAGTTGATGCGTTATCGCTTGAAGATGGAGTATGTACACAAAAATAAATAAACTAACTGCTTTCTGATATACTCGTAATTCAAAGTAGTATCGCCATGAAGTGGTAAACTAACTTTGAATTATTTATAATTTTATTTTTGCGAATGGGAAATTTAGTTGTGTAATTTATATATATATATATATATATATATATATATATATATATATATATATATATATATATATATATATATATATATATATATATATATATATATATATATATATATATATATATATATATATATATATATATATATATATATATATATATATATATATATATATATATATATATATATATATATATATATATATATATATATATATATATATATATATATATATATATATATATATATATATATATATATATATATATTGTATTTAACTATTATACAAAAAAGATGACATCATGTTAAATAAATTTTTTTCAGTTATTGAACTAACTACCGGTTTAGTTAACGCTGAAATTAATGTACTCGTATCATCTTACAACGATCTCGGTGGCCTAATGGGTAGAACTATTGATTTACAATCCAGGGGATTCGAGCTCTATTCCCAATGAAACAAAAAAAATCGTTTTTTTTTTCATACAAGGCCTTAAAACATATATTTGTTTGTTTGGAATAAATCTGTATGGCAATATAGTAGTTCCAGTAGTTAGTGCTTTATAATATTTGACAATAAAATTCTAAATTTTTAATATGTAATATTTTGCTCAAAAAAATAAACTCATTTACCCTTATAACGATTTATAACAAGTTTAATATAGGGCGAGTGTTTGATAATCACGATCTAACACTGAAACCCAAAACGGCAGTCTAACTTATAGTACCCAGCAGACGACATATTATGGTACTCGAAAAATGGCAGCAGAAACACCTTAAGGCCCGTTCTCACGGTTCAAGTTTAGTTGACCGATTAAAGTTGATCGAGACAACTTGAATCAGTTTTTGTTCACACGGTTCAAGTTTAGTTGACCGATTAAAGTTGATCGACAAAAGTTGAATACGACAAATCGATAAACTCAGCGGGCATCCGGCGAGTTGTTGATGACTCATAACTTGAACGATATAAAAAGTTGATCGACTCTATTAAAACAAAGGTTCTCACTACAAATTTCATTCAACTTTTGTTGATCAACTTTAATCGGTCCGTTCAACTTGAATTCACATGTTCACACGTTTTGGGCCCGTTCTCACGGTTCAAGTTTAGTTGACCGATAAAAGTTGACCGACAAAAGTTGAATGCAATCTCTAGTGAGAACTTTTGTTTCGATAGACTTGATCAACTTTTTAAAAAGATTGACCCAGTCAAACTTTATCGTTCAAGTTATGAGTCATTCGTCATTTGATAGAATTGCATTTGCATTTAATTTTCGTCAGTGCAGTATTATAGCACCATTGTTTGCGTGGAAGATTCCATTTTCATAATTATAGAAGCTGAAAAAAAAGTCAACAATCAATTATAGAAGCTGAAAAAAAAAAGTCAACAATGATACCAACAACTTGCCAGATGCCCGCTTCACACCTCAAAGTTCCTCACCGCACTTTTTTTTATACCTGCAGGTATCTTTTTAAAAGGTAACGACCGGGATATCCCGCCCACCTCAAACTTCCTTTCCGCACTTTTTTATATTTGCACGTGTTCCCTTCGTGAGTGTTTTGTTTTGCTAAAAAATTACGCAGTTCTCACACTCTTTTGTGTCTCTAACGTATGTGTGGGTCAGAATAATAGTGGTATATATCCAGGTAAAGGAGTTTTGAGAAAAATAAGATTTTGTAAAATTTGCTTAGATTAAATAAATACTATTGCTATCATTTTAGAAGCAGTTTTATTTTAAAAATATAATTCTTTCACAATATTGGAACGTAATAATTAAGAGAAAATAAAAGTTTTTATTAAGTACAAAAACATTTTAAATCGTGTGAATAAATGGAGATACTTCACTATTATTCTGAAAAAAAGTGAAATTATATATGTTAACATAAACATGACAAAGCATTGTGGTTTGATTTTATCTGAAACTAATACAAAAATTTTATTGGAGCATTATTAATCGTATATTATCTCATCATCAGAATCTCTATCCTTGATTTCTGACATAAATGAACGTGTTGCTAGTTCAGTAGTTAGATTTTTATAAAAATTAGCAAAATTAGGTGGGATGAACGATAGTAAATTCATCATGTACCTTTTTTTGGAAGAAGAAATGGATCTTTTGGAATTGTATAATAAATTTTGGTGAACATTTGATAGAACATCGAATCGTCTTTCGGGACCTCTTATGTCTAAATTCACTGAATAAAAATCTACCTCTGTATTGAAAGTTTCCTTAAATTTAAAAATCATGGGAGACGACGTCTCATATCGAAGCCATCGTATTTTTAGCCAATTAAAATCATAACCACAAACTGTTTTTTTTTTCTATTTGTAACAGAATCCTCCAGATTTTTCGTAGGTAGAAATTCAGTTCTGTGTACTTCTACCACTTTAAACTTGGGCAGTTTTCGTTTTGCATTTTTTATGATTTATATCCAGTATTTGGGCCCAAAAATATAATTATGACTGCGGCTTGATTTTTCGATAATCCCGAACTCCGCATCATTGGGCAAGGCATAGTGCCCAGGAAGTAAAAAATTGTGATCAATAGTTTCTATGGCAATGTTAGTATCCCGAAGTAACTTCATTAATGATAAAGTAAGTTTTATATTTCTATTTTGTCCACTGCATGAATCCGAATACATAATAATGTGTTTGTTAGACGAAGCATTTTCAATATCTTGAGATCCACGCCCACCTTCTGTTTCACCCCAAGTATACATATGTCCCACTCCATTATTAAAACAATGAATGCCAAAGTTGTAAATATAAAGATTTCGTTTTTAATATGTAATAGATGTTGTGAGCTTTGGGAATGGAAGAGCTTTTTGGAGATCGAAAGTAATAACGTAACTTTGAGTTATTTCATTTTTACAATCCATTTTCAAACATTCTCTATGTTAGCTTGTCCTGCCTTCCGCAAATGTAGATGTTTTTCATTTATGATACTCGTAACATTCTTCAACTCCGGATTTACCTCTTCTTTCATTTTCATTTCTAATTCATCACACAAACGATGAGTATCTCGGTTAGGTAATTTGAAACTTGGGTTAAACTTTCTGTTAAAAATATGATAATAATATTTGAATTTTTCGGTTCGATTCCATTTTCTTCGTATTGTCTCTTATACAAATCGTACATTTTGCGGAGAGTCAATGCCGGATTCAAGTGGTTTCTGTTCGAATTCTGTACTCTGGAGTAATGGCTTTGGTAGGCTGGAAAGGAATTAATATGTGCAACTATATCGGAATCATCTAGTTTTCTGGTGGAAGTTTTTCCGCGTTCGTCAACAGTTTCCTGAACATTTTTTCTTGGAAATACATATTTACTATATAGCCTGCCATCGCTTATTTGAAACGTATTTAAGAAAAACGTTTTGCATATTTCGACACTTTTATCTTCCAATTTCAAAAAGTAAGAAAATGAAAGTGTTTTCCCTTAACGTGAGTTATCCGCGGGACGTTTGCGGTGCGGTGCGGTGTACTAGTTTAGATTGTACCAGGCCGAAAATAAATGAATTTTGTATACCATAATCACCTAATTTCCAAAATGAATTAAAATTTTGTTTCCTCTCGTCTTCTTTTATTTTTTTTATGCATTTGCAATCTTTGTTTACAAATATTTTTTTAATCACAACATTTGCTTTCTTGGTGACATATTCTTGGCCACAGTTTCGTAATCTTTTACGTTGATTAATTTTCCACGTAGCTGGACGTCTTAACATTTTCTTAGTTTTCTTGACCTCTTGACCTTCATTTTCCTGATTATCATCAGCTTGTTGGTTCATTCCTGACATCTGCTCGGCCTCAGATACATCTAAAAAATAGTATAATAACAAATTTCATGCCCCCTAACTTTACGTTATAAATATGTGAAATTTAGATAAATAATTAAAATATGTTAGCTTTTTAAAGGTGGGATAAACATAATACAGTCAAAAACATAACCTATAAATATTATCATCTCTATAAAGGGCTTTAAAATACTCAATGTTGGAATTATAAATGTTATTTTCAAAACGACGTTTCTTACGATTTTTGCTCATGTTAAATAAAATTGTTTTTAGTTCTTCTTTTAACAAAATAGTTATTGTCTGCACAACTTCACACACAACTGCTTTCGACGCCATTTTTAATTAACTGAATAGTTTCAACTTGAAAGCAAATGGCGACACTTGAACGATAAAGTTTGACTGGGTCAACTTTTAGTTGATCAACTAAAAAGTTGATCAACTTTATTAAAACAAAGGTTCTCACGTCAAATTTCATTCAACTTTTGTTGATCAACTTTTATCGGTCAACTAAACTTGAACCGTGAGAACACGCCATTAGGCAAATAACGAAGATTTAATTGTATCATAGCGTATCAAAGCATCATGTTTTGACAAGAGCGAACTGCTGTGGCATCGAGATTCTAGTGTCACGTGCACGTCTGCGATGGTCTGGACACGTGGCTTACATGCCTAAGCACAGACTTCCAAGAAATGTCTTATTTGGAGGCAAAAGGAGGCACGGTGGTTAACGCAAGATATACTCGTACGAGTATATAGACGAACTGCATGAGACTAATAACATAGAATATTAATGCTCAATAATAGGTTAGTCAAAAAAAATTTAAAGCGACATCTATGGAGCAGTAGAAAACCAAAATTTCTACGCCATTTTAATATTTCATCTTTCATAAGAACGTACTCAAAATTTCATTTCGATCTGTCAATTCATTCTTTGTTTACAAGACATTTGAAGTTGACGTGTCAGTGTATTTTTTAACAATGGAAAAATCCGAATATCGTGCAGTGATTAAATTCTTTGTTTTGGAAGGTTTATCGGCTACTGAGATCCATGCAAAGATGGTGAAAGTATTAAAGGAGTCTTCTCCTTCATTTCCAACCGTTCACCGATGGGTTTTGGAGTTTAAGCGTGGCCGTACAAGCGTTGAAGACGATCCACGCTCAGGACGTCCAAAAAGTGCATCAACACCAGAAATCATAGCGAAAATACAGGATATGGTTTTGGAAGATCATCGATCGACTGTGGATGTGATAGCTGACACCATAGGCATCTCACATATTTTGGCTGAAGTTTTGGGTTTCAAAAAACTGTGTGCACAATGGGTGCCGCATTTGCTAACAATGCAACAAAAACACGTTCGAATGCGACTTTCTGAGCAACATTTGGAGCAAATTCGAAAGGACAAAAAGGATTTTCTGCGTCGATTCATCACTATGGATGAGACTTGGGTCTACCACCATGATCCTGAATCAAAACAAGAGGCTAAGGAGTGGTGTGAACCAGGCACTTTGGCTCCGAAGTGAGTTCGCGTCCAGAAATCGGCCAAGAAGGTTATAGCGTCAGTTTTTTGGGATGCAAAAGGAATTTTATTGATAGATTATCTCCAAACTGGTAAGACAATCAACTCTGATTATTATTGTGACCTTTTGGACCAGTTGGATGAAAAAAATTGTGAAAAAAGACCCGGTTTGCAGAAGAAAAAAATCATTTTTCATCAAGACAATGCACCTACTCACACAGCTCAAAAAACCATCGCGAAAATCAGTGAATTGGGGTACGAATTGTTGCAGCATCCACCCTATTCGCCAGATTTAGCTCCCTCTGACTTCTGGCTGTTCTCACACTTCAAAGAATTCCTTCGTGGAAAGCATTTTTCATCAAACGAAGAGGTTATAGCCGTCATAGAGGAGTATTTTGCAGGCCTTCCAGAATGTCACTTCCGTGATGGGACAACAAAGTTGGAAGATCGTTGGACCAAGTGTATTGATCTTATGGGAGACTATACTGAGCAATAAAAGTGATTTCCCCCCAAAAAAAATGTATTTTCATTTCCGCTATCAAAACTTTTTCTAATCTAGTATAATTATCTAGGAGCAAACTGCAGGAGATGGAGTCAAATGGTGAAGAACTATTGTGAGTTAACAGTGACCCAATAGAAAAAGATTCGCAATAATCTATTCACATATTTGTATCGGAATAAACCGATCTCTAAAATTACTGTCAAGTATCATCTGCAATTGTTTTTTTTTTTATATAAAGTTGTGAAAACTGTCGTACATAACATTTCAAAATAAATTATCTCAATAGAATTTCAAACATTTTCGTTTACTAACAAGATTCGTTTTGCTATTCTTCTTCTTGATGTGCCCTGTCAGGTCCCCCCGACGTTGGCAATCACTCTGGCGAAGGCTTCTCTGTCTTGCGCGATCCGGAACAGCTCTTCCACACGTCTCATTCCGGTCCAGTCTCTTATATTTCGCAGCCAAGACGTCTGCCTTCCTCTCCATAGTGATATCCTGGGAATGATAATCAGGGTGGTTTCCCGTTGCCTTCCCTGATTTTATCCCACGTTTTGCTATACAACGTATTAATGTACAGCATGGATATACAACAGAGGGGTAAGGATATAAAACAAATCGAAGAAGAATAATGTCGGAAGACCCTAACGGAATGAAGGGATCAACTGGGAGATTTGTCATTGCCCTCGGAGTCGAACTGGAAAAACATGATACCCTGTCAGAAGAAAAGCACGAAACGAAAATACCATAAGTAATTCCTGAAACCGCTGTGAAAAAAGGATTTCGATGCCCTCGTTTGTGTCATATTGATCCATCCCTCTTAACTGAGATATAATTTTCTTAATCAGAGTTTTAAAACAAATTCAAGTTATATCAGGAGTAAACTGATTTTTTTGTTATATCATTCAGATCAGACAATAAAAACACATTTGTTATAAAATTTATTTAGTTTTATATTAAATGGCAGGCACGTATCTGCAAGAAATTAATCTTCTTTTTTAATGTGTTAGTCATTTAACTAGAACAAATATTTATCTACCAAAACTTAGAAATATATTGACTTTTTTGCAGTCAAGACAATCATTTCTTATAATTACAATTTATGAAGTGGTGTATTAAGAAAAGTGAAAAGTAGCACGTTGAGGCGATTTGGATGTTATGAATGTACGAGTATAAGTGACGAAAAACTAACTTAACTTAATTATAATGCAAGGTTCAGTGGGAATAGTGGTAGAGGACGACTGGAAAAAGTATGGTAGGACCATGTAAATATAATTTTAAAAGCAGAAAATATTAAGATTGAAAGAGAAACAAAAGGAACTATGTGAGTAGATGCGGAGAAGGCGAAGGAAATAATGGCGTGACTGAAAAGTTCGGTACTATCATATGCCTCTCAGTCTGTTGAGGGAAATGGCATGATAGTGGGTTGGAAAACAATGACAATAAGAAAAAGGACATACCATAGACATCTTTACTTTTTCAGTTCTAAACAGTCTAACTGAACACTTCATTTTCCTTTTTTTTTATATTGTCCAGCGTTTTCTAAATAATACATCATATTTTTAACATATGTTAAATACCGAAAGGGGAAAGGAAACCTCCACTTAATTCGTAAAATACTTTCTGTTTGACTTGACACGATATGTAAAGGAGGCAAATTAAATACTTTCTGTTTGACTTGACACGATATGTAAAGGAGGCAAATTAAATACTTTCTGTTTGACTTTACACGATATGTAATGGAGGCAAATTAAATACTTTCTGTTTGACTTGACACGATATGTAAAGGAGGCAAATTAAATACTTTCTATTTGACTTGACACGATATGTAAAGGAGGCAAATTAAATACTTTCTGTTTGACTTGACACGATATGTAAAGGAGGCAAATTAAATACTTTCTGTTTGACTTTACACGATATGTAAAGGAGGCAAATTAAATACTTTCTGTTTGACTTGACACGATATGTAAAGGAGGCAAATTAAATACTTTCTATTTGACTTGACACGATATGTAAAGGAGGCAAATTAAATACTCGTACTTTATGTTTGACTTGACACGATATGTAAAGGGGGCCAATTAAATACTTTCTGTTTGACTTGACACGATATGTAAAGGAGGCAAATTAAATACTTTCTGTTTGACTTTACACGATATGTAAAGGAGGCAAATTAAATACTTTCTGTTTGACTTGACACGATATGTAAAGGAGGCAAATTAAATACTTTCTATTTGGCTTGACACGATATGTAAAGGAGGCAAATTAAATACTCGTACTTTATGTTTGACTTGACACGATATGTAAAGGGGGCCAATTAAATACTTTCTGTTTGACTTGACACGGTATGTAAAGGGGGCCAATTAAATACTTTCTGTTTGACTTGACACGAGATGTAAAGGAGACAGATTAAAACATAAAGTAAATTGATCGAAATGTTTTCTTATGTTATAAAACAGAAATTCAGTTCTGTTTAATTAACTGAACGAAAAAATAAATAGTTGAGTGGAAAAAAGATGTAAGTGTGTTTTATGCGCGTATGTATCCTTAATTTTATAACCAAAGCACCTTTAAAACTCAAATAATCAATTGTTTATTTATATTTGATAATATAATAATTTATTGGCTCAATTTGGTTTCCACACTCCTGCTACAAACACACGGAACATTTTACAAATCATGTGTCAATAGCAGTTGCACGTTGTAATACTTCAACTAAGAAAATTTAACAAATGTATATCTAGATTGATGGATACTCCATATCTAGATTGATGGATACTTTTAATGTAGATGTCGAGTTCAGGAAGTCCATCTTCGCCATTTTCTCAATCTTAACTCTTGGCTGAAAGATTGTTTATTCCATTGATATGTTATTTTCTTCTACTCAAGTATTGTGTTAGTGTTTATTTTATATTGATTTTATTTTAATATTTCCTTTTTAACGTGTTATTAATGATTTCATGCGCGTATGTATCCTAAATTGTATTAATTATTAGAAGATCTTCTTATTTAACCTTTTATTGTAATAAGTAAATGTTACTACGAATGTAAAATATACTTGACTATCGTTTATTTTTTCAATAAA
Source organism: Odontocerum albicorne (assembly GCA_949825065.1). Classification (NCBI taxonomy): domain Eukaryota; kingdom Metazoa; phylum Arthropoda; class Insecta; order Trichoptera; family Odontoceridae; genus Odontocerum; species Odontocerum albicorne. The sequence goes on from OX463838.1 coordinate 29,667,733, forward strand.
TAAATAAATTCAAACGGTAAATTCGTTGTTTCAGAGTTTCTTTACTCTCGACAAACCAAATCGTATGTAGATGACGCTAGTTCCAACACTGTGAACACAGCCATTATTTATTTGGCAAAACCGCGCCGCGCCGTAATATTGGGCCGTGGTGGTTTGTTCCCATTACCTCGAGACGCGGTGCGTTCACTGCTCCCGCTCGTGAACGATTATTTGGAAAGTAGGATGGTGGCAAAAGTACTTATTTGCCGAAAAATAATTAATCGTAACGAGTACACGGCACACACAGATAATGTTTTTAATTAATTTATTTAATGTAAGCGTAGAAAATTCAGTTCAGGTCGATTCCACCTCCACCAGAAACGTTATTATGGGGGTCAAAATAAGTCTCCATCCAGCGCGATCAACACTTGAATAACAAAATCTTTTTTTATTTATTATGAGCGCGACGTCACTAAGTGACGAAGTAGTAACTGCCCAATATGAATCCTCGTGTAAAAAATAGTAGCAACGACGGACTTAAGGTCCGATATCACGGAAGAAGATAAATAACTCGCAGCGCAGTTAACAAACATATAAAGCGGCTTAAGCTCCAGAGTTTAAATAGCCCAACAAATTGTCAGTACTTTAGCAGAAAAATTTTAACACGTCAAAACTTTTCTTTGTCGCTACTAGATCGCAGAAGCCAATCGGCCTAATGGTCTATTAAATTAAGGATGAAAAGAGATCGCTTCGGAAATTATTGACTCAATTGTCCATAGTACGAGGCGTATCCAGAAAGTAAGTGTACTGAGGTTCTCACGACCGGATGGATTTTATTTTCGACATGTTGGCTACACGTCCGTGTAGCCTGACCCTTCCCCTCCACAACGAGACCGGTTCGAGGTCAGTACGTTGAGAAGTGTTGACGCGACAACACGTTTCGTGAAAAATGTAAATCCAATCTCCCGCCAAGTGCGAAATACGCGGCGTCATCCGTTATCTCGTTTGGAAGGGATAACCTCCGGTTGAGGTTTATAATGAGGTGAAAACTGCATATGGTGATAAAGCTATGAATCGTACGAGTGTGTACAAGTGGTGTCGCGAGTTTAAAAACGGTCGTACGTCTGTGCACGATGATCAGAGGAGCGGAAGACCTTCAATTGTGACTGACGAAATTGACGAAATTGTTTTGGGACTGTCAAGGCATAATTTTAATTGAATATATGCCTCAAGGGTAGACCATCAACTCTGCAAGATACTGTGAGACCCTAAAAAAATTGCGGAGGGCGATTCAGAACAAGAGGAGAGGCATGCTGACAAAGGGAGTCTGCCTGCTGCACGACAATGCTAGACCACACACGGCCAACGCCACGAAGGAACTGCTCGCCTCGTTTAAATGGGATGTCCTGAACCATCCCGCGCATTCCCCTGACCTAGCACCTTCAGATTACTATCTCTTTACCTCCCTGAAGCTGTACATGGGTGGAAAAAGGTTTTCAACCGACGAGGAGGTAAAGGAGGAGGTGGAGAAGTGGACGGAGGGGTTGGCGGGAAACTACTTCGAGGAAGGCATCAAAAAGTTGATACCCCGCTTCACCACCTGCATTGAGAGGAATGGCGACTATGTCGAAAAATAGCTTACATATGTACTACGGTAACCACGTAATTTTTTTGTTTAAATAAAAAAAATTGTAACCTACAAAAAATCAGTACACTTGCTTTCTGGACTTACCTAGTAGTTTCACAAAATGTGATCTGCAGATTGATTAAAAAGTTGTCTATTAAAACTTACATGGTCAGAAATCAATTAAGAAGTACAGATCCAAGAAAAAACTGAAAGGTCTGACTTCCCACTGAGGATGAAGACGATAGTTATTGCCTAGTTGACAACTGGGACTCGAGACAGAATTTTAAGATGGTTAGGGTAGAAATTAAAGGATTAAACAGAAAAGCTTAGCATTTCGTAAAAAAGATAATACTAAGTATATAATTATCTTCTTTTTACTAAATATCAAATTTATTTTTGAGTATTATTCGAGTATTTAAATCCGCATTATTTGACATTCCTCACGATCCTTCTGTTAAGAAGGATCGTGAGGAATTAAAAAAAAAAGTTTAGAGTAGACTCGATCGGTTCAGTGGACATAATATCTGTCGCATAATTGGAAAACCTTTCAAAATAATTTTGAATAATATAGATTAATGAAAAAATCTAAACTTTTTAAGATTTTATTTTATTTCTCTACGCCTACTTTGGAAAACATCGATTTTCCAAGTGTGACCTACCTACGAGGAAGTTAGCCAAGTTGGATTTGCTCCGATTCATATATCCTAAAGATCATATGAAGATACCGAGGTAGGAAGTACTTATCTTTATTGAAAATATAAAAAAAGGGCTGATGTATTCAGAAAAACGTGTGGTTTTTGACAATATTTTTCTTATTGTTAACCGTTTAATCTAAATTTTCAGTCACCTTTATTTTATCATTTTGTTTAAATGTGTACTATTGAACCAATTGTCTTTTATAATAAGATATTTAGCAAATTCGGAATCATTATTATAAAATAAACAATATTGACGTTTTCTTATTTTATTTTTTAATTTTCTTCAAGACATTCCTATTTATGTTGCATTACAGGAAATATGAATTGATATATAACCAATGTATTGATGATATATGCACACATGATTATAAAATTGTCTTTAAACAGGCATAATGCCTAGTAAGTCAGTCAAATTTATCAAAAAATCAAAAGTACGATCTTTTTCAACCATTTTTGGAGAAATTTTATCATTGAACGTGACATGATTTTATCGTATATGCACAGAATAAAATAAAATAAATGCGTGTCTTTTGTTTGACTCGGAGCTCACAAAAATAAACTTTTCCACATCAAACATTGTTACAATGCGAACAACGAGCAAAAAATTGAGAAGGTTAGCCATTAGTCTGTCGTGATATTCGGTCCACATAACGCCGGCCTTTTAAAACAGACGTGAAGAAAACTGCCTCGTAAAACGTCAACGAAAACGACGCCAAAAAGCAATAAAAGTGGAAAACTATTCGCCTCGAACAATGTAAATGGACATGTTTTATGACAGAACAAAAAAATTCAAATAATATTTTGCGAAGTGTCTCTAATAATCGTAAGGATACTTGGAAATAAAATATAACTATTTTAATATCGCTTAAGTTGAAGGAAAAGCTACGCCCACTTTATATCTACGAGTACGGGCGTGTCCGCTTACCATAAGCTGTGGTTTTAAAATTTCCTCTAGGGTTTTTTAATATGCCCCAACAAATATTTTCTCCTATCTCATAATATGCCAACTAACCGACTAAGCATTCCAATTTCGGACTAAGATATTTCCAATATTCAATGAAGAACTACAATAGTAAGCGCTCTTAAAAATGTCTCCTTTAGATCAATAGACCACATACACTTCCGATGAAACTGATCTGAGCATTGCTCTCGTAATAAACTGGGATCATTTTGTTTGGAGATAGCCTCGAGATAGAAGATAGAAAGAGTAGTCGCGGATATTAATACAATGAAATAACAAAGTGTTTGGAGATAGCCTCGAGATAGAAGATAGAAAGAGTGGTCGCGATAATTAATACAATGAAATAACAAAGTGTTTGGAGACAGCCTCGAGATAGAAGATAGAAAGAGTGGTCGCGGATATTAATACAATGAAATAACAAAATGTTTGGAGATAGCCTCGAGATAGAAGATAGAAAGAGTGGTCGCGGATATTAATACAATGAAATAACAAAGTGGTTTTTTATTAAACATTCTTATTGGAGAACCATAAATTAAAAGATGAAACCCTTGATAAATTACATATTTCCTTCCACCTAGACTTATTTTGTAGCACTTATGAGGGGACTTTTATAAATTGACATATAAAACGCTCTTGAGGTGTTATTTTTTAACGGAACTGCACCATTCATTATCGCATCCGTCAAAACCTGCCAATTGAAGCTAGACGTAGAATAACCGGCGCGCTCATTATCCCAATAGTCGAGTAAGGTGATCCACAGACTGTGCCCTTTAAAATAAAACGAAAAAAAAGTTGCAAAGATTACAAAATGCTTGTTGTAGGTATTGCTTCAAAACCCCCTCCAGAGGAGGTATGTATCTCCTTTTTTGTAATTTGGACTCTTATTTGCTTTTTCTTTCTTTTCGCTGGTGGTGGATCGGGGCTTGTGTGCGCGTTTGTGAGTTATCTTCTCATTGACTTATATATTACTGCTTATTTATTTCCATCTGTTGTGTTGTACTTTGTATATGTGAACGTCATTTTTCATTTGTAATTTTATTTTTATAAAACTTGGACTCCTTTCAGTTTTTCTCCTATTTGTGTTCTTGCTGACAGTTAAACTGAGGTGGTATTTGTGAATTTACCATAAAAATTTTTGTCTGCCGTATTTTTTTTTTCTTAGTCTATGTGTACAAGAGTATGGGCTGAAAAAAACTGGTATCCTTGCAGTCAGGCTCGTCCTATATTAGTGGGGTGTATCTCGGCCGGAAAGATGTTGTGGGATGAACTCGGACCTCTTAACAACTACACTCTTAAGTGTATTTTCTGCAGTTTATTTTGAGATGCATGTGCGATTTCGGAATAAATTTATATATGTGTACAATATGTTGCTGTCAAAGAACCAATATTTATTTTATTGAGCTAATCTGAAGTGGTGTTTGTGGATTAAGTTTTTAATTTTTTTTTACAGCCATTTATTTATTATATGTTTTTTTATTCTTAATCTACATGTGCAAGGGTATGGGCGGAAAACATCTAGTATTCCCGCGGCTGGACTCGCCCTATATTGGTGTGGTGTATCTCGGCCGAAAAAATGTTATGCGATGAGCCCAGATCTTTTGACAGCTTCTCTTTTAAATGTATTTTCTGCTATTTATCTTAAGTTATATGGCAATTTTTGAATGTATTTATATATGTGCATACTATTTGCTATCAATAAACCTATGTTTATTTATGTATTTATACAACTCACATATTTATTATTTTATTAATCGTGGACTGTACTTTCGATTCCATTGTATATTTCCTAGTGATAACTATTGGATGTTATTAAAAATAATTTAACGAAATGAAGATTTGTTTTATCTGAATTGATTGTCGACAGAAATATGTACAGATATTTATATTTAATACGAGAATAAAAAACCTACATGGTTCTGGTGTGGTCGACTTCCTAATTTAAGATAATATTCTTGAGAAAAACATTTTACTGACAGTTTACGAAAACTGGCGAAAAAATTGTGTAAATATTCCCCCCCCCCCCCCTCCCCATCTCACAAATATAAAACTAAATTATTATTTGAAACCTTTGATTGTTAAATGAATTTCAAAAGTTATCATTACATTCCTGAAAAATTGTTGGGAACTATTGTTTTATATCATGAAGGGATCTCTTATTTAACACAATAAGACTGAAAATATGCACAGTTTTAAAAAAACGGTACAAATTTAGAAATAACTCCGTATTAAAAAAAATATACTCATATAAGTGTATATGAAAGATTTAACGTTCAACACATTTTCAAGATGAAATTTGAAAATGTTGTCGAGGGTCAGCTTAACCCAACACCTGGATTTAGGGTTTGTTTAGAAAACTTTCCACGTTCTTACCCGGAGCTATTTTTCCGCGAAAACTGGACGAGGGTCGACACATTGTTATCTAGTGAAAGGGGTGAAAGTTTCGCTAACCGGGGCCGGAACGAGACCAAAGTACAACAAAAGGATGCCGCTAATGCGCGCCTCCCCGCTGGGCCGGGTTTTAGATGTTACGCCTTTCTTGGCAGCAAGACACCAAGGAAATATTAAGAGATCAGGAAGATTTATAATAGTTGTGACCAAAGTCCGTGAAATATCTTAATCTAGCAGAAACAAGTAGAATGTTTAACCTTTTAATGCAACGCAATATTTCTAGTAGAATGTAGTATAAAGCTTGTAAATAACAAGAAGAGTTAAATGATATTTTATTTAGCGCCGTTAAGAGAGCAAACTCTCCTTAAGGGCACTCTAAATGGGGAGTCGAACTCACTATTATTAACAGTTAAATATTACAATTAATATTACAGTTAAGTATAACATATTTAGTATGAAAACCTCAGAAAACTTACCAAGTTAAGACACGTACAAAAACCTTTGTAAATCTTCCGATATATAATAGTAACACATTCGGCTTTAGGTGGAGTGTACTTAAATAAAATTCTTCGGTGTTTTGTTTTTCAAAAAAGATTGCTTTCAAGTGCTTGCTAAAACTATACATACCACCCATATATCTAACACTTTGAGGCAGACCATTCCATGCCAGAAGACCAGCAGCGGCAAAAGGCCTATCGTATAAATACGTCCTATTGGATTTATTCGAAAAAATCTATTTATTCGATGAAGACGAAATTGACCTTAAAGTTCTACTTCTCTCTGAAGGAAGATCTCTCAGACACAAAGTTCTACTTATCTCTGAAGGAAGACCTCTCAGACACAAAGTTCTACTTATCTCTGAAGGAAGACCTCTCAGACACAAAGTTTTACTTATCTCTGAAGGAAGACCTCTCAGACACAAAGTTCTACTTCTCTCTGAAGGAAGATCTCTCAGACACAAAGTTCTACTTATCTCTGAAGGAAGACCTCTCAGACACAAAGTTCTACTTATCTCTGAAGGAAGACCTCTCAGACACAAAGTTTTACTTATCTCTGAAGGAAGACCTCTCAGACACAAAGTTCTACTTCTCTCTGAAGGAATATCTGTTAGACACATATTTGAAGAGACATCCTATTAAGTGACTTGAATTCAAAAAGATTTTTGAAATTGATCCGTTCGCGACTCTTCAGCCAGTGTAAAAAGCGGACCAATATGGCAATATTTATGGATACTATATATTAGCCTAGCATCAGCTTTGAGAACAGACTGGAGTCTAGAGATTTATGAATTAAGCAAACCAGAATAAATTGTTATAATAATCCAGACGCGACACAAAAAATTAATTTATAAAAGTTTTTATTTCCCTTGTTGAAAAGCATCGACGTATACATTTTAGCTCTCTAAGACTATGAAAACCGGAAAAACCCGTATAATCAATTTGTCCAGCTTGAAACTTTGAAAATGGAGTAATATGGATGGCGTATGCTGCTTTAAGAAGCACGTACAGACAATCCTTTTTGGGAGGTCTTATCAAAATTTATGAGCGAGTTCGAATCCTGAGTTGGAGCGCCCTTGAGAAGAATTAGCTCATTAAGCGGTGCTATATACATTTTCCTTTTATTATCATTATTACTAAATAATTTATTTTAAATGACAACTTTACAATCGTAACAGTGTAACGCGTTCACATTTTTCTTTGTCTCTCATTTTGAGATTTTACGGTGAACGCTCACTAACCCCAATATGCATTATTTAAATGCTTTCACAGCCAGTTTTACTAACAGTTTTCTAAAAATTCTACACATTTCGTCATATAAAAGCGTCATCATTTCAACTTTATAACGCATATGTTCTATTACTATTTTTGCGTATATGCGTATTTCATATTGATTAACTTGATGTTGTATGAAATAAACTAAATATACGAGTACAATATCTCCTGTTTGGAATCAAATTCCATTATTACTCGTATGTGTTTTACATTCGGATGGGAGCTCACATAAGTTAAGTCGCCACTTCCTTAAAGATTATTAATGATAGATAATTTCATGTCGTGGGATGGTCATGAAACCGTTGTTTTAATGATTTTTAATTTATTGTATAATATTACATTACAAATTTTTTTTTATATATAATAAATTAGATAATAGAACAAATTGCGTTCATCATCGCTATAAGTATACATATATTCACGCCGTTTTCCTTTCAGCGTAAGCATAAAAAACAGAGTGCCAGACTAATCCATCACGACATACTATATTGTAATGTATTATATTACACTTTCGTTGCATACAGAAGGACCTTGAGGGGTTATTGCTACTTAGCTATCACTTCAAATCAATCAAAACTATGTAAAAGAGGCCTTAAGTGAAAATCAGACTAGAATCGTTTTTAAAAAAATTGCGTTTCAATGAGAATCAAACCAGCAACCCCGGGTTGGCAAGCAGGCATCTAACCAACTAGCCACGGAGGTCGTCTTTTTTTGTTCATATTTTGCTATAAGACGAGCAGTTTTTTCCTAACCATGTATATTTAATTATAAAAAAGCGATAAAACTAATTTTAACAACAAAAATTAAGGATCTGGGAATCCTTGTCTGAGGTATTTTGAGTTGGCACAATCATGTAAAAAATCATATATCCAAGCTATCCCGCAAACTCATCGCCTGTCTCCGTTCTCTCAACAGCGCCTTTTCTTCCCTATCCAAAGGAGACTTTTTAGACCAAAGTCTTGTCTTACTCTTAATTGACTATGGGGATGTTTTTATATTGATTTTAGTGAGGAGCTGTTGGATAGACTGGAGATGTTTCGAAATGTTTGTGTTCGGTTCATTGTTAATCTAAAAAGAAAACATTATAATATATACGAATATCGTGTCAAATATAAGACAGTGAAGAAATCTCCCCATTTTGTAAACCCTTTTTATAGTGTTGAACAATCCAAACTGTTCTCAGAATCTACGTGTACAAATCAATTTTCTTTTTTAGCAAGGATTGTCCCTCTGATCTGGTGACGGCGGAAGCCTTTGTAAACACACATATCACACATCGTGTCCCTCTGATCTGGTGACGGCGGAAGCCTCTGTAAACACACATATCACACATCGTGTCCCTCTGATCTGGTGACGGCGGAAGCCTTTGTAAACACACATATCACACATCGTGTTTTTCAGGTCAAACAATGACTAGTTGTGTTTCACTTTTTATCAATTTATAAAAACTAATTAACTAAGCGTTATTTATCTCAAAATATTCTTTGTCACTAACTCTTATATAATTTCCATACTTAAACCTATTTTCTTTGAGTTTTTTTTGTTTTCATTTTAGATACTTTTACTAAAATATTTTTTTCATTACTAACTTTTAATTACGATTGTGGATACAAATAATAATATTTAAAAAAAGCTTGGAAGAAATTGTTTTAAAGTTTGGAAGTTTGGAAGAAATTGTTTTAAAGCAATATATTTGTTTTAAATCAATATATGTTTGAAGCAATAATTTAAAGCTTGAGATATTGACATGAAAATATTAAAATAAATAAACAAATCAATAGATGTGTTGTAAAGATGTTATATCACTTAATTACAGGTAAGGCATTATTTATTAGCCGCTGCCTATGGATAGCAGTCAATATTGTAATACAGAGCAAAAATATATATTAAGAATCAAATTCAGAAACGTTCAAGTGATTTCTATCTCTCCAGTTGAGGATCTTCAGAAGAAAACTTTCAACGTTTACTTTTGCTGTTACAAACGTTTTAACTTGTCTACGATTGAGGATAATGCCAGGAAACCCTATGGATTTAAAAAAAAAGTATTATTATTTTTCTTTCTTCTACACGTTGTGCTGTGTAGTGCAACGCGTCATAAATTTAAAAAAAATCAAAAAGGTGCTGAGTTTTTCTATACAAATCATCTTGGGAGAAGGGTCTTGCTTGCTCGCGTGCTTGCTCGCGTTTGAATCTACCCTCTAACGGTTTTCAGGGAGAAATGTAGCCGTACACTCTCTTGTGAAACATACTGTATTATGTACAATTATGTAATATTCTGTACAAATTAAACCCAAAGATGGTTTCTTTTATATTAAAAACTAAAATACTGAGTCCAGATCAAAATTAGTTAACTCTAGTGATACGAGTACTTTCAAATAAAAAATGGTCAACTCCAATCGGAACCCGGCAATATATCCCTTGTCGGTGTCAGTATGGAAATTTGTAAGCATACCTGTTTGTGTTTTTAATTTTTTGTTAATAAACATTTTATAATAAATATAATTAATGTAATCTCCTGGTAAACCTAGGAAAAGATTTCAACAACCTAAAATTACAAAAAAACTCCAATTAAGAAAAAAAACATGTGAATCCTGTTTTTGTAAAGATTTTACATTTACATATTTAATGTGAAATGGTGTAGTTTATATTTATTGTTTAATAGAAAAGCAATATGTAATTGTTAATACTTTGAACGAAAATCATTATTTTTTTCTTCTCAGTATTTATTTAAAGTTTCAAATTTTTTTTTGCATTTTTCATAATCGCTAAGCTGCAAATGTTTGGATTGGATGTTTATGTTGAAAGGAAAATGGTATTCTTGAAAATCAGTGCATTTAAGTATTGTATAGAATGTTAGTTGTATGACTAACACATATATTTATTTTTCAGCATCACTCATGCAAGGGTAAATAATATAAATATTATTATAAATATGTGGTGCTACTCAACCGGGCTAAGAAAAAGCACCATAACACGTACGAATATGTTTTCTCTGCTGGCTACCAGCGTACTGGGCAGTATTGTACATAAGAAAGTTTTACGTTCGCTGAAACTGCCCCACGTGATAAGATAAAAAAAAACATCACAACGCGGTTGTGAGTGCACTTGGTCACGTAATTCCTTTTCTCGATCATTTATTCTTCAAGATAGAGAGGAGAGAGTAAGAGAGAAAACGTATTCGTCTAATATAGATGTCAAATTTTTCAAATATGTCAATAAATAATGTTATCATCCGATATAATTAAAACAATAACTTGAAGAGTCTCAAATGGATTTACATATGCAAAAATTACCCAACCAACACTTGACCTGTTCTGAGAATATTGATATTGTAGGGGGGAGGTACAAGGAAACGAAGGTTAAAAAGAAGAAGAAACTCCTGGCTGAAGAATCGAAGCGAGTTGTTCCATTGTAACACGGAGACATTGTTCAGAGTAGTTGTAAACAAAATTAAAATACCCATGATAATTGCCAATCTCGAACGTAGAGAAGAACGTTAAGAAGATGCAATTATTGAGAAACATCCAGACGTTTTTCTTGGGTTTGTATGGGATAAAAGATGTTTTGGAATTCAAATTGATAAAACCTGGGTCCATATTTTTTAACAAAGAAGATTGATCTTTCCCTTTTCAATATTTCAAATTGAACTTTAAAATGTGTTTTGTGGGTTGGGTCTTTTTTGCTTATTTATACCCAAACGATGGAATATACATTAAATTAGTCAAAATATCCAATAGTAAAGGAATGTTCGGGTAAAATCCATAAATTAGGTATTGCACTGAAAAACTTTATATAGGATTAATGAAAATAAAAGTTACTACTATTTTTATTGAGTTTAGGATTTTAGTTTGAATAAATCTTTTAAACTTTTTTACTAACGTACTTGCTGAAAACACAAAAACATGACAAAAATAAAACTATCTTTAAGATTGTTTTTGTATCGAAAGTTTCATTTTATATATCCAGGTTTCTTATTCTTTTTTATGTTGTGTAATATCATTAATACAAAGGAAACGGTTTTTATTGATTAAACAAAATGCCTCAGTTGCGTAAAATTGTACTTAACTTCCATTTGAAAAATTAACTACACCCTTGACATTATTAACCAGTCAGTATATTAACTGTAAAAGTGGCGTGTGGAATTCGAATTTAGTCAAATTCAAAGTTCAAATCACATTTAGCCAACTCCAAAAATATTTTTAAATCACGAGAAAACTATTGCTTATACAGTAAAAATTATTAGTCAATAAGAATAAATATCCCTTAAACAATATAATTGAAGATAATTTACAAAAACAATGTTTCAATATACTGATTTGGAAATACAATATATCGTTTTATTTCGATTGAGATCAGGAGATAACCATATTTGGACTACGACTCATGCATTTTTATTTAGAATGGCTACATGAATACGTCGCGTCCCAGAATGGTTTTGCTTTATTCGCACAATTTTGCGACCATCAAAACAATCATAAATTTTTAACGGCATTCATACCTCTTTTTTATATAGGTTTCAGATGTTTTAAAAGACAAACAGACCAGCACAGAACATGGTTTATGAGGGTTTGGATCCAGTTTTTATTGTTGGAAATTTTCAGCAGTATTCACGTACCGTTTTCCACAAGAATCGTGTTGGCAGCTCGCGGTTAGTCTGGCGGCTTTGCCCGGTGTGCATTATTAAAATATTTCTCACATTTGGTTTATTCTCCCGTATGTTTCGTTTATCTGATACCTCTCTACCCTTTGTATATACATGCGAATGAATGGAAATCATTATGCATTTAAATTAATATCATATGAACTTTATGCTTTAAGCAATATACGAGTATATCTAGATTAAGAAGTTTAGAAATGAAAATTACCGTTGCTAAAATGACGCGCTGAAAAATAAATCAAATAGTTCTTGACAGTTAGCGTATACACGCACTTAAATTCTCTAAAAAATATACATTTATTCATAATACGTCCTGAGAGCAAATGCTGACCGTGAAAATACTATCTGAAAAATAAAAAGTAGTACCAAACTTATAATTGATACCAACTTTAAAATGAAACAGATACCACAATTATTTTGACTTAAGAATCCATATAACTAATTGAATGCCATAAAGTTATTCAACTTTCCGATAAAAGAGAAGTTATCAAAATACTCTATTTACACCAAAACTCTTAACAACTTAAGTGATAGTCCATTTACACTGGCTGAGATTCTATTTTACTTTCCTCTGAGACTATCAAGAGTAAGCATACTACGTTATTTCAAAATCGACTACATGTAATATAGTAGAGCTCCATAAACCGAGCCTGCATTAACTACGATGGGTTAACCGCTACGCCGGACCTGTTTGCGTTGACCGGAATCCAATACCTTACATAGATTTATAGATCTAAGAAAATTAAAATGTTCAAAGGTAATAACACCTAGACATACCCGTTTCGTATCTTATTCTTTGAATCCTTCCCTTCCCTGTCCCACAACATTTTCTTCTCTTAGTATTAATTAAACTAGAGTATTGAAATATAATTGGCTTTTATTATATGTATATTTGTATTCCTTGTATCTTTTTGATATAAAAAAAGCTATATTATTATACAAATAAATAAAAATACCGTCTTAAATTATTTATTGACGTTTTAAGAATTTTAAGTATCAAGAGCATAATTGGTATAATACGAGTATATTCAATTGGACTACTTTCTAATAAGTAATTAAATACTTCATGTTATTCTTAGAAATTATCTCATTTTTTAATACGGGTCTGCTTTTCTCATCTCCGTTATCTACGAATACTTCGCATTGTTTTGAACGTCTTATTTGACAATTAAGCAGACTCTCGTATGCTCCTTTCCACATTCAGACATCGAAATTGTCGAATGTTTTTTTGCATCTATGGCCAGATACACTGAACTTTAATGTTTCAGGAATATTCGGAAGGTTCTCTTTTAAAATGTCAAAACCATCTCAACCTACTCTTGAAATTTATCAGCTATCTCTCATAAACGTAAACCGGCATATATCATACATGTTAAGAACTTGATCTGCTCGTGTGACACAGCACATCCACCTCAACATTTCATCAGATAATTCTCGTACTCCTAGACTGCCACGTATGTGTATGTTACGAACTTCATCTGCTTTTGTGACACCGCGTATCCACCTCAATGCATGGCGGAGAGATAACACACAGAACTTTAGTGCGGAAGGTTGCCGGTTCGAACCCTGCACTGTGCTACTCTCTTCGAATGACACAGGCATCTTTTCCGGCTAATATTCGGGAATATAAGGATATTTATGACTTCGGGCATATATATTCTTTAAAAAAAACATGTCGGTGTGCTCCGATCGTCTCACTTTAGTGTGCCATTGGATCCAGTAGAGCTGTGTTGCGGAAAATTTGCTAGTGTGCAACGGCCCACTCTCTTAAAATAAGGAAAAAGATTAACAAAACTACACAGCTTCACTTTCCAACTAAATTGACGTTGGAATGGTGAGGGGATTCTAGACTTCGAGACCGAACAAAGAAAAAAAAGAAGATCCAAATCAATATTTTATCAGTTTGCCCTCATATACCTCGATTGTCACGTATGTGTATGTTACGAACTGTATTCGTGTGACACAAAACATCCACCTCAACATTTTATCAGATAGTTTTCGCACACCTAGACTGACAGGTTTTTTAAGGTTGCTTTAGCTAGCTTTCCTGCGAATCTAGAAGCACTGAGTTTATATGTACCTAATAAATATAGTCGTGCAAGGAATCACCCTCTGTTCTACATATCAACTTACAGAACGAATATCATGGCTAAACACTCAGTCACGCGTGGTATAGAGATATTGAACCAACTGAATGACACTGTTGATATATTCTCGGTACCGCCTAGCAGTATGAGAAGAATCCTGGCTGATATTATTCCTAACGAATAAGCTAACGCTAGAAGCAGACCCTCTTTGTGTAACAGGAGCAATCCGTGCGAAGTGGAAGAAAAAAAAAGTACGTGTATTTTACGAACTTGATCAGCTCGTGTGACACAATAAATCCACCGCAATATTTTCATGTTTGAATCTTCTTCTTAGTCAAATAAGCTTCGACATGTTTCCGTATATGAGTATAGGATGGATAATACTTTTCTAAATACGGCCCTTTAGCTCGATGGGCATTTTTACATGTCATTCCAGACACTTCATGTAATTTCCAATCCATGCAGTGGAAATTCTGTGTTGAAAGTTTTGGTTGAAATATCCCATAAGAGTTATACACCACAACATTCAAGTACTTGTATTGGGCATATTTCTCAATTTCTCGTTTCGTTATTCAATACTTTATATTTTTATAACATTTATAAGTTTAGCATAAACATTAAATATAATTTATTAATATAAAAAAAACAATTATCTTTAAAAACTTGGCAAATGGTGTGCTGAGTTGTAACTATTTCCTAAGTGTGCAAATAATCTTTTATTGGGATTCTCTTCAGAGGTCGAGTACTCTAGAGAGGGTCGAATGTGAAGAAGGCTTAAGTGTGCTTAAAAACTTAACGGTAAAATTTATACATTCTGAACATCCAGGTCGTAAGGTTTTTTTAATGAAGTGCTGCAATTCAGGGGGCATATTTTGAACGATTGATTTCGCAACATGATATTATTAAAACTGATATTTTTCATTGTGTTACGAGAAACTTGAAAAAATTGACTCATAAATTTAAAAGGATATCATAATTAACACAAGGATCATATTTTCAAACAATATATTGTGTTGTAATTTGTTTTTATCAAACACTGTTTATTCCACAAAAAGTGGAATAATCAGTGTTTAATAAAAACAAATTACAATGGCTTTAAACCTCCACAATGTTAATCCCTTAACCATAAATAATATAATATATTGTGTTTTACAAGTCAACTTTCAAGTGTTATAATTTCTAATTACTTGCTAAAATATTCGTGGAAGTAACTAAAACATAAATTGAAGTTATATTGAAGTTATATAATATATGGTTTTTGATTAATGATGGGTTATGACTATTATAATTATGGATTTTGATTTTTTATATTATTTTCTTTTAAACTTATGATTTTTTTATAATGCTCTACATATGTATGTTTCTTTAATTTTTTATTTCGTTTTTTCATTTTATTTTTAGCAGGAGACAAAACTGTTACCTTTTGATATTCAAATCAACAAAACAAATATACAGATTTAATTATGTATGATATTTTTTTACCTTCCTATTCTGAAGGACCATCGCTTGGAAAAGAAACCATAACGTTTCACGTTTCTCTAAAACGTATGCCCATCTCAGCTGCGCCCGAAACCTCCTCCCTCAGCTCTTCTTTTATTTTCCAGTCAAATGTCGTCCATCTAAGTAAACAGAAAGAATTTGTTTCTGCAGAATGTGTGGTGAATACTTTAACTGAGATTTCTTTATATAGAGTACCAGAGGTTCACACCCAGAATTAGCCCTACAATCCTTTGAGGTATCTCGTTTCCACTGCGGGAACTTTTGATTTTTTTTGTGAGTACCCACATCTCATTGCCATAATGTAAATAAAATAAAAATGTTTTTACAACACCGCCTTTCGATAAAATAATATTATTCATATAATAAAAATAAGCAAAATAAAAACCGAGCACTTTGTATGTGAAATGTAGAAAGATATTTACTTATACGAGGGTGTTGAAGCGGTGAAAAGCGCGCATCGACCCCGCCGATATGGAAAATATACAAAACGAGATATTCCCAACGTACCCCTGTGTTTTATTTTATGCTTGGAGTAATGGAATGTACACGTAAATATTTTTTTCGGTGAAACGTGATCGATGTTTATACTCATATTGAAAACATACTTTATTTGTCTACAAATATAATTAAATTATATTAACTTAGAAAACACCGTATAGACCTGGATCTTCTATAATATCGTGTGAGTTTATTTTATGTACAACAAATGGTTTTTAACAATGTTATTTCTAGTGATTATTTAATTTTCTCAACCATCGCTTATTTTCTCAGTCAATTTTTTTTGTATTGTACTATATCAAACTTTCGTAGTATACAGTACAATCTGGTGAGTTTGTTGTAACATGGGCATCTTTTAAGAAAGATTTTGAAACAAACAAATCAGAAAGATGTTGAAACATACCTTAAGTGAAATCCCGACTGGAACTTTTTATTAAAAAAATCTGAGTACCAACGGGAATCGAGCCCGCAATCCTCGGATCGGAAGATACTTATCCAACTAGGTCACGGAGGTCATCGTATTTTGAAGTAAACTTTAATTTAAATTTCAATGGATTAACAACTGCTAGGCTACAAAAACCGGTCGTCCGGTAACAATGATCTAAGCTGCAGGACGTGTGTGAGTGTTGGTGCCTGTCCACGTGCGGTAGGATTTTCAAAACGTAATATGGTGAACTGCGAGTTACTTGCCTATTTCAGTAATTCTTAATCCGAAGACTCGATTACTTGGTCCCAATACAATATTGTCACCTGGTCGCGCTCTGCAATATATTCACATCACAAACTCCTATATGTTGAGGTGTACTAAACTCTCTCCCTGGCTCCATCCCAACTCACTGTCTGCGAAGACTGTTGGGCTCAGCTCTCCTCGTCCTCAGGTTGTATGCTCTTCTGTCCCGGACTACGTCCCCCAGGCCGTGCCTCTGCATCAGGTTATCTTTTTGCACCACCCATGAATTCTTTGGTCTTCCTCTGGTTGTTATTCGAGGAATATCCATGGAGATTGCCTGGTTCACAATGTGATCGGGTACTCTGCGTCCAACGTGCCCATACCATCTTAATCGCCTCTTCTTCCATCTTACTGTTGATGTTTGTAACACCTAAGCTTCCACGAATGCGTGAGCTTTTTATTTTGTCTCTTAGAGACATACCAGCTGACCATTTTAGCATGCGCATTTAATCAGTTTCTAGTTGCCTGGAGTAGGAGTTATACTTCGCCCAGCATTCGGAGCCATAGAGGAGTGCGGGTCTGACAATCATTTGGTATACTTTTCCTTTTAAGTTTACTGGCATTTTAGGATCACATAGAACTCCCGTCATTGATCTAAACTTCATCCATCCCACACTAATTCTATGTGTTACATCTGCTGCACATCCTCCATCGCTATGGATGAGTGACCCAAGATGCTTAAAGGAGTCACAATTTGGTAATGTTTCTCCATCCATTTGCATTACGGGAGGGACAGCATTTGTGTTCTCAAATGGTAGGTACAGAGGTTATTCATTCGTCTAGTACACCTCAACCTACCATTTGTTCTCAAATGGTAGGTTGAGGTGTACTAGACGAATGAATAAATAGGTTTTTATTAGTAGTTAAATAATAATCTAATCTTAAATAATAAGGATTTCTGCATGTATTCATTACAAGTATTGAACTTTAAAAACAAAAATATTTCTGTTTCGGCAAAGTACTTTTCACTTTCGGATACCCGGTTACCGTTTTTCAGTAACCTACTGTATCGTTAATATAAGCCCAACCTCAACGCCCTGAGAGGGGATGGCTCCCTGTAGAGGGACGGTTTCCTGTAAAATGTTTTGATGCTAATAACTCAACTCGGATGGGGCCGTGAGACCGAGTACCTGAATACCGTGGGATATCGATACGGTAGCGCGGGATAGTGTATCGCTATTTCCCTATTTAGTTTATTACAATTATCGTTTGGATTTTCAGGTTGCTACATTATGAACATGAGTATCAAGATGGTTCAAAGATATAAAAATAAATTATTAAGCGTGTGATTAAGCGTGAAAATACAGTAAAAATAACTCATTTCTGGCACTAAGTTCCGTGTAGCTGGAATGATAAAGTATCATTTTTCAAAATAGATGTAATAAGGAAAAACAAATAGAGATACGAGTATTGTAGAGCAAAATAAGATAATATTTTAAACTAATTTTTACAATTATTTTATTTAAATAAAATATATTACCTTATTAAGGAGAATACGGAAAAAAGGGCTGATGTATTAATTAAGACGAAGAAGGACACTCTGAGGTAGTTTGGGCATGTAGAACGAATTCATGAGTAAAAACTAACAAAACAAATATAAGTGAAATGCGAAGTAGAGGAAGACCTAGAAACTATTGTTGAATCGTGTGAATGATATTTTGAAATATAAAAAAACAGAGTAATCGTAGAAGTTGTATGAAACGGTGTATGGATGCAGAGGAGGTAAAATATGCGTGTCGATTTAGGAAAGTATGGCGCTCTGTCTTTTCTGCCTACACCGAAAGGGAAATGGCGTGATGGTATGTATGTATGTATCAATTTGAAAATATTTACTCTTAATAGAGAACGATTTAAGTTTTCTTATCCATTTGATGATATTTACACTTTTAATTTACTTGAACGATTTAAGTTTTCTTATGAATTTACACTTTTAATTATTAGAACGATTTAAGTTTTCTTATGAATTTGATGATGTTTACACTTTTAATCATTAGAACGATTTAAGTTTTCTTATGAATTTGATGATGTTTACACTTTTAATTATTACGATTTAAGTTTTTTAATTAATTTAATGATGTTACACTCCTAATTATGAGAACGTAAAAAAATCAACTGGAATATTACAAGTGGCAAATGTAGACCTTGATGTGAAAGGGTTTTTTTATCAATTTAATTACTTTTATAATCTTAATTATGAGAAGGATTTAGATTAATTTTTTTCTTAATTGAAATATTTGATATTCAAATTCGTTTATTCTTTAGTGTTTTCATTGACACTACAAATATTATGTAGCTAAAAATTAAACAGTTATGCCACTTATATATAAAAATTCATAAAAGTTGTACGTGTGCTCGTAAAACTGAAGTGGCGAGAAGGTGCTCGTTGTTACTCACAGATACAATCCCAATCTGTGAATATGACCTCATATCTTTTATGTTATATAAACCTTTAAAATGGAAACAGGATTCATCTCACATAAAGCTGATGGATTATTGCATACAAATGCAGCTTCCGGTTTCATAAATATTTCTAGTAAAACGGAAAACATTATATTTTACGTGACTAGAGTTTGGCTTAATATTTCAAAGTGCAGTTGCTTAATTTTATAATATTGTGTTCATATTTTTTTATAATCCAAAAAAATCTTATACAGATTTAACTTATTTAAACTAAACTTCATGCAGATTTAAAAAATAATATTATTCTAATGATCTTGCTCGTTTTAACCCAGGTGCATATCAGAATATGTCGAAGAATCCAGTCTAGGCGCCTTTAACATATTTCTAGTTGGTGCGAATCGATTTCCTCGTGGCAATAAACCCACCGAAAAAATGTAATAACCCGTATAAAAGTGTAATACAATGTCAGTTTCGGCCATTTTTAATCTAAATAGATTATTTTATCTGCAGGTGACAGGTATGAAGGTGGCACTATGAAATTCCTTTAGAGGGAAAGATGAGTTGAAACAGTCTTAACCGACTGAAACATTCCCTGGAAAGTAAAGTCAGCTCATTGTTGCAGCTAGCACTGTATACAGCGAAAGTTTTATATAATATGTGAATAAATCTTTAAGTTTAAGAGTTTATTTGATTAAATATTTATAATAATTTCCATATTATTATTTATGTACATATTGTCGTAATATTATTGAAAAATATACATGTTTTATTTTTTTCAATAAGTTAAATTTATGTTTTTCTTCGAATCAGTAGTAGTCTTGTTAAGTTTACGAAGAATGCCGTCATCACAAACTTTCACAATCGACATGAATCGAATACGGAACAATCAGCTCTCACTTTGGGTTTACAAACATGATTTTAAATAACTTAAAAAGGAACAACAATATTTAGAAACACACGTTGAAAACTAACCAGTTAAAATATATTTGCCTCTTCCTACATACGAGTACAACTAGTATTTAAGAATGCTGAGTAATCGTAGTGATATTTTATTAAGTGATATTTTAATAAATAATTCAATGGAAAACGAGATTTTGATATTCCTTAAACCGAGGTTAATTTGTTAAATATAGTTGTTTGCCTTTAGTTCACTTAAAACGAAAAAATATTTCCTCAGTATACTTTGAGTTTCCCAAAATACCCCCTCAATATACTTTGAGTTTCCTAAATAAAGTACAGCCCAAACATTTGGACTGGAACTATCTGAACTTAATGTGCTGGTAATTAACAGAGTGTAAGTTTGTCAAATTGTGTTTTGGTTAGAGTTTTGGGATAAAATACTAAAACTTCTCTCCAAAACATCTATAAGCTTTGTTGACTTTAGAAAACACTGTAATCAGTAATCGTATCAGATTAAATAATTTTCAGCTTTCAAGAATATTGTTTCTTGTTTCTTCGTCATGGCGAATACTTCTTGCATTTCTAATAAGTTCAACAGCTGTTTTAGATGAAGGTTCTGGGAAACTGATTTCTCTTAAAAGGATTTCTTTAAGAGAATAACATCTCATAAATACATTTAAATACATGCAAAACTTCAGGAATACTTTGATTTTATCAAAGTACTAGTTTATTCAAAATATTTGACAGTTTTTTTAAAGATAAAACAATGATGGAGAATTTTAACTACAAAGTTTTTAAAAAATTTATTTATTGAATATGAAACGTTTTACGGGTATAACAAACATTTACTCTCTTCACTGTCTTAAAATGTCTAGTCATCTTTTAAAGTATTGATATTATTTCAATCATAGCCTGATTGAAGTTTAGTTTATTTATTATTTTCTTGATAACTTATTGATTCATCATTAAATTATGATAATCATGTTTTATTATTTTATATTTATTGCCGACGACTCAAAACAGGAATGTGGTTTTTTTTCTTGTAGTGTTGATGTCTCTCTATTTCTATGACCTCGAAATGTTGAAATTTTCCGTCGATGGAGATATGTAGGAAATAATATAATTGTAATGACGCATTGTTCGTTCATATATACGAGTATGTACTTAATAATTTATTTAATTCCAGAACAGTTGACTCGTAGAATTTTTTTCATCCTACTTTTGAAACTGCCAAATTTGTATGTATTTTGATCTCTGCTCTCCTTTATCAATTATGATCGCGTTTGTATCCCTGACATTCTATACAGTACTGCTTCAGGCGAGTCCGTCCTAGGCTTTCTCGATAATGTTTTCCCAGTTTAATTTTAAGTCTATGCTCGGACAGTGTTTTCATCCAATGTAACTTTCACACCATTCCTTGTCTTCTCACTGGACGTCCTCACCTAGGTCATCTACGTCCTTGAACACACGGCCAAAAAGCAACATTGTCTTTGGTCCTATTAATTAAGCCTTTGAACTTAGGATCGACTGGGGTACGCATGGAATTCGTACTTCGTCGTTGCATGTGTTAGCAATACTACCACAATAACAATCACACACGTCTAGCAAGTATTATTATCATACGAACAATTTTTTTTTGGATACCGTTACAAACCAAACCTTAACCCCGGATGAAAGTCAACCGTTTTACCAACTAGTCCACGGGGGTCGCCAGGTCTTCTGACATTATCAACGCATGTTTTAACGAAGATTTTTCAACCCCTATAGGTTAGAATGTTGATACCTAATTCATAGCTTATTTCCGCGACTCGATCTCTGCTTCTTGGCGTAACTCCTGATACCCCACGGAGATAGTTTAGCAGCCCTACTGTCCGTACCCTTTCTGTAAATATCCCACGCTAAGTTCATATGTCGAAGTTAAAATTGGTCTGTATGTATTAACTAGCAATTTCAGTATTTTTAAATCACAAATATATAATTTATTATTCAAATCAAATTATAAAATTACTTAAAAAAGCAAAATGTTTATTTATTGTGAAGGTATTCATCAATACGATTATACTATATCATATAAGGGAAAAACAAATAGATAAAGAAATAGATAACATAATGGATATTGTCACGTTTATCGCTTATGGTTTCCATGCGATACATAACATAATATCATATTTGATCGATTGTTTTGTATTAAACTTTGACATTTCTGAAAGTTTCGGCGAATGGACTATGTATGGTATACTAAAATTATTTTTAAGGTTTTCCTTAAGTGTTCGTAAGTCTTACTAGAAAATTTGAAGTCAACTTTAGCAAATGTTTGAGTGGACGAGTTTTTCATAAAACCTATTCTTACCACTGTAGTTTTTATACGTTAAATGATAGTAAAGTATTATATTTTGACTATCATTTCTAGAAAATATATATTTTCATTATTATTACTTATCCCAATACCGAATCATTCTCGTGACATCTGCTTGATGCAACTGGAAAGTAAGAAAGTCTCCAGAAAAAGCATCCCCTATTTATATATACTTTTATCATCTTAGTATTCACTTGATGAAAAATATCATTTGAATCATTGTTAAACTCGAGTTGTGTTATTTCAAGGTGTAATATCTTTCTTGCGGTTTTAATAATGACGAATACTTCCATTAATTTTTAATTACTTGACGTTTTCTATACAATACAATGTGGATTAAAAGAGAAATCTTCCCGTATATTTTCTTCAGGCATATTTATTATTTCTTATCTTTTTTTCGTGTCAAAGGCACTACACTACTCTCACCCAGATTTCTGCCGCCTTAATAGCATTGAATGTCCCATAAATAAGATCATTTTCAGCGCAAGACACAAGGCTCCTGAGGCACTGATTCAAGTGTCGCGTGAACTACTCCTCACCGCAGATAATATTTCTGATGATTCTTACCCATTTTCAGCGCAAGACACAAGGCTCCTGAGGCACTGATTCAAGTGTCGCGTGAACTGCTCCTCACCGCAGATAATATTTCTGATGATTCTTACCCATTTTCAGCGCAAGACACAAGGCTCCTGAGGCACTGATTCAAGTGTCGCGTGAACTGCTCCTCACCGCAGATAATATTTCTGATGATTCTTACCCATTTTCAGCGCAAGACACAAGGCTGCTGAGGCACTGATTCAAGTGTCGCGTGAACTGCTCCTCACCGCAGATAATATTTCTGATGATTCTTACCCATTTTCAGCGCAAGACACAAGGCTCCTGAGGCACTGATTCAAGTGTCGCGTGAACTGCTCCTCACCGCAGATAATATTTCTGATGATTCTTACCCATTTTCAGCGCAAGACACAAGGCTCCTGAGGCACTGATTCAAGTGTCGCGTGAACTGCTCCTCACCGCAGATAATATTTCTGATGATTCTTACCCATTTTCAGCGCAAAACACAAGGCTCCTGAGGCCCTGATTCAAGTGTCGCATGAACTGCTCCTCACCGCAGATAATATTTCTGATGATCCTTACCTATTTACCTATTTAGTCTCAAAGATTTATCTCATACGTTCATTTATTTTATAATTTCTAAATGCATTGCATGGGGATATTTTAAATGTCACCATTTCAAACATTTCATAAATATTAAAAATAGTTTTCGTTAAAAAAAACGTGGGCACACAAATAAATAAATATAGGTTTATTGATAGCAACATAGTATGTATTTCGTATGTAGGAAAGGTTAGAAACATGAGAAACAGAAGAGCATTTTTGACGAGATGTGTGACTGTGGGAGGGGCAAAGGCTGCCTGTATGGATAGAAAGGTGTGGATATCTATCTTCTATGCATACCCAAAAAGAGGTCTAGCGAAAAGGTATGTTATTATGAATAACTAGATGTAAAACACATATCATACCAAGTTAA
The DNA here is from genome assembly GCA_949825065.1 of Odontocerum albicorne. Taxonomy (NCBI): domain Eukaryota; kingdom Metazoa; phylum Arthropoda; class Insecta; order Trichoptera; family Odontoceridae; genus Odontocerum; species Odontocerum albicorne. The sequence continues at coordinate 29,691,817 of OX463838.1, forward strand.
TTTGCATATTTTTCACATCCTTTTCCTTTAATATTGAACTTCATTTACATATCCAATGGGAAATCGAACGATAGAAGCTGGTTTCTATTTATGATGATATGATAGAACAAATATTTGGGAATATTTATGATGATAGGATAGAACAAATATCTGGGAATATTTAAGATGATAGGATAGAACAAATATCTGGAAATATTTATGATGATAGAATAGAACAAATATCTGGGAATATTTATGATGATAGGATAGAACAAATATCTGGGAATATTTAAGATGATAGGATAGAACAAATATCTGGGAATATTTATGATGATAGGATGGAACAAATATCTGGGAATATTTATGATGATAGGATAGAACAAATATCTGGGAATATTTTCGATAAACTTACAATGCTTACTTAGTAGAGTAAAACCTATTGAAATTAAGGATATTATTTTCTTCTTTTTCGTTTAAGCTTTAAATTTCATGTTATATGTATGTATAACCATAAAATGTATATATTCCATGACTTTTCAATAAAAATTGTATATTTAGACAAAAAGTTAAAAATATTCAAACTTTAAATCCACTTGGGGCATTTCATATCCAATATATTTGTCACCGTTGAAGTGGATTACACAGTGAATGTAAATTATTACATGTGAATGCACTCCTTCACTAAAATAATATAACGAAAAATATAAAAAAACACATTCAATAGTGATTGTCAACCTTTACTAACCGGAGTAGATGAAAGTGAATTTAAAATAAAACAAAACATTTCAATTAACGTTTTTATTAATCGCAGGAAGTCAAACCAGGTATGACATATTGGCGAGCATAAAGTGACATTATTTTAACATTTACACTTCCTTGCCTTAAAAAAACGCTTAAAAACCCTTATCCTTATTCCACAAAACTGGACAGTTACCATAATTCTTGGAGTCAAAGTTTTAGCGACCAATTTTTCTAAATAAGACCTTATTAGAAGTTGTCGTAAAATCCCGTTTTTCGTTCCAAGTGGATAGAACCCTTCTTGAACTTTGCGAGTGTAGCTGTAGCTGTAGCTGTAGCTGTAGCTGCGCATGGATGTTTATATTCTAACATAATCTTTAGCCACGAGCATTGGTAGTACACTTTTACCAATGAATGTGAACAATTTATATTTTAGTGCACATTCGCCGATTAATTAAGTGAAAGTGTATATTCACGAGTAATTGTTTTCTTTCAATGACTATCCGCTTCTACTGTAACATATACATTGACAGATAATCTTTAAAGGTTTTCTTTATTGCATCAAGTTAACGAACGATACTGAGACAAATAACTTAAATTAGCTTAAACTATAAAATTAACTTCTCGTCGTTAATTAAATTTAATTATTAATTAGAATAGAAATGCGTAACGCAATTACTGAGCAACCGCAGTGATGCTTTGGTGTCGGAAATCCTGTAATCATTTAGCGAATGTTCATGTTCACATTAATATATGTGTCCTGGTAAATATTATTATATATACAAATACGTTTCCTCGAATCAAAATCATAGGTAGGGCTGACACTCCAAATATATTTTTTATTTTAATTTATATTATGAAGTAACTGGTGCAGGTTGATGAGTTCTGTTATCTGGGCAGCATGTTTAGGTGTGATGAGTGAGCTGAAAGGGAAATAGAAGGGGATAGACACAGAGAACAAGGTAAACAAAGTACTAAATAAATATACAACAATTATACTATATAAGAAGGTAACAAAAATGACAAAACGTAATAGTGTGTTGGTTGACCTTGACTTGATTATATTAACGTATGAAGTGAAACTTGGATTTGGCAGAAGAAAGATATTAATACTGTCGAGTTGCGTGTACAAAATTAATTGTGCTGTGTCAATGTTTCATACATTGACACGCCACAAAAAACCACAATACACAAAGTAACAAAGGAGTATGGAAGTGAAACTTAGTGGAAAATGGATAAATATAAGATTAATGCTGTCTGTGGATGAAGTTCACTAAGAAAATTTGTGGAACGTCAATGTTTGAAAGAAGGCAATGCATCAGAAATAAATCCATGGATAAAATGGATTATTTAATTCTAAGAGAAGGAGATTATGGTTTATAGACAGCCACGCGGAGAGATTGAATGACGAAATAATAATGAGTACGTAAATAATACAATTCAGACTTAATGCAAGGTTATGTATGTAGCGTGGAAACAACCCAATGAAATAAGACCAGATTTTTGAAAGAAAGTAACGCGCGCGAGCGCAAACATGAACGCACCGCACGCACGCGCACTCGCTCTCGCGCACACTCACACGCGCCCAAAAACACACACATGCGTAACGAACGCGCACGGGCGAACACACCCACATACACAGGCGCGCACTCCTCGCACCCTCACTCCTCGAAAACCTCAAACACTCACTCCTCGCGCACCTCTCACGCACACTCCACTCGTGCACACTCGCTCACTCGCACGCGCTCACTCACACTAACACACACACTCACGCACAGGCGAGCACACCCACATACACGCGAACGCACGCACACAGACACCTACACACGCGCAACACACAAAAAAACACACACACCGTGCGAATAAGGGACAGTGCGTTCCCTTCATCGTCCGAGCTAATACTGCTCGAGAATAGATAGATAGATATACGAGTTCTAAGGCTTTTATTAAATTTTTAAGACGTGCGCATTTTACTGCACCGTTGATCTTTTTTGTCAGTGATTTGAGGGAGTACCTTTTCCACTGTTGTGTCTTATGTGTGATTGTGTTATTTATATGTGTATACTTATAATAAGTATTTGTGTGATAATCTCTGTTTTATTTTTAGGCTCGATGAGCCTTTGATTTCTCTTGTTTTCTTTAGATTTGAATCGAATCAACCATAGTTGGGCATGGTGACTATACTCAAAGAGATACGATAGCTCGTGTCAGCGGCCCTGGTGGCGCAGTTCAGGTATGGCATCCTCCCGCCCATCCCGGGGGGTCTCAGTGAAGCGACGATGGTGAAGACGGTGGAGTTGAGGTGACGATGCTGGAGAAGACGGCGAAGAAGGCGCAAAGACGTGACGTGGCGAGGCTACATGAGCTTTCTTTGCTCTTTATAATTTACTTCCTTTAATTCTCTACCGTCTGAGGGACTGTAGACTGTGAGAGAGAAGATGAAGAAGATGGCTAGACCTATGAGGAAAATAGATACATATATTTATAAGATCAAGTGTAGGTGTAGAGTGTGGGGATGGGAAGGTATCGGCTGCGGCCCGTGTGATTGGAGCTTCCCCGCATTTGCATATGTATTGAAGACATATTCGGAGAGAAAAACTACTGCTCGAGAATTTTATTTTGGCAACTTTTTATACTTTGACGGCGTCAATCCACATTTTAGTTACATCATATTGTAGTGACATCTATCGATTAGCTCCATAATTTTAAATAATTGAACAGTATTGCAACATCCATTGTAATATTTTTCAATTATTCTACGAGTACATACGAGTAGATGCTCTTCGGTATAGTGAAGAGAAAATACTGGTTAAATAACGGACCACGAAATTTAAAAAAAAATCGTTATTTATTTATCAACAATCGCATCTCTTCTAACTTATACAGATTGTATAACACGAAACAGCAAAAGCTTACTTTCAAATATTATTTAATTTTAAACATTTTTTGAGTAATATTATGAAAAGATATATTTTTTTATTATTATGATTTATAAATCTTGTCCCACTTCTAAATCAAATATTAGATAAGATTCCGTGTCCTAGTAGGTAAAATGCCTGTCCTCCAATCTAATCTAATGTGGGCATTCTGAGTTAGAATACCGTTGAAATCTTATTTATTTTGAAAAATAAGTGGGCTTAGTTTATACTTAAGGCTCTGGTTTCAATTTCTAAATCAAATATTAGACAAGATTCCGTGTCCTAGTAGGTAAAATGCCTGTCCTCCAATCTAATGTAATGTGGGCATTATGAGTTAGAATACCGTTGAAATCTTATTTATTTTGAAAAATAAGTGGGTTTAGTTTATACTTAAGGCTCTGGTTTTTCTGGTTTCAATTTCCCTTGAGGTTCTGGTTTCAATTTCCATTTATTGTTCCTCATGTTAATAAAGTTAGTTCCAGAGTGTTTTTCACATAAGGCCTTTTTAATTATTGTTGAAAGAGATGGCCACGGGGCAGTAATCCAAAAATCCATGGGAAACTGCATAACATGAAAGTACATTGCAGTACAACTTGAAAGTACAATGCAGTTATTTTGGATTTTTTAATAGCAATCCTAACACTTGAAGGACGAAGAATCCTAATTCCGCTTTCATTGAGTTTGTTCATAGTTATCTCGTTACGAATGCAAACATTGTAAAGAGCTCATTGGTATTGGTGCGCGAATTAGAGTAGGTAGGTTCGTTTTGAGTAATCGGCGTTCCTACTTTACCTACTTCAATACAGGCGAAAAGCCGCGGTAGTGACTATTCGAACAGGGCTGGCCTGAATTCCATTTTACTTTTTTTTTGTATTTTGATACTTTAAGATGGATGGTTCAACCACATAGAAAGAGTGAATTATAAAAGTAATGTACAAAATTCTAGACCTTCATCAAATTCACTAAGTGATGAGAAAATTGTATTCGATCAGTAATATTAAATAATATGTTCTTACTACGATGATAATAAATTATTCTTAAATTTCCCATATGGACAGCCATATGTCCTATATCTCCAAGGAGCTTAATAGTTGTTGACATGACAGTCGATTTCGTGTTCACTAAACTTATTGAAAGGGTAAGTCAATTCGAAGAATGCCATTAATCTAAACGTCAATTGAACGAGATTGATGGAAACCTTCGCATTCACCATGTACTGCCAACAGATCAATGATTGCATCTTTAAGTTTAAAACAAAACAAAAATTGCAATTCATGTGAAATTTAATGAAGGTCGGCCCTGTTCAAAACGTCACTACTCGCGGCGAATCGCCTGGTATCGGAGTCTGATAAATAAGGAATGCCGGTTAGTTAGAAGTGGAACTACCCACCCAGATTCAGGCAGCAATACTAATATTAAAATACTGTTATTATAAAACTGTTTAGTTATTTATTATTCATCAATATATCGATAGATGCCACTACAATATGTTATATATATGTGTGTGTGTGTGTGTGTGTGTGTGTGTGTGTGTGTGTGTGGGTGTGTGGGTGTGTGTGTGTGTTAAACTTGAGGACAAAAGGGGAAAACGTATACAAAGTAAGCAATTATTCGATGTGGGAGACTGTCATTTCCAAATTAAATGGAAACAATTACGGGTACCAAAATGAGTTGGCTTCCTGTGAAACACATAAAGCGGAACTCTCTCAAAATGTAACAATCCTCGTGTCCATACAGACCAATCTACGAATTAAGACAATAATCAATTAGTACGTGGAGGAATTATTTCAATAATTTTCAATTTAGAATTTCCTATTAGTTATGATGACTGCCGCAACAGGGGAAAAGTATCAGACAAACTGCTAAGTTATTTAGTTTAAGAACGGAATAATATCGAAAAAGTAATAAAATTTACTAATCATGGTTTTTCAACACATACAACGTAAAATATACGACGAAATTCTTAATTCAAGCTTCTTTCTACAAAGCTAAAACTGCAACTTTACAATATCGAAATCAAACCGTACGAATCAGAGTCATAGACCATGACTTTCAAGCAGCAATAAAAAGTTTTAAATATTTTTTGAAGTTGTTGAGTTGCCTTAAATGATGGCTGTCAAAAAACATCATCGAATATATAAAAAAAAACATCGGCGTGAGGATGATTCAGCCACCATTTAAGCCACCTTAATACGGCAACAACTCTGAAAACTTTGAGAGCAAGTAATTTGTTCCATGTCACACAACAACCGTCAAAGTAATTTGTTCCATGTCTCTACAGCCTTGGATCATCTGATAATGCAATGGATATAAAAGGCAACCAAAAAACTGTATAATATATAGGACTCTGATCCCTTAGCAGTCAGACTGCATTTTTAACCTAGGTAAAGACTGGATAATTTACTGACGGACCTCCATAGTATTCAGAAAGAGTAGAAAAATACACACAGCCAGCATGATTTAAACTGCATCACGTTGAAGGCTAACGTTTGTCAACATTTCTATAGATAGGATCATCATTCGGCCAGCATTCTAGCATTCTTGTTGAAAGATCGCAAGTTAAAATGCTCAAGGACTCACCATTGATATGTGGTGCTAGAAGCGACTCTCGAAGCGCCAGAAGAACCAAACAATCGATTATTGAAAAACTCGAGATCGAGACGCGTCTCTCTGGAAAAGATCTTACGGTCACACACTGTGGGTGGATGACAACTTTATTGATCAGTTCTAGCGGGAAGTGTGAATGACAAAAGCAGCAGAGGCCAACCAACCATCTGATAGAGTGACCAGGTAAAAAAGCAGCAAGGTGCCCGTTTCAGAAAACGATACATAAGGCCAGAGATCGCGTATACAAAATGAGAGTCGCTGTCAAAATCTTCCAGATTGGTCGATGAGAGGTGAGGCGGAGTGGGGGTACTTCCCCTGTTTCCGTAATAATAGTCAGTTGGCCGATTTACGACATCCTTTTCAACTCTTTAATAAGATTGCCTTCACGACTTAAATCAGGAGATAAGATATTTGCTGGCCGTGGAACGCAAATTATAGGTGTAGAATTCAAAGCTCCCACGACACTACGCATCTCATTTGCGTATCAATTAAGTGCATGTACGTAGATGTCATATACACACAATAATAACAACTGGGTACAGGAACAACCAAACCCATACCGAAGCATTCGCATCTCCAAGTGGTCCCAGGGAGCGTATGTATGATGTTAAGTCTGCTGTTTAGCTTCCCTTTTAGGGATTGCAAATAGAGTTTAAATGTAAAATAATGATCTTACCTGACACTTAGATAGCGGGGATATAGCTGATTACTCACACGTTCATTTCCAAATATTAATGTCACCTCTTTCGGTGTTTTTGTCGTAAATGTGAAAAAAATCGCGGTGAAATTATAACTGTATCGCATATATCTCAGATCATAACGATATTAAGAAATGTCAAAAATCAAATATTGAAATATATGAATGCTTATTTCCGTAAGGTGTGCCAGTGAGGTAGTACTTTTTAGATAAAATAATTTACGCAAACGTCACGCAAATAATTCAGCTGATTGTCACAGACAACCATTAGGTTTAAACAGCAATCGAAGCGAATCTTTATTTTACTTTCCCTCATCAGCATAAAACTTAATTCGATAGCAAAAATATCTAAGAAATGGAAATCAGTTTTATGAGGATGACGTAAAACTTAAATCTCCCACTTCTCCTTGATGGTCGACAAGTTTCCAGCGGAAACTTAATGCTTTTACCATCCAAAGCATTTAAATGTACCTTAATATTTTTTTAAAGTTATATATATATATATATATATATATATATATATATATATATATATATATATATATATATATATATATATATATATATATATATATATATATATATATATATATATATATATATATATATATATATATATATATATATATATATATATATATATATATATATATATATATATATATATATATATATATATATATATATATATATATATATATATATATATATATATATATATATATATATATATATATATATATATATATATATATATATATATATATATATATATATATATATATATATATATATATATATATATATATATATATATATATATATATATATATATATATATATATATATATATATATATATATATATATATATATATATATATATATATATATATATATATATATATATATATATATATATATATATATATATATATATATATATATATATATATATATATATATATATATATATATATATATATATATATATATATATATATATATATATATATATATATATATATATATATATATATATATATATATATATATATATATATATATATATATATATATATATATATATATATATATATATATATATAAAATATATATAAATATATATATATATATATATATATATATATATATATATATATATATATATATGATTTTTTGTTTGGTTTTAGCGAAGGGTTATATATGTTTATTTTAGGTTTTCAGTTACTTCGCGAACTGTAATATTGGATTCTGACATCAGATCTACCTGGAGATCCCTCAGCAGCTTCCTTACAGCATTTTTCATTTTTTGGCCTGGATGACTCTTTAATAACATTGTTCTCTGTTTTGGATATACAGGAGACGGTATCTATTTTAATTGGTATTTTGTGGGCTTATGACCACCTTTGAAGGCTGAGTTAAGTGCTCACTTTATGCCTAGGCAACATTCCTCATTATACCATAGATTCATCTCTATACATCATTTAAATGTTTTTATTCTTAGTGCAGACAAGATGGTTTTTAGTCTTTATGCCATTTGTTGACGAACAATGGTAAGATTTTTTATTAACAGATGTTGAGGAAACCTCTTTATTCTGTCAATACCTCATCATTGTTTGTTATACAAGCCGGATATTTTTTGGCTTTTGACAAAGCCCATTACACTTCTGTAAGAGGGTAATATGTGATTTTTTGTTTGGTTTTAGCGAAGGTTATATATGTTTATTTTAGGTTTTCAGTTACTTCGCGAACTGTAAATATTGGATTCTGACATCAGATCTACCTGGAGATCCCTCAGCAGCTTCCTTACAGCATTTTTCATTTTTTGGCCTGGATGACTCTTTAATAACATTGTTCTCTGTTTTGGATATACAGGAGACGGTATCTATTTTAATTGGTATTTTGTGGGCTTATGACCACCTTTGAAGGCTGAGTTAAGTGCTCACTTTATGCCTAGGCAACATTCCTCATTATACCATAGATTCATCTCTATACATCATTTAAATGTTTTTATTCTTAGTGCAGACAAGATGGTTTTTAGTCTTTATGCCATTTGTTGACGAACAATGGTAAGATTTTTTATTAACAGATGTTGAGGAAACCTCTTTATTCTGTCAATACCTCATCATTGTTTGTTATACAAGCCGGATATTTTTTGGCTTTTGACAAAGCCCATTACACTTCTGTAGAGGGTAATAGTGTGATTTTTTGTTTGGTTTTAGCGAAGGGTTATATATGTTTATTTTAGGTTTTCAGTTACTTCGCGAACTGTAAATATTGGATTCTGACATCAGATCTACCTGGAGATCCCTCAGCAGCTTCCTTACAGCATTTTTCATTTTTTGGCCTGGATGACTCTTTAATAACATTGTTCTCTGTTTTGGATATACAGGAGACGGTATCTATTTTAATTGGTATTTTGTGGGCTTATGACCACCTTTGAAGGCTGAGTTAAGTGCTCACTTTATGCCTAGGCAACATTCCTCATTATACCATAGATTCATCTCTATACATCATTTAAATGTTTTTATTCTTAGTGCAGACAAGATGGTTTTTAGTCTTTATGCCATTTGTTGA
>OX463838.1:29701534-30066875 GCA_949825065.1 Odontocerum albicorne
ACCATCTAGGCCACGAATACACAATAATAATTGTTATTACTACATACCATATAGTTTCTTATGAATAATAATTTCACTAAGGATTTTGTTGTCAAAAATTAAAAGACAATATGTTTGAAAAATAAATAGAACTTCATAACAATCATTTTATTTTTTACAGAGTAAAAAAAAATATTTTTAACTAGCCGAATTCGGGAGAGTTAAAGTTTATTTATTCAAATAAAATATTTTCATACACTTGTTTGATTTTCAATAATAATATATTTTTTACAATTCACAGTTTTTTGTATTTTAAGATTATAAAAAAAATCATGTTTCAAGAATATCACAGAGAAGAAAAACTAAAGTTTGACCAATGAAAAGTTAATACATCATAAAATTTAGTTTTATGAATATTGTGTAATATTCAAACGGGCGATATATCGACCCGAAAAACGCAAATTCAAATAAAGTAGGTTGTAATTATCAGCTAAAACACGGCTAGATCTCGGATGAAAATAATTATAATGTGGGAGCAATTTTATTATACATCGAAGATGATAGAATCTTGGGATTAATTCTTCTCTCTTATTCCCATTCTTTTCTTTAAATTAATCACTCGGCCTTTAGTAATGCCTCTCCATTTCCTCAATTGTCGAGCCGAGACGTATCAAATAAATATTCAAGTACCTAACAATAGGCGGGCCATTGTGCGAAAACAAAGCCGATCGATTACAGACCGTCCTATTCTTAAGTCTGCGAACATTTTGTTGTGATTTGACTCTTCACTCAAGAACTTGAAGATTTCTGTCGTCTTGAGAAGTGTTTGAAAAGAAAAGTAGGTCCATTTTAACTACGAGTATATTGAGGGTGTTCAGATATTAATTGATTTCGCCAATTTTTACTATATTTTTATTTTTATTGCAATCTAACTTCAAAACGCATAATGTGGATCAGGACTGGCCAACCCACGGCCCGCAGTACCCTTATGTGCGGCCTGCGGTCATATATGATGAATTATTGTATGTTTTTTTATTACCATACAAATACATTTAGGTAGTCGATAACTAAGAATTCTGAGTCGTTATATTACCATACAAATACATTATATTGTTGCTTCAATACATGTTTTCTATTCATATTTAGTTTTAGTATCGTTTTTTTTTTCAAATTTACGCTGATTGAACACTTTCCGTGTTCCTCTGCATCCAAATCGATCCCTTACAAAAAAAATAATAAGTACCAATTTCGTTGTAAAGCCAGGTATCGAAAAAAATATTGGAATAAAATTTGCAATTATTCTTATTTATATACGGCCCTTGGAAATTTTTAGGTCGTCAATGCGGCCCGTAGGGCAATTTGGGTTGGACAGGCCTGCTGTAGATATCGCTTTAACATCCCTCTTGCAGGGCATATTTCTCCTTACACGAAAGCTTAACATATTATCCACATAAAAAAGAGAAGATTGATAACTCAACTTTAATGTATTTATCCATATGATAGTTCAAGTAGGTTGTACAATTAATGTAAATTATTACAAGTGATTATGTACTGTCACTTTAGAAATCAGTGGATGTGGAAGAAACTGCTTGTTTGAAAATAATATATCCATATTCATCAGTTATCATATACGTACTTCTAGTGTTTGTTAACCTTTACTTACAGGGGTTAGACCAGTGTTTCCCAGCATTCTTTATGCCATGCCCCACCGTAGTCTTTTTAAAAGTCATATGCCCCACCGGCCTCTTTTTTAATTAAACAGTAGGTAAATTTTCAAAATATATATTATAACTGAAATTATTACAAAACACAAATGACAATTGAAATGTAATTAAGTAAAATAAAATTAAAAGTAAAACAATAAAAAAACACAAGTGACAATTGAAATTTAGTACAAAACACACACACACACATCTAGACGCCGAATCCATTATTAAATTTTTAAATTCTGTTACGCTTGCTACAAATAAATTTTATGTCTGGATCCCACTTAGTTAATTTCAGTCTTAGGTCCCCTCTAATAGTTATATCCAATCGATTTCTTTTTTTAATGAGTAAATCGCTTATGGCGCTAAAACCATTTCATCTTGTTGTAGAACTGTTTTAAGAAATGCTGATATTGATGGCTTGATTAGATCCTCTCCTATAGTATGGTTTTTTCCACATTTGGCGATGAGCAATGAAATTTGGTAACTAGCCTCGAGAGTACGATCGACACTTGCAGTTTGTGCAGAAAATAGATTTCTTAATGTTGTTCGTTTTCCAAATTTTGTTTCATTGGTAAAGGATTTCTCACACAGAAGACAAGACAAAAAGGTAGGCATTCGTCGTGCACAGCAAGGTATAAATCCAAATTTAATAAATTCCTCCGAGTACTGACGTTTTTTGATTTTTGATTTTGGTCTTCACACTCATTTTGCAATGGACTATAAGAAATAAATAATAAGATAATACTCATTTATTAATGGTCAAGGATTGAAATATGTAAAAAGAAAACAATAATATTACTCTAGAGACGTTAAGGGTATGTGTTTTGCGATAGAGAGCAGGTCTCGGTCACACGTGTAGCCAAATGAAGTAGCTGTCAAACTTCGATAATCAGTATGCAAAAATAACGGTCGATGAAATTGCTGAATGAACGTGGGTATATTTAGTCGTGAATGAATATATTATATTATAAATTTATATGTGGAATAGTTGATAATTGCCGATGTGTCCCATCTCTGAAGCGTGGTGCCCCACCTCTGAGGCGTAATGCCCCACCGGTGGGGCGTACGCCCCACCGTGGGAAACACTGAGTTAGACAAAGAAAATTTAATATAAAATGACAAAAAAACATTTCAAAGAGGTATGACATTTCGACTTACATAAATTGCTGTAATACCTATAAATTCGTATTCTTTCATTAAACTTCCGAGTCTCACATTTCTAAATGTTGGAACCGCAGCTGCGCATAGATGTTCATATTCTAGAACGTATGTTTCACTAACGACGAGAAGTGCAAGTACCTACACTTCAATATTGAATGGGAACAATTAACACTGCAGTACGCATTCCCTAATTACTGTAGTGAATGTATACACTCTATAGTATAGTAATAATTTATGTTCACTGACTATCAGGCCCCACTCTAACATATGATACATACGATTTTCAAAACTAAAAAGCCGCCTTTGCCTAAACTTATCGAGATATTGTACAATACGTAGGAACCAGAAGCAGCTAAATATAAACTCTACTATTGTACTATTGTACTTGCCCCATCCCATATTGGTCTTAACTCAGCGGAACATTTAAATATTTAGTCAGTTGCTGCTACAGTGGTTTGACTTCATATTTTAAAGCGTAAAAAATGCGGATAGCTTCGTGAAAGATCTTAAACGACACTTTAAGAGAAACTCTAACCGTTGACTGTGTTTTTCACTTTTTTCAGTTCTGTTTCTAATATTTTATACAATTAATATATATACTTATGGTAAGCATAATGTAACCACAGACGAAAAAACTTATTAGAAAACATTGTATTGTATTACACATTCACTATAAATATTTCAACCTGGCGGAATTATTGCCATGTCCAACCAACGAGAAAGATGTTATAGAGACGTTCAGTGGAACCAGACCGATATCCTTTTTTAAAACAATCTTGGTTCCAACGGGAATCTTACATTGTGATGAAAAATGTCGTTAAAAAGTTTGCCTTAAAGAAACAATTACTTCTTTATTTCATATTAATTTTAAACGTTTTTTGAACAGTTTAAAGTTAAATGCCATAAAAACATATTTATACCTCATATCTCACGTATATATTTATATCTCATATTTATGGTATATCTCACGTATATAAACAACATAAACCTCAACTAGAATGATTAAATGTATAAAATAATATGATACGTATCGATTTGGCCGAGAAACGGAGTCTGGAAAACAATGACCCGGTTCTCCGTATCCTGTGGACTGTGGACACGATTGGCACAGTTTTGCATTTGGCAATCGTCCAGGATCCTCTCCCATCCTCCGCCCTTCCACGCAGGAAGAGTACTAGGGGTAGTGCCACCTTTGCCCAAAAATATCTCGCCCCACGTTAAATAAAATAATGTATATTTACATCGGATAATTAGAAATTAGTGACTAACAAGTTTTTTCCTACATATGGTTCAAGTCAGAAGTTGAAAAAAAAATACGTTTCAATAAATTATTTTTGTGTATTCTATGCAAATTATTACAATTATACTGAGATGTACATTTCATCTTCTTTTTTACCCTAATTTAGATCCTCAACAAGTATTTTTCACAATTTATATTTTTTATTTACCTATATATTAACAAACACAAGAATAATCAAATTGATAATTTGATTGGGAAATATCATAAATAAGATAAATGAAAAATTTGGTTTCTTTTTTTACCAACTTACGTTTCAACGTTATAAAAAGCATAACTTCATCGAACTTAAAAACACATTTTCTTTGTTATTCCACAAACCATTATCGGGGACCCATATGGTTTTTGGGGGTGTGCCAGATAAAATCATATGTCGCGAAATTAAAGTTTAATAAATTTGGCATTAAAGTTTGGCATAAAGGTTTCTTTTATAACTCTCTGAAATAAATGCTGTTTTTTTTATTCAATATAAGTACTTTTAAATTATGACCTCCGTGGTTTAGTATATAAAACACCTGTCTCCCAATCCGAGGGTTGTGAATTCAATTTCCGTTGAAACCCATTTTTTGTGAAAATTATCCCAGTTTTGTGTTTACCTAAGGCCTCATTTACATATTTCTGGTTCATTGGAAGATATTTCTACAGGGCACCAAACCCGCCAGTTTGTATTGTACCCAACGAATGTGTAATACAACACAAAGTATGTGTGACCATAAACAGAATAGCGGCCGCTGTCATGATTGGAAGCCTTGTTTATACGAGTACTGCACACGTTGAACTTATAAACTCGCCAGCCCTGTATTCACATACTCGTACGACATCCAGATCACTTTACGTCTGTTTATACGAGTACTACACACGTTGAACTTATAAACTCGCCGGCCCTGTATTCACATACTCGTACGACATCCAGATCACTTTACGTCTGTTTATACGAGTACTACACACGTTGAACTTATAAACTCGCCGGCCCTGTATTCACATACTCGTACGACATCCAGATCACTTTACGTCTGTTTATACGAGTACTACACACGTTGAACTTATAAACTCGCCGGCCCTGTATTCACATACTCGTACGACATCCAGATCACTTTACGTCTGTTTATACGAGTACTACACACGTTGAACTTATAAACTCGCCGGCCCTGTATTCACATACTCGTACGACATCCAGATCACTTTACGTCTGTTCATACGAGTACTACACACGTTGAACTTATAAACTCGCCGGCCCTGTATTCACATACTCGTACGACATCCAGATCACTTTACGTCTGCGATTTTTACTTGTCAACATTTCAAGAAATGATAAACATGTACGAGTACGAGTATATGCTCCACTTGTATGATTTACTGACATAAAAAATGAATACTCCGTCTCCGAAACGATGACGCGAATAAATATCAGTTTTAGAGTAATTTGTTTATATCCACGAGTTTCCCTCATCATATCATGAATCAGGAGTCATCAAACTTTAATCTTCTTTTAATAAAAATTTAAGATATTTCATTCTATAAAATTATACTCATCTTTCAAATAAAACCCCAATAGTCTAGTTGATAAGACGTTTTTTATCTCAGACTAGAGAGAAGGTTTCCAAACTCAGATAGCTGGTTCGATTCTCATTAGCAACATTTTTTATAAAAAAAGGTCCCTATCTGGTTTTCACTTGCATCTTCTCTGTAATACTTTTCTAGTTGGTTGGAAGAGATTCCCAAGTTTTAACTAATTCGCCATGTTGAATGGTATAAAACGAAATTGTAACGCAATACAATATTAATGATCGTATTGCGTTACAATTTCGTTTTATACCTTAAGCTTTATACTATTCTTAATTGCATTGTATTCCAACTCATTTGATAATTACCTTTTGCTAATTGTGTTGAAAATTTCGTTTTTCTTGACAAGGTTGACCGCGAAAAAAAGGTTCGATCACAATCCGACATTCTTAATAGGATGCACTTACGTATTTTTTACTATATGTAAACTCCATCTAAATAATAAAATAGAACAATTTATAAAGCAACGTTTATAGATCAAACTCTCTTCAAGGGCGCTTTTCATATATTACATTCGTTTATAGAACAAACTCGCTTCAAGAGCGCTCTTCATATATAACATTCGTAAACCCTCTTCAAGGGGGCTCTTCATATATCACATTCGATTACTGATTGATAAATTGAACACTATAAAAAATATATTTTTTTCGATGACGATATTGGTATTTAATATGTTTAAACTATTATAATTTATTATTTTATTTTTTTGTCTTATTTATAAATATTAGGTCCTTACTAGGAAATTGGCGTTTTGCCGTACTGGCAACTTTGATCTCAAATATCTTCTCTTTGGTTAGGAATTCCAAATTAAAATTTATACAGCTATTTACTCAAGTATTTGTGTTTCGAAAATTATAATTCATTTGTTTTTTCCTCAATTGTTTTTTTTCTTTGCGTCACTCAGTTTACAAAATGGAAAACTTGAAATATCGCGTTATTTACGAGTACGAGTTCCACCGTGGCACCAGTGCTGCAGAAACGGCTCGAAGGATTAATGATGTGTATGGCGACGGTGCCGCAAAAGAAAACACAGTGCGTTTTTGGTTCCAACGTTTTCGTTCTGGAAATTTCGACCTGCAGAAAAAGCCCCGTGGACGGCCGGAGACCAAAGTTGATAATGAAGAATTGAAGGCTATTGTGGAAGCGGATCCATCGCAAACCACGTCCGAGTTAGCTGCAGGCTGCGGTGTTAGTGATAAAACTGTTTTAATCCACTTGAAGCAAATTGGGAAGGTGAAAAAGCTTGAAAGGTGGGTACCTCACGAATTGAGTGAAGCAAATCAACAAACGCGCGTTGACTGCTGCGTTGCATTACTCAACCGGCACAATAATGAAGGGATTTTGAATCGAATCATTACCTGTGATGAAAAGTGGATCCTGTATGATAATCGGAAGCGCTCATCGCAATGGCTGAACCCTGCCGAACCAGCCAAACCATGCCCCAAGCGAAAATTGACTCCAAAAAAGTTACTTGTGAGCGTTTGGTGGACTAGTGCTGGTGTCGTTCACTACAGCTTTCTTAAATCTGGCCAGACGATTACGGCAGATGTCTATTGTCAGCAACTGCAAACCATGATGGAAAAGCTAGCTGCTAAAAAACCGAGGCTGGTTAATCGCTCTAGGCCACTGCTGCTTCATGATAACGCTAGACCACACACTGCACAACAGACGGCTACCAAATTAGAAGAGCTTCAATTGGAATGTCTAAGACATCCACCGTACTCTCCGGACCTTGCCCCAACAGATTACTATTTTTTTCGAAATTTGGATAACTTCTTGCAAGGGAAAAAATTCAACTCCGATGGGGCAGTCCAAACCGACTTCAAAGATTTTATTGATTCCCGTCCGAATGGTTTTTTTAGTAAAGGGATCGATGAACTACCTATGAGATGGCAAAAGTGCATAGATAGCAATGGTACATACTTTGATTAAATAAATATATTATATTAAAAAAAAATCAACTTTATGTTCCTCCCAAACAAAACGCCAATTTCATATGTAAGGACCTAATATATTGTGATTCGTATTTTTTGTCATAAAAATATATATGTGGTGTTTGAAAAAGGTTTAAAAACTCGTAGAATTTGCTTCGACACATTAAAACTGTCATATGATTGTTTCCTATAAAATATCAGCCTATGTGGAGATAGAGGTAGACAGATAGCAGATATTCATTTCATAATATTTTAACAAACATTTATTGTAATTGTTTCTGTCGAATTGATTAATCTTATCATATATTTCATTTTTGTACCAAACTTTTTGTACAACTTGATGTGATTTTTATTTGTTAATCTTTTTTCAGTCATTATTTCTTTATGTTAAAACCATTCCATTAAACAAGTCTAACACATTTCTTAGACTAATTTCTTCATTATATCTTCATTCTGTATTTTATAGTACATTATACGTCGACACATGTTACGCAACGCTCGCATTTCTACCTCATGTATCTTGTTCTCATCGCTCTTGTGACATGTCCATGATTTACTCATATTTAACTTATATGTATATTTTTAAGTTGGAACCATGATAATATAATGATCAACCAGCTTTGTTTCTCTAAAGATTTTCCGGTCCGCAAAGATATTAAATAACCCATCCCTCACTACATTGTCATGTGATGAAAATATATTTCACTAATTAAAGTCTTCAGACATATTTTATTTATAGTTTTACAACCTTTAATGTTAGAACGATATAACAACGCAAACTGAATGTACTAATTTACTATGCGGACACACGCTTCATGTGTCAAAAGTTGTCGCTGTTCCTTTCGCTTTCAGAACGTATTTTCAAAGATTTTCAGAACACTGCTATGTAAACTTCTGCATTTTTCTATGTAATATTTAGTCAGAAATATATTAAGCGTGCAAATTAGTTTTAGTGAAACAATGTTAATAAAAAATAAAGAAACCCATAAATAACAGTATTAATATCTACATATATACCGTCACGCTATATTCTTTTTGGGGCGGGCAGAGAGAATAGTTTCACACCTGTCTATCCATGCACATGATTTCCTGCTCCCCATGCTTTCCAGTTTCTAACATTTCTTACATTTCTCTCAGTCAAGATATCTCCTACCACTCTTCCCCTGGTCTACCCCTTCCTCGGTCTCCATTAACTTCAGACAAATATGTTTGTTTCGTAAGACTTTTGCAACTCATTCTTTCAATGTGGTCAAATCATCTCTAGATTCCTTTCTAAATTTTACAACCTCCACCCCCAACAAACAGTTGTCCTTCAACCGATCATTTCTTACTTTGTCAAACATTGTAATAGCAGATATTCTGTGCAACGGACAAATCTTTATCGTACTGATTCGGCTTTCAATGCCGGGTTATTGACAAGTATTGTAATTTTGATTTAATCTTTAATTCGAAATTATCGTGATGGAAAACAAACATAAGTCTCCAACAAACAGTTATCTTCCTCACTCCATCACACATTTTAATATTAGATAATCTACGCAAGGCGCGCATTTATTCTGCTCTCATCAACCCCTTTAAATACCTTCCTTAAGCTGTCACCTTCCTAACCGCCAAAATACTTTGAATATTTCGCAAGTTGACTATCCCTGCAACTAACTGATGATACATATACAGACATCAATAATTTACCCCGCTTGCGGCCAAAACTGAGACTTTCCCAACTCGTATGATTAATATAAATCAAAAAACATGAACTTAAGAGATCTTTTTATGAAAAGCTGATATATTTATTTTATCTGCAGAAGATAAAAAACTGCCAAGGTTAAGAAGAAGGGAAAACTGCGTATGTACAATAATTAAATGATATATATTATGAACGTATACTCTTTCTCTTCTGGCATTAATTTTCCTTTTGGGAATGGTATAATGGTATTGCTGTAATAAAGCAAGTCATTCCGAGGTAACACAAAACATATTTCTGTCGTGGCCGAGATAAATATGACACGTCAAAAAACACTTATTGTTCTATTTATAACAAGCATTAGATTATTAAAATACAAATTACATAACCCTTAAATGTTTATATTGTTTCAAGGGAGATATTTTAAAAACGTATTCGTTTCTGAAGAAACGGGTGCATTGAAAATATAAATTAATGTCGTGTCGTCATATGACTAAAAGTGTATTTCATTCCTTATTTATTTATTGAAGACTTCATTGTAAAAACAGTCTGGCGGGTTAGTGTCAGACGGCAATGTCTTCCAACTAACCAGACAAAAGTAAATAAAGGAAGTTACACGGCTGCAAAAAAAATCCAATGACTATTCATATTTATGAAATTTATAAACATCCACACATACGAGTACAATACATAATAAAAGTAAAGTTGAGATATTATCTATCAAAGGATAAGGAAGGAATGGTGGAGAGGAAAGATAAATCAGGAATAAAACACGTTATATTACTTACTAGAAAAGTTTTTTTCAGTCGCTTTTTAAAGTGTGCTAAGAACGGAGCGAGTCCGACATTGGTTTGTAACTGGTTCCAGAGTCTTACTGCATGGACAGTTTATTTCTTAAAATAGTATACAATAAGAAGTTATAAGATTATTTTTTTATGTAGTAAGGATATTTAAAGGATTATTTCACAGCTATAGACTAGTGATAAAAAATATTCAGGACGACAACCTAACGATTTAACTTAACACGGAAAATTATACAAGCCCTGTCGTTCAGTAAGCATGCTACGGTTAGCTAACTGTCGACCCAAAGGCAGCTTGTGAGCAGGTCGCAGCATCACCACATCTGGAATCTAGCTTCGAGTTAGAAAAAATTAATAATTCATGAATCATATAAATTTATTTTAGAATGATTTTACTTAAATCGAGTACTCAAAACATAAATATAATATAGTATATACATATATTTATCAAATATATACTTATAATACATTCTACTACTCCAGATCATTGTTGGAGAAACCATTATTTCTCATCTTCTTACTTTATCCTTTTTTTATTTCAACCCTTCAACCAAACTTTTCTATGTGGTACTGCGACTACAACCCTTATTTAAATTGTACGAGTAGATTTGTTAACTTAGTTTTTCGTACCCGTGAGACATCAGTCTTTAGCTACACGTATTTTTCTTTGTACCTGTATTTCTACCGCATTTTCTCGACTCCTTATATTCATTTTCCTTTTCCACGTTCACACCGAACTCTCATACATCAGTGTTAGTACTTAAACGCTTGAGCGAACAATTATGTTTTAATATTACTGATTTGTCAACTATATGTTATAAGGAGTTTATTACCATAAAAGGTTGCTTGGTGGCAAAAAGCTCGTTAAAAACCAAAAATATGTTATATGATATACTAAACTAGCATACTTTCTTATTTTTATTTGGCTACCATCGGAAAATATACTAGCAGCCCCTGGGTTGTAGACAAGTGTTCTACTGCTAGGTAACATGGAAGTCGTCAGAATCGAAACTAAGCCTAATGAAGTATGTTTTGTCGTTTACAAGGTCAATTCAAAGAGGATCTACATTTTTTGAAATGAATTTCTATTCAGTTTTATTGTTAAATAACGCATAAATTTACGAGTATACAAATTAAGTAAATCAGATGAAGCCTAAAGAATAGTAAATAAATTTAACTCAACAACACACCGTTGCTCGGCTCCCTCGGAGATTTATGATATTCCCAGTTTATGTTAGACTTTAATCTACAAATGTATTTACTTAAAAAATAGATTTCATATTGAAAACATGATCTCGTTTTAGATAAAACATACCCATTTAGAAGCGAAGCGAACGAGTATTACAAGTTATGTGATCATTTTATATGATGATTTTAAATATAAATAACTTAAATCTGCAAAATGGAATATTACCTTATCCTTGTTTTGGCTATCAGTTTTAATTCAATTAAACCTTCATAGATGGAACTTCTGCATGGTTTTATCACATTTAAGGCCTGTCGCCATCAGCAGCAATGATTTAAAGGTTAACATTCATGTTGACAAATGGAAATTCCAAGGCTCGATTCCTGGCGGATTTACTTTCGGGCTGGTTTCACTCTTAAAACTGTTTTACATCTGAATTTGTGTTTCTGCAGCTTATATGCTACTTATCATGAATCCTTATAACACTATTAAATAAGGCAAAAATTGCGCTACATATAAAAACTCGAAAAAACAAAGATTTAGAACTTTGTTATCTTTGCCATCAGAATTTGATTTGTCAAACTGTATGCTTGCTGAAGGGCAACAGCTTGCACAATTGACCCAATACACGCACACGCGTTTCCATCCACAAATGGCTGGTAATCATACTCAATCACGAGGAAAATAGTCTTTCGTTTTGTCTACTTGTGGGGTTGCCATTTGCTGTTTCCAAATTTATCAGTATTTTCCTCTAGTCGGCACACTTAAAGTGTGATTTTGATTTTTTTAAATGCGACCATTATTTTTATTGCACTATTAAACAAGGCAAAGTGTGTGGAAGAACATGATATTTCCCATTTCATGGTACTCTATAGATACTCGACTATTCTAAAGCATGCTCTTCTGTGTCTCGTGCTTCTTACCTTTCCTTCTGTTAAAATTTCTACATTTATCTTCTTCCACTTTTTCTTCGTTCTGTCTCTTCCTCGCTATTTTATTAATTTAAATATATTTATTTCGCAAGTCTTTCGCAACCTATTCTCTCAATAATATCAAACTTTCTCCACATGTATTTCTTAATTCTACTTATAACATCGTTTTATACTTTACCAAACATTGTGATACCAGATATTTTAAATTAGGTTTGCATTTCTAACACATTTATTTAGCTCTTATCATTACCTTTCAATACCCAGGTGTTGCTTCCATATATCAAAGTTGCCACTGGAGGACCACTTTGCAAAATCATTTAAAAAATCGATTGATTAAATTTCTAGATACAATACCTTGATCACCGTCAACCTTGTTCCGTACAGCAGCACGCCTTTCAATATATTTTACTAATTTAACATCTCTCGAAAACATGATCCCCAAATAGTGAAATTCTTTAACTTATATTTAAACTGTTTATTTCACTATCCAACTATTCTCGTCAACACATTTTTCAAGTAGAAATATGTTTTTTATATCGAATATGATGATAATATCTAAAATACCATTTTCATCTTTCGTAATAAAATAAAGGACCTTTAGCGAGCAGCTCAGGTGGCAAACCAAAAAAGCAATTTATAAAGCAACCGTGGACACTGCAATAAATTCCAATAACATTTCAAAGGATTGCTCAAATCCTCAACGTTGTTTTTTTGTCCGCGCTCTCAAAACAGGATCTCCTTCTCATCCCTAATCGAAGCCACCCTCCACCGCCCCGAACAGCGTGTCAGCCCCGCGACACTTTATCTTGCGGTGTTGGCTGCAGCCAGGGTTGTAGGATGAGGGATGGCAGGGAGATGTCGGGCCAAACTGGTGGCCGGGATGTGACATGCGGGACCTCTGCCAATATATATTTTAGGGATCCGGGCCCTTATTACACTTCTCATTCCTTTTTTCACACATCCTGAAGTTTGGAAAAACAATGAGTTTAGGGATTTTTTAGTGTTATACTCAGAGAAAGAAAAAAACAATGTTTCTATGTGTAATTTTGCTATGAAGGAGAATAAATTTGATAACAAATTGAATTCATCGTCATTATATAGATATATAGCTTCACGCCGTTTTCCATTCAGTGAAGGCAGAGAAAACAGAAAACACGTATTTCATTGTGCACTACTACATATGTGAATATCTGCAAAGTAGATCATCTTCCCTAGGTAAGTTTTCTGCGGTTTTCTTATCAAATATGTTTTTCTAAACATATTTAGATGTGGGGAAGTTCCTTATCTAATAGCAGTTCCCATCTTCCTATCCGTACACTCAACTTGTTTTTCTAAACATATTTAGATGTGGGGAAGTTCCTTATCTAATAGCAGTTCCCATCTTCCTATCCGTACACTCAACTTGTTTTTCTAAACATATTTAGATGTGGGGAAGTTCCTTATCTAATAGCAGTTCCCATCTTCCTATCCGTACACTCAACTTGTTTTTCTAAACATATTTAGATGTGGGGAAGTTCCTTATCTAATAGCAGTTCCCATCTTCCTATCCGTACACTCAACATATTTAGATGTGGGGAAGTTCCTTATCTAATAGCAGTTCCCATCTTCCTATCCGTACACTCAACATATTTAGATGTGGGGAAGTTCCTTATCTAATAGCAGTTCCCATCTTCCTATCCGTACACTCAACTTGTTTTTCTAAACATATTTAGATGTGGGGAAGTTCCTTATCTAATAGCAGTTCCCATCTTCCTATCCGTACACTCAACTTGTTTTTCTAAACATATTTAGATGTGGGGAAGTTCCTTATCTAATAGCAGTTCCCATCTTCCTATCCGTACACTCAACTTGTTTTTCTAAACATATTTAGATGTGGGGAAGTTCCTTATCTAATAGCAGTTCCCATCTTCCTATCCGTACACTCAACTTGTTTTTATAAACATATTTAGATGTGGGGAAGTTCCTTATCTAATAGCAGTTCCCATCTTCCTATCCGTACACTCAACATATTTAGATGTGGGGAAGTTCCTTATCTAATAGCAGTTCCCATCTTCCTATCCGTACACTCAACATATTTAGATGTGGGGAAGTTCCTTATCTAATAGCAGTTCCCATCTTCCTATCCGTACACTCAACTTGTTTTTCTAAACATATTTAGATGTGGGGAAGTTCCTTATCTAATAGCAGTTCCCATCTTCCTATCCGTACACTCAACTTGTTTTTCTAAACATATTTAGATGTGGGGAAGTTCCTTATCTAATAGCAGTTCCCATCTTCCTATCCGTACACTCAACATATTTAGATGTGGGGAAGTTCCTTATCTAATAGCAGTTCCCATCTTCCTATCCGTACACTCAACATATTTAGATGTGGGGAAGTTCCTTATCTAATAGCAGTTCCCATCTTCCTATCCGTACACTCAACATATTTAGATGTGGGGAAGTTCCTTATCTAATAGCAGTTCCCATCTTCCTATCCGTACACTCAACTTGTTTTTTTTTTGTAATATTTGTGATCTATCAATAATAGTGGGTTAAAATCCCAAGTTAAATCGCCCTTGAGGAAAGTTTGCACTCTAAACGGCGCTAAATAAGTTTCCTTTTTATTATTCTTCTTAACATTGTGTTGTAGAAAACAGTACAACCAAGCGAGTTTATTTCCATGTGGTAATCTTTTCCAGCCAAACAGAAATATGTAAAAGAGGCCTTAAGTAAAAACTAAACTAGAACTCTTTTAATAAAAACCTAGTTTTCAACGGGAATAGAACACGCAACGTTAGAGTAGAAGGAAAGCGTCTTACCAACTAGGTCTCGGAGTTTGTCATGGCATATGTGTAGGTCATTGCTAAAAAATAAACCGATAAGGGTTGATTATATTATTGAAGTATTCGAAAAAGCTTCAATACACTGCAATAATTTTATTTCTGTTATCTTTCGATGATGGTGTACCTATTCAAAATATATAGTTTCAACTTATTTATTACAATTTTGTTTAATTTAATACAGTTTGTTTGAACAATCCGAACCACTTAGTTCATGAATGAAGATTCATCAATACAACTATATATTCTTTACCCAACTCCATTTTTATATGAGTATGTTACTGGGTGTTAGAATATACAAAAGAAACAAGGGACTGCTGTAAGCAGTTGACGACCTCTGTGGTCAAATTGGCGAGTTTCCTGCCTCAGGATCCCGGGTTCGACTCCTATTGGTGCCCTTTTTTTTAATAAGGCTCCCGACAAATTTTCACTTAAGGCCTCTGTAACATGTTTCTGATTGATTGGAAGAGAGTGCCGCGTAGCCATAAATCAGTCAGGCTGTAATTTATACGGCGGAAGTTTGACATATAAATTAAAGCACTATTTATTACTGACGGTAACATTTTATCTGAGAACACCGTGCTCCTGCATAAGAACAGATGTTACGACTAAATCCCGCATTGTACGTTGGCTGACAAGCTAAACTGGTCAATAGCTGGCACTGAAATCCTTTAAATACTAAATCCCGCATTGTACGTTGGCTGACAAGCTAAACTGGTCAATAGCTGGCACTGAAATCCTTTAAATACTAAATCCCGCATTGTACGTTGGCTGACAAGCTAAACTGGTCAATAGCTGGAACTGAAATCCTTTAAATACTAAATCCCGCATTGTAGTTGGCTGACAAGCTAAACTGGTCAATAGCTGGCACTGAAATCCTTTAAATACTAAATCCCGCATTGTACGTTGGCTGACAAGCTAAACTGGTCAATAGCTGGCACTGAAATCCTTTAAATACTAAATCCCGCATTGTACGTTGGCTGACAAGCTAAACTGGTCAATAGCTGGCACTGAAATCCTTTAAATACTAAATCCCGCATTGTACGTTGGCTGACAAGCTAAACTGGTCAATAGCTGGCACTGAAATCCTTTAAATACTAAATCCCGCATTGTACGTTGGCTGACAAGCTAAACTGGTCAATAGCTGGCACTGAAATACTTAAAATACTAAATCCCGCATTGTACGTTGGCTGACAAGCTAAACTGGTCAATAGCTGGCACTGAAATCCTTTAAATACTAAATCACACATTGTACGTTGGCTGACAAGCTAAACTGGTCAATAGCTGGCACTGAAATCCTTTAAATACTAAATCACACATTGTACGTTGGCTGACAAGCTAAACTGGTCAATAGCTGGCACTGAAATCCTTTAAATACTAAATCACACATTGTACGTTGGCTGACAAGCTAAACTGGTCAATAGCTGGCACTGAAATCCTTTAAATACTAAATCACACATTGTACGTTGGCTGACAAGCTAAACTGGTCAATAGCTGGCACTGAAATCCTTTAAATACTAAATCACACATTGTACGTTGGCTGACAAGCTAAACTGGTCAATAGCTGGCACTGAAATCCTTTAAATACTAAATCACACATTGTACGTTGGCTGACAAGCTAAACTGGTCAATAGCTGGCACTGAAATCCTTTAAATACTAAATCACACATTGTACGTTGGCTGACAACCTAAACTGGTCAATAGCTGGCACTGAAATCCTTTAAATACTAAATCCCGCATTGCACGTTGGCTGACAAGCTAAACTGGTCAATAGCTGGCACTGAAATCCTTTAAATACTAAATCCCGCATTGTACGTTGGCTGACAAGCTAAACTGGTCAATAGCTGGCACTGAAATCCTTTAAATACTAAATCCCGCATTGTACGTTGACTGACAAGCTAAACTGGTCAATAGCTGGCACTGAAATCTTTTAAATACTAAATCCCGCATTGTACGTTGGCTGACAAGCTAAACTGGTCAATAGCTGGCACTGAAATCCTTTAAATACTAAATCCCGCATTGTACGTTGGCTGACAAGCTAAACTGGTCAATAGCTGGCACTGAAATCCTTTAAATACTAAATCCCGCATTGTACGTTGGCTGACAAGCTAAACTGGTCAATAGCTGACACTGAAATCCTTTAAATACTAAATCCCGCATTGTACGTTGGCTGACAAGCTAAACTGGTCAATAGCTGGCACTGAAATCCTTTAAATACTAAATCACACATTGTACGTTGGCTGACAAGCTAAACTGGTCAATAGCTGGCACTGAAATCCTTTAAATACTAAATCACACATTGTACGTTGGCTGACAAGCTAAACTGGTCAATAGCTGGCACTGAAATCCTTTAAATACTAAATCACACATTGTACGTTGGCTGACAAGCTAAACTGGTCAATAACTGGCACTGAAATCCTTTAAATACTAAATCACACATTGTACGTTGGCTGACAAGCTAAACTGGTCAATAGCTGGCACTGAAATCCTTTAAATACTAAATCACACATTGTACGTTGGCTGACAAGCTAAACTGTTCAATAGCTGGCACTGAAATCCTTTAAATACTAAATCACACATTGTACGTTGGCTGACAAGCTAAACTGGTCAATAGCTGGCACTGAAATCCTTTAAATACTAAATCACACATTGTACGTTGGCTGACAAGCTAAACTGGTCAATAGCTGGCACTGAAATACTTAAAATACTAAATCCCGCATTGTACGTTGGCTGACAAGCTAAACTGGTCAATAGCTGGCACTGAAATCCTTTAAATACTAAATCACACATTGTACGTTGGCTGACAAGCTAAACTGGTCAATAGCTGGCACTGAAATCCTTTAAATACTAAATCACACATTGTACGTTGGCTGACAAGCTAAACTGGTCAATAGCTGGCACTGAAATCCTTTAAATACTAAATCACACATTGTACGTTGGCTGACAAGCTAAACTGGTCAATAGCTGGCACTGAAATCCTTTAAATACTAAATCACACATTGTACGTTGGCTGACAAGCTAAACTGGTCAATAGCTGGCACTGAAATCCTTTAAATACTAAATCACACATTGTACGTTGGCTGACAAGCTAAACTGGTCAATAGCTGGCACTGAAATCCTTTAAATACTAAATCACACATTGTACGTTGGCTGACAACCTAAACTGGTCAATAGCTGGCACTGAAATCCTTTAAATACTAAATCCCGCATTGCACGTTGGCTGACAAGCTAAACTGGTCAATAGCTGGCACTGAAATCCTTTAAATACTAAATCCCGCATTGTACGTTGGCTGACAAGCTAAACTGGTCAATAGCTGGCACTGAAATCCTTTAAATACTAAATCCCGCATTGTACGTTGACTGACAAGCTAAACTGGTCAATAGCTGGCACTGAAATCCTTTAAATACTAAATCCCGCATTGTACGTTGGCTGACAAGCTAAACTGGTCAATAGCTGGCACTGAAATCCTTTAAATACTAAATCCCGCATTGTACGTTGGCTGACAAGCTAAACTGGTCAATAGCTGGCACTGAAATCCTTTAAATACTAAATCCCGCATTGTACGTTGGCTGACAAGCTAAACTGGTCAATAGCTGACACTGAAATCCTTTAAATACTAAATCCCGCATTGTACGTTGGCTGACAAGCTAAACTGGTCAATAGCTGGCACTGAAATCCTTTAAATACTAAATCACACATTGTACGTTGGCTGACAAGCTAAACTGGTCAATAGTTGGCACTGAAATCCTTTAAATACTAAATCACACATTGTACGTTGGCTGACAAGCTAAACTGGTCAATAGCTGGCACTGAAATCCTTTAAATACTAAATCACACATTGTACGTTGGCTGACAAGCTAAACTGGTCAATAACTGGCACTGAAATCCTTTAAATACTAAATCACACATTGTACGTTGGCTGACAAGCTAAACTGGTCAATAGCTGGCACTGAAATCCTTTAAATACTAAATCACACATTGTACGTTGGCTGACAAGCTAAACTGTTCAATAGCTGGCACTGAAATCCTTTAAATACTAAATCACACATTGTACGTTGGCTGACAAGCTAAACTGGTCAATAGCTGGCACTGAAATCCTTTAAATACTAAATCACACATTGTACGTTGGCTGACAAGCTAAACTGGTCAATAGCTGGCACTGAAATCCTTTAAATACTAAATCACACATTGTACGTTGGCTGACAAGCTAAACTGGTCAATAGCTGGCACTGAAATCCTTTAAATACTAAATCACACATTGTACGTTGGCTGACAAGCTAAACTGGTCAATAGCTGGCACTGAAATCCTTTAAATACTAGATCACACATTGTACGTTGGCTGACAAGCTAAACTGTTCAATAGCTGGCACTGAAATCCTTTAAATACTAAATCACACATTGTACGTTGGCTGACAAGCTAAACTGGTCAATAGCTGGCACTGAAATCCTTTAAATACTAAATCCCGCATTGCACGTTGGCTGACAAGCTAAACTGGTCAATAGCTGGCACTGAAATCCTTTAAATACTAAATCCCGCATTGTACGTTGGCTGACAAGCTAAACTGGTCAATAGCTGGCACTGAAATCCTTTAAATACTAAATCCCGCATTGTACGTTGGCTGACAAGCTAAACTGGTCAATAGCTGGCACTGAAATCCTTTAAATACTAAATCACACATTGTACGTTGGCTGACAAGCTAAACTGGTCAATAGCTGGCACTGAAATCCTTTAAATACTAGATCACACATTGTACGTTGGCTGACAAGCTAAACTGGTCAATAGCTGGCACTGAAATCCTTTAAATACTAAATCACACATTGTACGTTGGCTGACAAGCTAAACTGGTCAATAGCTGGCACTGAAATCCTTTAAATACTAAATCACACATTGTACGTTGGCTGACAAGCTAAACTGGTCAATAGCTGGCACTGAAATCCTTTAAATACTAAATCACACATTGTACGTTGGCTGACAAGCTAAACTGGTCAATAGCTGGCACTGAAATCCTTTAAATACTAAATCACACATTGTACGTTGGCTGACAAGCTAAACTGGTCAATAGCTGGCACTGAAATCCTTTAAATACTAAATCACACATTGTACGTTGGCTGACAAGCTAAACTGGTCAATAGCTGGCACTGAAATCCTTTAAATACTAAATCACACATTGTACGTTGGCTGACAACCTAAACTGGTCAATAGCTGGCACTGAAATCCTTTAAATACTAAATCCCGCATTGCACGTTGGCTGACAAGCTAAACTGGTCAATAGCTGGCACTGAAATCCTTTAAATACTAAATCCCGCATTGTACGTTGGCTGACAAGCTAAACTGGTCAATAGCTGGCACTGAAATCCTTTAAATACTAAATCCCGCATTGTACGTTGGCTGACAAGCTAAACTGGTCAATAGCTGGCACTGAAATCCTTTAAATACTAAATCCCGCATTGTACGTTGGCTGACAAACTAAACTGGTCAATAGCTGGCACTGAAATCCTTTAAATACTAAATCCCGCATTGTACGTTGGCTGACAAGCTAAACTGGTCAATAGCTGGCACTGAAATCCTTTAAATACTAAATCCCGCATTGTACGTTGGCTGACAAGCTAAACTGGTCAATAGCTGGCACTGAAATCCTTTAAATACTAAATCCCGCATTGTACGTTGGCTGACAAGCTAAACTGGTCAATAGCTGGCACTGAAATCCTTTAAATACTAAATCCCGCATTGTACGTTGGCTGACAAGCTAAACTGGTCAATAGCTGGCACTGAAATCCTTTAAATACTAAATCCCGCATTGTACGTTGGCTGACAAGCTAAATTGGTCAATAGCTGGCACTGAAATCCTTTAAATACTAAATCCCGCATTGTACGTTGGCTGACAAGCTAAACTGGTCAATAGCTGGCACTGAAATCCTTTAAATACTAAATCCCGCATTGTACGTTGGCTGACAAGCTAAACTGGTCAATAACTGGCACTGAAATCCTTTAAATACTAAATCCCGCATTGTACGTTGGCTGACAAGCTAAACTGGTCAATAGCTGGCACTGAAATCCTTTAAATACTAAATCACACATTGTACGTTGGCTGACAAGCTAAACTGGTCAATAGCTGGCACTGAAATCCTTTAAATACTAAATCACACATTTTACGTTGGCTGACAAGCTAAACTGGTCAATAGCTGGCACTGAAATCCTTTAAATACTAAATCACACATTGTACGTTGGCTGACAAGCTAAACTGGTCATTAGCTGGCACTGAAATCCTTTAAAT
This sequence comes from Odontocerum albicorne, assembly GCA_949825065.1. Taxonomy (NCBI): domain Eukaryota; kingdom Metazoa; phylum Arthropoda; class Insecta; order Trichoptera; family Odontoceridae; genus Odontocerum; species Odontocerum albicorne. Next base: position 29,722,874 of record OX463838.1, read on the forward strand.
ACTAAATCACACATTGTACGTTGGCTGACAAGCTAAACTGTTCAATAGCTGGCACTGAAATCCTTTAAATACTAAATCACACATTGTACGTTGGCTGACAAGCTAAACTGGTCAATAGCTGGCACTGAAATCCTTTAAATACTCTGTCAATGTGGTTTCGGATACTGTAGCGGCAAGTGCGGAGCTTTCTATGGTTTTACAAATGTATCAGACAACTAATGAAGTAAATGAAAACCCTTTGCCAGCTCCTGGTATGAAACGGGTTAAGTAAGATTCTTAAAATATTTCCGAAATCTTATGCAATGTTTTATTCTAATTAAAACTGCAGTACTATGATTATTTGTTAATTGGCCTAAAGTCAAAAGTATACAAAAACATATTTATTTGAATTGGACTATATCAAAATCTGCTAAGAAGATAGTTCACAACAGTATTTTCGTACGATATTTGATGTATGAGATTGAAACTTGAACGTGGAAAAAATATGAAAGGAAATGAATAAATATGAAAGGAACGCAATAAATATGAAAGGAACGGAATAAATATGAAATGAATGGAGTAAATATGAAAAGAATGGAATAAATATGAAATAAACGGAATAAATATTAAAGGAATGGAATAAATATGAAAGGAACGGAATAAATGCTGTAGAGATGTGTGCACTGAAAAGAATACATGGGGTGATAATTTATGACAGAATACGAAATGAAGTGTTCAGGGATGAAGTGAACAGGGTGATGTATTAAGTAATATAGTTTGGGCATGTAGATATAATGAACGAAGAAATACTTGCTAAACATATGTATGTTACAATGCAAATATGAGCAGAATGTATGTCTTAAAGAAGGAAATGCAAAACTAAGAGATATCGTAGGAATTGTATAAGAATAATGCATTTCACGATATGAAAGTCTGGCGCTCTCTCTGCTTACCCCAGCAGGGAAATGGCATAATGCTATGTATGTGTATGTATCATATTGTGATGAAGTATCATATTATTTAAACCGATTCAACACGATAACAACTTCGAAAACCATTTTAAACTAATCAAAATTTCATTTATTCAATGAACATTTCTATTACATCTTCTTCTTTCCTATATTAAAATCTTCTTCATTCAAAGACTGTAAAGAAATATTTTAAAGCTAAGCGCTTTCTAGAACAATAATTCAATGCGCGAAGACACTTAACATTTTATTTTCGATATAACCCTCTAGTACAGGCTTTGAAGAATTTATAGGCCCTCTTAGCAAGGCCTCCCCAATAAAGGATTTGTTTCTTTTCTGTCATCATTATTCTCGTTGGTTTCCTTTCATCCAACAAAAGCATTCACGAAGTAAAAATAATTTTCTTATCGCATTTATTGTATTCATTGTATTGTATTACTCGTTCATTGACTATAATACAACCTGGTGGGCTTATTGAGAAGAGGCAATCTTTTTCAATCAACCAGAAATAAGTTCGAGACGCCTTAAGTGAAAACTAAACCAGAACCAAAAAAAATGGGTACCAACGTAAATCGAACACGCCATCCCCAAATCGTTAATCTAAGTTTTACTAACTAAGCCTCGGTGTTCGTCATCCCACTGACTTGAAAATAGTAAACATTATTGTGAACGATCATATTCCTTAAATTCTAGAAAATTTAAATAACCGTCATAAAAACTAGTCTTAAAAGTAAGGCAGCTAATCGTTTATTTTTTTAATATAATACATCTCAGAATTCAAAGTGATTAAAACATGTATCTCACTTCGGTGATATATGATAGTGTGTTTTTCTTGGTTTTCCATCATGCTTTTCCAATTTCGCTTTTCATCTTCCGACGATCGATGGCCTTATATTTGTATTTATTTTTATTATTTCAGTATTGCATAATTGATTTTCTCTACGTGAATAATATAAATCTTCCCTTTTCACTCAAAGTTTTGTATAACAATTTTATGGTTTATTGAGAGACATTAATATTTTGGTAATAAACTGTGCAATAATGTACAATAAAGTTTTAATCAAATTCAATAACATTTTTCTTTATTCGTATACATCTTGAGGTATTTAGCTGTTTATTTATTGAATTGGTGTAAATATTGTCAATGCAATTTAATTCACCCCAAATTCCATCAGAAACACAGGGATGTCATAAAACGTCTCAATTCAGGTCGGTCCACATCCTAGTCCTTCACGTCCTTTAAAGCCGTGCCTGAACAAGCTTTGAAACAATATATGGCTATTGTAGTAATTTATTTTAATGACGTTGAGGGATTAACTCAACGGTTCCGAGGCCTGAGGTAAACCCTAAAGACAGCTCATCCAGGATTCTTATTATTTGTTTCTTACAGACTATATATTAAAAGTATTTTCCTTGCTCAGCGATTCCACGGGGAATGAGTATTGTTGAAATCCAATTTTGATTAAATTACTTTCACTTAAATTTAAACTGCAAGTGTTTTAATTCTTAGCTAACTGTTTATGTTTTACTGAAAACTATTTAAACCAAGTAGACATGATGCTATTTTTTCATACAATTTATAATTTTGACAGAGCTAACTTTCATTGTTCGATTCCGAAAAAAATGTAGGATATTATTTTGAAATTAGCGTCGACCGTTTTGTTGAAATAAATAAATCATTTATGGCAAGTACTCCACAAAAATGAACATATTACCCACATGGAAACTCACCTGCAATATTAAGATCATCTCTTAAATATTTGAATTAAAATAGTGACGTCGATATATTTTAAAGAGAAAGTTGGTTGGGCTAGGAAAAGAGACGACACGGTTACAAAAATAAAGACAAGGAACAATTTAAAGGTTCAAGATCGGAAGTTCGTGCTTATTCGTGTCTATCATATAATCGAAAGTAATTCAAAATATTATTAGTAAATCATTACTTTACACACCAACATACCATACCTCATTTTAAACATCTTAATTTGCGCTCCACTGTGGAACGTACTTCCAAGGGTTATCAGATGTGCACCATACTTATTCAAGTTAAAGAGAGAATTAAAAACTATTATATATTACATTACTCTGAATATTCTTTAATAAACTTTCTTTATTCTTGAACGAATTCCTTTCCTCTAGTCTTATCATTATTGTTTGGAGATTTTTTTATTGTTTACTTGAGTTGTATACTTTTTTCTGAAATCTGTCGTGGATTAAAAGAAATTTACGTTTCAAGATATGCTGGTTGATTGAAACATATTACTGTACAATATGACCACCAGATTCACCATGTACGAGTATGTTACATATTACCATGTACACTAATATTATAACAAGATATGCTGGTTGATTAAAACATATTACTGTACGACAATATGACCACCAGATTCACCATGTATGTTACATATTACCGTGTACACTCATATTATAACAAGATATGCTGGTTGATTAAAACATATTACTGTACGACAATATGACCACCAGATTCACCATGTATGTTACATATTACCATGTACACTAATATTATAACAAGATATGCTGGTTGATTAAAACATATTACTGTACGACAATATGACCACCAGATTCACCATGTATGTTACATATTACCATGTACACTAATATTATAACAAGATATGCTGGTTGATTAAAACATATTACTGTACGACAATATGACCACCAGATTCACCATGTATGTTACATATTACCGTGTACACTCATATTATAACAAGATATGCTGGTTGATTAAAACATATTACTGTACGACAATATGACCACCAGATTCACCATGTATGTTACATATTACCATGTACACTAATATTATAACAAGATATGCTGGTTGATTAAAACATATTACTGTACGACAATATGACCACCAGATTCACCATGTATGTTACATATTACCGTGTACACTCATATTATAACAAGATATGCTGGTTGATTAAAACATATTACTGTACGACAATATGACCACCAGATTCACCATGTATGTTACATATTACCGTGTTCACTAATATTATAACAAGATATGCTGGTTGATTAAAACATATTACTGTACGACAATATGACCACCAGATTCACCATGTATGTTACATATTACCATGTACACTAATAGTATAACAAGATATGCTGGTTGATTGACACATATTACTGTACGACAATATGACCACCAGATTCACCATGTATGTTACATATTACCATGTACACTAATATTATAACAAGATATGCTTGTTGATTGACACATATTACTGTACGACAATATGACCACCAGATTCACCATGTATGTTACATATTACCATGTACACTAATATTATAACAAGATATGCTGGTTGATTAAAACATATTACTGTACGACAATATGACCACCAGATTCACCATGTATGTTACATATTACCACGTACACTAATATTATAACAAGATATGCTGGTTGATTGACACATATTACTGTACGACAATATGACCACCAGATTCACCATGTATGTTACATATTACCATGTACACTAATATTATAACAAGATATGCTGGTTGATTGACACATATTACTGTACGAGAATAAGACCACCAGATTCACCATGTACATATTACCATGTGCACTATTATAACGAAATAGGCAACTAACATACGAGTATATTATTAAAGGTGTTAGGTTTCCATTTTTTTATATCCAACCAAACTCACAAAGCGCATGAAATTTTTAATACGGAGAGCTTCAAAAATAATTTCAAAACACTTGCAAAACCTGCAGGTCACGGCCGTGAGATCGTGCTGCATGTCCTTACACAGGAATAGCGTACGTGGAGATGGGTAAGTAGGTCGGATGGAGAAGTTAATTATCAGGTGACGGCTTACTGTTTCTACTCAACGTTAGCCAACTGCTTCGAACTTTATCTCTGATATTTTGAATATTTATGTGTAGATTCCAAGTTATACGAGTACATTTACCCAGTGTCTATATATCTTTGAAAGCTATTGGTCCAAGTAAGACGTTAGAAATGTAGCTACACTGTATTTATATTTTGTAAGTGTATGTATTTACATATGTTATTCATAAATAACTATACCACAATTCTTTATCTTATTCAAGATAAACCGTACTGTTACTTTACTTTCAAAATAGAGCACATAGGACAACAATCTAAGAATTAAAAAAATTGGGTGGCAATACAACTAACTTCTTGTATTAAAGTATCACATTTTCAATATATATAGTATAATCTGACCAGTTAATTGCCAACGTGGCAACCTCTTACTTCCAACAGATGATTAATAGGCATTAAGTGAAAACCAGCCTGGAATCAGCTTTTCTAAGAAAATTATGGGTTTCGACGAGAATCGAATCCACTATCCCTAAAGTCGGAAATCAGGTGTCTTACCAACCAGGTATTTATTATTAATTTTCTATAAGGTAAAATAAAGACATCAAAATGGTATTCAACAATGTATTATTATAAAATATTCTATATCTTGTTTTTTTTTACTTTGATCCGATACTGAGTTAGTGAGTTAGGTCTGAATATTCAAAGTAGAAGAAAAGGTCCCTCTGTAAAAATATAAAGAGTGATGAATTTCTCTTTTAGCAGATCTAAATAAATACGAGTATATTCTATTGCGCACTTACATGTTCAGCAATGGCCGAATATTTTGGAAAATATGGGATACAGCGTTTTATACTCAAGATTCTGTGTTTATCGTTTCCATCTATACTTAAGGTTTTTTTTATGTGAGCTGCTTTTCCCCAAGCGGCGTGCCAAATAATTTGTCTATTGTGCGAATTTTGGATCGATGGTCGTCTCAGTTCATTCCCTCGCTACTCCCTTCTAATTATGTGAGTCTACACAAAGCAAATGCTCTTCCCTCCACCTCAGTCACCTTCTCTTCCTCACCACCGCCGAAACGGTGACAATCTCCATTCATCACGGATGACAATTCAATAAGCCTGAGTTGAGTAAAAATTCCTTATATGATGATATAAACGTATTTATGCTAAAGGGATCCAACCCGCACTCGACGTATTTTTATCAAATATTTAACAAAATGTGTAGGCAGCTAGTACTGTGTTGTATGAAATAGTTTTATACCGAATGGAACCATAAAATACGCATTAAAAATACAGGCTGAATATTTTTTTCATAAAAAAAAAAATTCCCTACGTATATGAGTTAATTCATTACTTAAATTAAATTGGCTTAAAAACAGAACCCTGTCAAACAAAAAAGATATTCACATACAAAAAACGTTACAAACAGAATTTAAGTTCCCAAGAAAGGTATTTGACGAAGGACAGCCTTAAAAATATTACAAACACTTTTTTACTGAATTTACTTTCGTGAAAAGGAATGAGAGAAAGCTTTAAAATAAATAAGGCTGCAAATAAAAAATATCTAATCTGACATTCGAAGATAAGGATCTGCTTCTATGTTAGGTTCACTGGATACGTCGAGCCAGTATTTTTTACGTCGACTGCTAGAGTCACCTGTTTTCAAAACTTCCTTTATTTTTCGTTAGAAAATAAAAAATCATGATGTAGTACGTACATTGCGTTGTAAATCCTAAATAACTTTTCTGAAATTGGTTTAGGTTCAAACATTTCAATAACTTTTTAAAGTTTTTATAATCTCGATAAATTTGAAGAAATCACTGGGAATTTAATAGTATTATATTGTATTTCATCCAGGTTATTCAATCAATTACAATTTTCTTGTTGCTTGGCAGAAATTTCCGTACGGCAATACGCCCCGCCCGCCAGGTATACAACGAAAATGTAATACAATAAAAAAACTACATTAGTGAGCCCTTTATGATGTCTGCAGCCTATCAGATTATATACGTCATTCACAGAAAATTTAACCTACCATCATTAACCACTATTCAGAAGGAAAAAATCCTTAAACCGGAAAACCAAAACGAGAAACATCTGTATCTTTATTTGATATATTCCCATAAGTAATATAAAATATATTTTTGAAGTTGGATCCATATCTCTCTTCTTGGGGTGAACTTCATTAGCTTAACTAAAAGCAAGGGCAAAGAATAACCGCTATCAGTAATATTAAGAGCACGTTTCTGTCTAAATGTGTCATTTCCGAAAGGAATTTGTAACATTGTGGATGATATTATCCCGCCATTTATCACTTTGACTGGGCGTAACAAACCCTTAGAACAAAAATATTCTGGGAATGAGGTTATATAATAGAAAACAGTTTCATAAGTATTACATTCTTTATGATAAGTAATTTTGGCAAATGGACCTTGAAATTAAAAAGTTTAATTTCTGATAAAAATGCCATAATTCAGTTTTTTAAGATTATTAAAAAACCAGACCGGGTTTTTTTAAGTTCAATACTGGAACGATGAAGGCTAATGGAAACGATAATTATTTTCGAGGATAACTTTACAAAAATAATTAAAACAACTAGGGTTAATTGCAAAATTCAAAAGAAAATGTGAAATTAAACAATTATTATTCAAATAATTTAACAATCGTAATGCTTCTTAAGAAATTGCTTCATTTTAATATTTATTTCAAGTATATATTTAACCAAGCATAAAATATGTTAAAAGCAGTGTTTATAATTTTAAAGGAGCAATAGTGTTTATAATTTTAAAGGAGAAATTTGTATTTAAAAATGTATTTTAAATCAATTCAGAATTAAGTAAAGTGCAAAGAATTGAAGCTCGACTTAAGAAGAAATTTGCTCCCTCATTCGTACATCTTCCGCGTTGTTTTGCTGAAAATCTCTCCGAGTATTTACAGGAATTCCTTTGGGTTTTCAAAGAATTTCTAAGCAAACTTGGGCACATACTCGAGAAATTCCCAAGAGCAGCAACTTGAGATTTATTTTAAGTGCAAATACATAAAAAGCTAACCTACTTTAGTCCAATGAGATAAAAACAGTTTTTAAAGACAGATAAAATTAATAACCAACTCTTAGGAACTAAATTATTTGTCTTATAAGAAAAGTTTGTTTCCTATGTACGCATTTGTATACGTATTACTGAAAAATGTTATATTTTCAATTATTTTTCTTATTTTTTAATAGTAAATAAAATCAAACTCACATTAAATATTTTAATTTTATTCAAAAGAACACTTCCAGTAAATCAAGCAATAAATATACACACAACAGTTAATTTATAAATTATAAATATGATTAAAATCGGAATTATCCATGTTCATCTCCATATTAGCAGATCATTGAAAATGTTATTGGTTATGTCGATGGAAGGAAAAAACACTTATTCTTCCGTCAATCAAGTCACCATTCTCCTAAACTGTATCACCGTTGCATTAAATGTGTCCACATCCTATTCAGCTACCCTATTTTCTCTCGGCACAGTCTCACTATTGGGTTATAGAAGCCTTTGTTTTTTCTAAATGTAGCAACGCTGAACAAAGAAGGTCTTCTAAGAGTTTGAGAGGGTATGGTACATTAAAATCAGTTTATTCCTGAGACCACAAAATCGTTTGAGATTTTATAATGTAATAAAATATCAAAAATACGTCTACGAGTCTCAAGCGATTGAAGATCGAAAGATAAGACAACCCATCACTATAGGACTTAAAAAAATTTAGGAACCCTCTATGACACAGACAACTCAAAAAATGACGCTAGATCGCCTCAATGAAGCTAACGCAAGCCTATAGTTAGGAAACCATATTACAGAGAAACCCACATTAACATACAAGCTTGATATTTGGGAAGGAGTACTCGTACATGTTTGGAAGTCCAAAACGCTAACTGCACGACTATACGAGTGTTTTTTTCAAAACGTACAATATATTCTTCTTCATCTTCATGCGTCGTATCTGTTGCCTGCTCCCTGGCGTTGTAGATAATTCTTGAGAAAACGTACAATATATTCTTCTTCATCTTCATGTGTCGTATCTGTTGCCTGCTCCCTGGCGTTGTTGATAATTCTTGAGAAAACGTACAATATATTCTTCTTCATCTTCATGTGTCGTATCTGTTGCCTGCTCCCTGGCGTTGTAGATAATTCTTGAGAAAACGTACAATATATTCTTCTTCATCTTCATGTGTCGTATCTGTTGCCTGCTCCCTGGCGTTGTAGATAATTCTTGAGAAAACGTACAATATATTCTTCTTCATCTTCATGTGTCGTATCTGCTGCCTGCTCCCTGGCATTGTAGATAATTCTTGAGAAAATGTACGATATATTCTTCTTCACATGTCGTATCTGCTTCCTGACGTTGTAGATAATTCTTGAGAAAAAATATCTATCTTTGGCAGCTCCAACAGCTCCCCAACTGTCTTGATATTAATCCATTCGCGAATTTTGCGTGACTAAGGCAGGCGCCTTCTGCCGATTCTACGTCAACCCTTGATTTTTTAGTGGAGTGGATATAATTACCAACTTATGAGTGGATATAATAACCAACATTTATTTGAAATTATCCAAGTGTTCGTTTAATTTATGAGGTGTATGGTCTCGCAGTAACACACTGGACTTCCGTGTGTAAGGTCGCCAATTCGAACCTCGCGCTGTGCTACTACCTTCGAATGACACAGGCAATTTTCCTGCTAGTATTCGAGGGTATAAGGATACATATGACTTAGCTCATATCTATTTTTTCAAAAAAATGGAAAAAAACATAAGACACTGTGGACCGATCGTTTTACTTCAGGTGTACCATCGGATCCAGTACAGTGGTGTGACCGGTGGGTTTACTGGTGTGCAACGGCTCTACGGCACAGGTTCGCTTTCCAACTGAATTGACGTTGGAATGACGAGGGGGAGGGGGTTCTCGATTACGAGGTCCAGCAACGACGACGATGATAAAATGACATTTTTATGAATAACCATTTTAGATCATTCATAATATTTATACGAATTGTGAATTGTGTTCTTCATAAAATAGACAAGTTAATGTGGGAGCACTAAAAACATACTAAAACCAAGTAATATCAAGATCTGCTAAAATGGTGGTTCACAACAGCGTATTAATACCAACATTATGTACAGAAGTGAAGCGTGAACGTGGAAAATTAATGAAATGAACCGAGTAAATACAGGGAAAATATGTGCATTAAGAAGAAGATAATTTCTGTCGATGTATGATGTCTATGACAGAATAAGAAATGTATTAATAAGGATGAATGTGGCCTAAAAACTGATGCGATAAGTATGTTGAAAAAGAGCACGTTGAGGGGATTTGGACATGTTGAACGGATAAGCGACGTAAAACCAACTTAACAAATGTATAATGTAAGGATAAGCGGAAGTCGTGAATGAAGACGGTTGAGAAAAATATGGTTAGATCACGTGAATGAAATTTTGAAAGAAGAAATCGTTTGGGGTCAGAGTTATAGAAGGAGCTGTATGAGGTGATGTATGAATTTGGAGGAGGCGAAGGAAGTATGTCGTGGTAGAAAAAATAGTTATCTGTCCTCTCTGCCTACCCCAACATAGAACGGCATGGTGGTATATCATATATGTGTGTAAAAAATAAACATGAAATATTCTCGTATTTACTAAAAAATCTCCATATCGATCCAAGAAAAGAACAACAGTGCGAAATCAATTCCGAATCACTTTTCTGCTGGTGAAACATCTCAGAAATACATTTAACTTCAAAGAAACCAAAGCGTCGCCTTTTCCATGTTCTATAAGTTCCCGGCCGTAAAGTTTTCCAACAGTAACCACTTCAGAAATCGAGAACATCGAAAAAGTTTTCTTCTACAATATTTCTCTTTCTCTGCAGCATACTCGTATATCTCTGTAATATTTGTCATAAGTCGTCCTTTGGGAGGAGGCGGGGTGGGTCGTTATCCCGGCAGGCCGTGTCCGTTCCTAGGCGATCCTTCATGGCGTGATGATGACCGATGTTATGGTCATAACCCGGGATAAGAAGAGGGTTCCTAGGTCCTGGGATGGGATAATTCGCAACGGATTACTCTCCGCTGGATGATTCACAACAATAAAACATATAAATAATACAATTTCTTACAACAGGCGAAATTGTCATTTTTCTTTAGTCAACAGTTTCTTCAAAAGGTCCAGGCAGATGTCCAGGCGGTTTTATACTTTTCTTTATTTATTCGTGTGTGTACATCGTTATGCATAATACATCTAGTAAGCTTATTGTTCAGCATTTTTTTCAACCAACCGAACCTTCCAAACAGCTTTATTTTGTCTGTTGTTAAAGTTTGCTTTTACGATATCCAAATTTATTGTCACTACGGTTATACATTAGAGGTGTGATCATTCGTATGCTTGCTTAGGGTTTTGGCGTCCATGGATTGATTCTAGGCTATTTTCACGTTCAACCCATATTTCATACGAAATAATGTTTTTATTAAACCATATTTCTTAATTTTCGAAGCGCTAAGGAGTAAGAAAATAGCGCTGTATAAATATACTTGACGAATGTTGAAGTTATTACATTGAACCTAACTTATTGTTATGGAACTTACAACTTTTGAATCTCCGTGGCCTAGTTGGTAAAACGCATATCTCCCAACTCGGGGGTTGCGGGTTTAATTCCCATTAGTAATCATTTTTCCAATATAGTTATCTTAAGGACTCATTAACATATTTCTTATTAGTTAAAAACATTGCATTCGCTGTGCATCACAAAGTTGAGTATTTGCATTCACTAAACGCTGCTTCTGGTTATCATGATCAAACATTTTGTTAAAATTTTCCTCAAACTTGCGATAAATATTGAAGTATTCATAATGGCATGATTATAATTTATACATCAATTTACTTAGAGAATCTGACGACATGGGACTTTTTCTTCGGTTTCCCATTTATGTTGAATTTATTTTGGATTTTCCATTTATATGTATATTAGCTTCTATGTTACTGAAGAAAATAATGTCTTGTTTTTTTATCATTTTATTTTGGTTTAGCGTTTTACAGACTGTATGGCAGTTTTTTTTTTCTTAGATAATTTGTTATAGCGCTGTTTACGACCATTAAGATCATCTCAAGAGCGCTTCCTAACTAGCACAACCTATTAACTTACAGATAATGTACAAAGGACAAGTGGCTTTTCAAGTCGACTGAAAACTTCTACTAAAATTTTGAGGCTAGCCTCAGGGATGGTGGAAGAGTGTTCCATAGTAGAAATCCCGCTATCTGAAATGTTCTATCAAAGTATTTGGGTTTGCCGCTAGGAATCTGAAGATTCAATATAATTCAACCTTGACCTGAGACGAGACTAAGATCTTATCTCGTTTAAAGCAATGCTGGAAATATTGAGGAAGCTGTTTATTGATCGTCTTCAACCTTATATTGAACCCTCTTCTCCATCCTTCAACATCCATGTATTTTAAGTTTATCAGAATTGTGTATTGAAAAGTAAATGTTTCCAAAATACTACCCGAAAGAAATTTTATTTGAATTTCTTAAATTTTTTCTCTCATCTCATCATCCTCATAACCATATACACAAGGATGCCATAAAACGCCACCATCTAGGCCGGTTCACAGACCGGGAAATTTTCCACCTTTGTCAGGTTGAGGCTGCAAATCTCAAGTATCTTTTATTAATCAAATATTTATTGGAAATAATATTTTTATAATGACGATTCTATTTATCTCGTTAATGAGAGAAATGCAGCTCGTAGCAAGATTTCTAGTCCAGATGGTAATATTAAAGTACGTTTTTTTTTCAATATTTTATAAACTATTTATAAATATTGTTGACAAATATGAGTTCAAAAAGAACATTAAAAATAAAATTTATGTTTTTTAACGTTATAATTTGCTTCAAAAGCACATAAAACTTTTTTGATTTTTCTGTAGGGACTAAGTGCCACAGATAATGTGACCCTTTTTCATCTAAATTTATTATTATGCAAGCACTTCGTAGCTCTCCATCGTGGAATCTGGGAGCACTTTTGAAGAAATATATTTGTTACGATGCAATGTAGCGTTTAAAGTCATTTGTTTTCATTCAGCAGATTTCAGGATATATTCTTACTCGGTTCCCACCGTTATTCATTACAAATTTCTTCGTATTCTCGATATGACGTATTCTATCCGAGTTTGGCCAACATCGTGGCAATCTTTAATTTGTTTGATGGAACACGAAACAACCCAGTATAGCTGCACCCGAACAATTCCCGCAAGTTCTTAATCCTAGAGATGCAGCATTTACCTCAGCCTGGTTTGCCATTTTTTTTTCTAGGATGATCAGCTGTATTATAATAAATACATTTTGTGACTGCAACTTTGTAACAGTTTTGAGTAGTTCTTGGTCCTTATACATACAAGCAAGCACTTCCCCGTTTGTAACATCATCTGTCCAGATTTTTTTTTCAAATTTACACATTTTATTTTCATGATATTCTCTCGCTTCAACAAATACTCTCTAAAGAGACCTCCAATTTATTCGCGACATGTCACCACCAATACCCCAACGCTGAAACTGAAGACATTAATTTACAAACACTCCAGACGTTATGCCTCGCATCCAGCAAAGTGCTAATCGATATGGAATACAATGGTAGGAGCTCGTCTCACCACCAATAAGGCGGCAGTTCTGTGTTTACGGGGAATTTACCCGTTCAACATTTCATGACACTTCCATAAATCTCCGTTACGACCTTTCAGAATATGATAATCCATATTTTCGCGAATCCTTTTAATCCTGATTTATAACATGCTGTTGCCCGCATTTCCATAGATCTTCGATGAATAATAACAGGATGAACGTGTTATATTGCTAGAGGTCTACGCAGTTAATTACAGCAATTTGTAATAAACCATTTTGACAGTAGTGTACTCATACATAAAAAGTTTTCTTCTGTAAGCAGACGTTTCTACAGATTCATTAAAATTTAAATGTTACTAATAAATCAAACAAATAAAATAAATTTACGATTCAAACATCTCTGCACTGAAAATTCGAGTTTAAAAGTGTTTAAATTTTTTCTAGTCCATGCTTTGTAACATGCTTTAGGTGCTGAAAACATTTTGTCAAGATGTTTTCTCAGATAAACGTTAGGTAGCTAGCTTCAAGCTGGGCTTACAAAACACGACTGGAACTGATCTATGGAATAGTCAGTACTGTTAAGCAACGCGCTTCAAGTAGGTAATTTAATCCTATGAGTAGCTGTAAAGTCGCGCCGTTACTACGTTTTACTCAGTAAAGTAGAGTAGCACGCTACTTCAGATATAAACATACTGAAAGTGGTACTGTACTAGGTGGGAGGTGGGAGGTGGGAGGTGGGAGGTGGGAGGTGGGAGGACATTACGGCTATCGATCTCTTCCCATATTCATCTGGAATTAACATAACAAAATATTTACAATCATCGTCGTCGGTTGCATCATGCCTCTTTTAGGTCTTGAGCTGTGTGAACTTCTCTTCTTTAGGCTCATCTGTCTATTGCAAGTCCGTACTACTGAACCACACCAAAGATTTCAACATCCCTCAATGAAGCCGCGGCCTCCTTTATTAAGACTTTTCGCTATTCACTAGTAACAAGCCACCTCAACCTACTTAACATTATCACTGCTACCAAATTAAGGCCACTGTATTGACAATATTTTGAATACTGTTTAACTTATTGTCTGCTTCATTTTCTTGTCAGATATTCATAGTTTTTGTATGAAATTATGATTTATATTGGGGCACGAAGTGATATATCTCTAAGCATTGACTAAAATATCAAACGGGATATGCTCTGACAGCAACTTCCAATATGCCGTGTATCTCATAGAATATTTATGAATTACATTTACTTTTACATGTTTAGAGTAAAGTTATCGTTCTACGTGAGGACCCGCATAATTGATTTGGAAGAACACACATTTGATATTTCAAATGCTTTTTTTATATGCTCACTAACAATATTTTATTACAATTGTTATATTTATAAAATATTTTATTTGATACTCAAATATGATACAAGAACTCGGGGATAAAAACGAGAAATGAAGACTTAAATTATTTTTTTCTTAATGAAAATGTAATTGAATACTGCCCATATTTTTAGATATACTCGTATGTTAAAAGCCACTCTCGCGGTAATATGGTATGGTGGAACGGTGGAACGGTGTAACGGCCGTCTAGAGACCGCGGTCAATTCCGCATCGTAGAGGAATTATTACGTTTGGGAAAATTTGTTTAGATTTTCCAATTGATAGAATCTTAAGATGAATTATTATTATTACTAACGAGGGGTGTTTTGTTTTGTTTATATAGTAAATTAGTATATTCAACATAAGTATTATATTGTTTATATAGTAAATTAGTGTATTCAACATAAGTATTATATTGTTTTGCACTTTCATTGTGTAAGGTACTACCTAGTGAGTTTGTTGCCATGTGACAGTCTCTTTCAATCAACTAAAAAGGCGTTTTAATAAGCCATAAGAAAATCAGACTGAAATCCTTTTTTTACGAAAAAAAGTCCGGTTGCTAACAGGAATTGAACCCATTACCCTGAGAAATAGGCGTCTTATCAACTAAGCTACAGAGGTCGTTAATGTACGGTCACAAAAAATGGATCATGACGGAAATGTTTTGATCCAAAATACATATGGTAAAAATAAAATATCTCAAAAGAATCATACGGAGGAATATGATAGAATAAAAAATGACTGCATAAGTAATAAGTTTGGTTCAATGTCGATATAATCCGAGATCTCAAAAATAAAAAGAAAATTCATAATAATTATCTTCAAAGCAGGCTGATTACTTAGAATACTCGAAGCTGAGAGCCAAATGAAAAACTCAAATAAAACAATCGCGCTAGGAGTATTTAGCCAAAATAGAGACCGACATCCAAAACAACCCTTCGAATCTTTGGAATCATGTAAAGAATAGGAAAACGAACAAAACTAGCTTCAAATCTATGAAACTGGGAGACAGTATAATCGAAGACCCCCAAAAGATTGCAGAAAACTTTGCACAATATTTTCAATCGGTTTACCTAGATTCAACGGCTAAATATGACATAAAAAATATATTAAACAGTTCATCAGACAGCAAAAGCATATCGCTCCATTCCATTTCTAAGAAAGAAGTGTTGAAAAGCATAAACTCCTTGCAAACTGACAAAGCAATCGGACCAGATGGGTTATTATCCGACATTTTCAAAGTATGTGCGAAATACGTGTGTGATCCCATCTTCTACATATTTAACTTGAGCATAAATACCAATACATTTCCTGTAAGCTGGAAGACAACCAGTGTCTGCCCCATCTTCAAATCGGGAGACCCGTTAGACTCTCACAATTACAGACCTGTAGCTGTTCTCTCTTTGCTTCCAAAAATTTTCGAAACTGTACTGTGCAACCAATTGACCCACCAAGTATCATCAAGACTTATTGGAAACCAGCATGGATATTTACCAAAACAATCGACTGTTACTAACCTTCTCTTCACACAACAGATTGGGTCAAACTTAGACGAACTTTCACAAACGGACGTATTGTAATATATACAGACTTCCAGAAAGCTTTCGACAAAGTTGATCACGATATATTACTTAAGAAAATGCATAAACTTGGCTTCAGCGATAATCTAATTGAATTATTTGCATCATACCTAAAATAAAGATCTCCTAAATGGTGAAAACGATCGACTATAAGATACACAGACACATTTATTAATGTTGAACACAAGATGATTTTGCTCACTCCAGGAAACTAGGGAGTCTAGGTCCTGTTGTAACTGTGCACAGTCGTGAGGTGAATTGATATTTTTGAAAATTTTCAAGTCGTCAGCGAACAATAAACATGTCGAGTGACTTATGGAATTTTTTATGTCATCTATTAATAGCAGGGGACCTAAATTTTACGAAAAGCACACCATCATATTGAAAAAAAATCTTCGTCATTATTGACGGGTTATTTCCAACTTACTTATTTTGTTTTGACTATTATTTTCTAATTGATGATAACTTTCCGCTAAGACTGTGTTACTAAACAAATTCTGGATATCCAAATCTAGCTTTAATGGATCTATCCTTCATCACTATTAGCTCGTTTTAATCAAAATCCTTTGTTAAATAAGAGTGTTGTATTACAAAAGCAAATGTACTATGTATTGTAGTATGAGCACTTTTGAGACCAGTGGAGTCTGGAGGAAAATTGTTTTGCTATTCATTTTGAATTTCTTGATATTAATCTATAGTAACTTTCAAATCTCATTCTACCTTTAAAAAGTTAGTTGCTTTACATATATCAAAATATGAAGTAGATATTTTATTAAAATAAAATAGCAATATAATAGTTATCTGCAAATTATTATAAATAATATTTAACGTGAAATTAGTAAAAATTACAATCAAAATAGTTTTATGGAGAAAAAATCATATGAGGTTTTATTAACTGTGTTATGAAGGAAAATTTTCTAGAATACATTCTATGATATTTAAATGTTTTACTTGATCATTCAAGGGTAGGGAAATATAATACAATATAATTAAATACAATATAAATGTGAACTCTCACATAAAATCGGGCATATATTGTTACTTTGTATAAATTAAATTGGAGTAGAATTACAATATAAATTGTTCAAGCCGCACATACAAGCCGCACATACAAAAGATATTTTAGACGAAATGAATTAAACTCGCCTCCTTGCGGAGTTAAAATAAGTCATTTTATACGTGTACATAGGCATAACATTATAATTTACACCCCAGGGGTGCCACCCAGATTTGACCCAAGAATAACGAGGGTGTTGCAAAAACTTTTTAGATAGGCACAATGGTTTCTCATTCTCAGCAATTTTTCAGTCATATATTTTTCAGTAATATAATACTTGGTTAAGATCAAGTTGAAGCGAACAAGCATCTTTATGTCGATTCAATTGTTTTTTCCAGATATTTTTATTAATCACCCTCTATCTTTAGTCAGCAGAGTTGTAATTGCATAATTAATCTTTTTATAAAGTCACAAACTTTTTATTGTATTAAGGGCAAAATAAAATCGAAAGAATACGTTATGAAAGTTTCTTTAATGTTGCCGTAATTACGCTTCAAATACAAAATTAAACAAGAATATAACGTTTTTATATTTTCAATGGTGACAAATAACAAGTCCAGATCAAAACATTCAAATTAAAACACTACAGAAACTCGAACTTCAAAAACTACATTTTGAAATTTGTCAATAATATAAATTGAATGCATAGTCAATCTCATTCATTCAAATGTTCGACTTGCAGATTTAAAAAAAATACAAACGTTAATCTCTCAATAATGCTTTATAATTTACTGTCCAAACAAATATAAATATTAAAAAATAATCATTTTTAAAATGTTACCACCTGCGCACACTTTGCTATTGTGTAACTTCTTACCATCTTTATGTGTTTTACATATCTATTGTATTATTTGTATCTTCATTCACAAATCAGTGTTCTATACCATTAGTTTTATTCTTTATATTCATTTTCTAAAACCAGGCTAAACCAGGCTAAATGTCCAACATTCATTTTGATTCTCCAAAGAAATTTCAAAAACTATTCACTTGTACCATATATTTTAATAAACTTTTAATTATAAGAAAATCGAATAATTTGTCGGCCTTAGCTCTTTGTCACGCTGTAAACTTCCTAAGTGAATTATTTACGGTCTCAAACTCTATTATCGTTACCACGACCAGTTTTATTTCATCAAGAGGTACTTTGAAATGCAGCTTTCGAATGACAACCAATTCCGTTTAACAAAGAACCGCCCCTGCAGAGCGCCAGAGTTCGAGCCTCATTGGACGTCACATGCAAATTAAAGTTCTGGCAATCAGAAGAGAAAAAGACGAGTCGCAACTTTTACAGTGATTGCCTTGTTGTATGCTTCTCACTCACGAAGTTTACAGCTTCACTTTTAATGGTGATACGAAATTGTTGTTTTTATATGAATCTTTTCTTATCTTTTAAAAGTAACAATTATAGAGTTAAACTGCAACAATCGTTGTCTTTATATCGTAAGGTAACTGCCGAAACTTGAGATTTTTGGGTAATGATTTTAGCGATGTGATAAAACTTAAAATTAAATAAATGAGTTTGTTCTGGTAAAAAGTTGCAGGTCCTCAAATCTTTGTAAAACAGTATTTAAGACATTAAATCATTTCGATAAAATCACTCCCATGATTTTCAAAATAAAAATCCTAAATTAAAAATTTGCAATATTTACATAAAACCTTTTGAGATTTAAAAAGTTTTTGCAGTAAATTCATGTTGTATCCTTAATTTCAATTTCTAATTATTTCGAGGTTCCTGATAATAATAGAAAAATCATCACAATTGATATTGAAATGTATTTCAAGAAAAGTTTAGACCATACCATAACTTAATTATAATATAATATAACGCAATATTCTATGATTTGTTTTAATCACAGTTACATAAAAGTTTAGACCATACCGTAACTTAATTATAATATAACGCAATATTCTATGATTTGTTTTAATCACAGTTACATAAAAAAATTAAACCAAATATAAAAGGTCTATATAGAAAATGTGACCAAACTATTTCAGGATTCCTTTTTTTGATTCTACCTATAATATCCGTATTTACAAACAGTTATCCTTTATCTGATTATGTTTTACTCAATCTAACATTGTAATACCAGATATTCTACGCAAAGCACGCTTTTCTATAACTTCCTTTCAATGCTCAGGCTTGGCTTCCATACACCAAGGTTGATATAAGCACACCACTGCACAGTCATTTTTGAAGATTTGGCGATTGATTTATTGACAAAAACAGTATTAAGTATGGCGTTAACCTTGTTTCCTGCAACAACACTTCTTACAATGTGTTTTGTCTATCTGGCCATCTCTCGAAAACATACATGTATTCAATTTAATAAAAAATAAATTACTAAAATGTACGCAGAAATTTAAATAAAGTTTATTACTTTATTTGCCTTACAGCTTTTAAATAAGTTTAATTTTTCAGTGGCCTCATTTTATTTCATCTTTCACAGAAAATTGAGTCAACAGAAATATTGCGCTTCAACGCTGTGCTCGAGTACTTTTACTTAATTCCAAAATATGGGCTTCCAAATACACTCAGCGGTGATATGGAAATTTACCAGATCTTCTCGAGTTATTTTCTTTGCATGTTCCACATTCGTTCTCGCAAACGGTACATAAAACTCCATAGGGAAATGCCAAATATCCCTCGCTGAATAAAAATATGTATCGAGAATATCGAAACGTATTTAGTTTCGAGCTGCAAACCTATTTCTAAAGTCGTATCGCCGTGTCTCTCGATATTGAAGGAGATATACGAGTGTGTTATCCTCTACACGATAAAATTCGAGTATAGCTAGCAGTCGCGTAGCACTACCAGCAATCTCATTTTATGGTTCTTGAGTGGAACCTAAAGATCTTCTTGAATTCATGGTTTCTAGTTCTCATCCAATCTTTCATTTTTTCCGCCCGATTTTCAGTTTTCAGCCCTAATTTCCCCGCAAAACGACTCAACTCTTCAGCATGGTGTACTCGTACGTGCAATATTTCGTATGATTTATAATTTAATTATGTAAGCTAGAAAAGCTATCAGATACAAAAAGTCCCCATGTACAAATGTGACGACTTCCGTTTCTTAATACGCGGCTGTCGTTCAAACTGGGGGCTGCAGAATCGATTCCCTTTTTAAAATTGGTTCCAGTCTGGTTTTCTATAAGGCTTGTTTAAATACATTTCTAATTGGCTGGAAGAGATTACCACATAGCAATAAACCCACTAAATCTTATCGCATATAATTGTATAACAATAGAATGTCCATCCTAAAACGTTTGTCAATAATTTTATCAAATCGCTTTCGTTACAACATACAAACCGTGGACCTTAGCACGGGCATACGGCTAATTTAAAAGCGAGGGTTTGCTTTGTATATTGCATAGTAAATATTAAAAAAAAAAAAAAAGTGTGTATATGCGTATCTACTGAGTCAACTTTATCTTAGGCTGATAGCTTTTTTAAGTCAGCGTAATCAGAGATAATATCTTAAATAATAATAATCAATCAAAAAAGCATTGAGATTTTTTTTACTATTTTCCCTTATGTAATATAATAGGTCCATGTTCTTTACAGTCTATGGATATAAATAAAAGAGAGATTCAATTTGTCCTCCCTCCAGGGTCCACTTCCTCTTGGAATACATTGTAGACATTTTAATTTTCAGTCGATTTACCTTCTTTGGCAGAGAACATTCCATTAGTATGATTTTAGTCTTGACTTATATTAAGGCAGAATCTCCTTAACGTTTTTGCAGTTACCGCAGCCCGTGGTATAAGTAATGAGATTCTCTTAGTTTAACAAAGGAAAATATGCTTCATCCGCTTCCTTTCCTTTATTTAAATGGAACTTTTCACTTTGCATTTAAAATGAATATCCACTTGCTCAAAATCTAGGTTTCTCAAAAATATTTTTTGAGGAACTTAAATTTAGATCAAGTGGATATTTGTTGATATTTTTTCTAATATTTGACGGTTGTTTAAATACCATGAAATATATTTTACACCATAAAATTTGTGATCATAGTTAATAATTTATGGAGTATTATTATTTACTACCTCTCAACTCTTATTTTCAATTAATTAACTTGTACAAGCCAACTATTTAACAAAAAAATCCGCTAAATAAATATTTTATAATGAACTTTAATATTTTGAAATGCTTCATTTTTATAATGGCATTTTTATTGTATTAACTAAATTTTTCAATTCTGTCTTGAAAAATAATGCGTGAAAATATAATCAGAATTTGACGAACTTTGAAATATGTTATATTTTAAACGATTTACCATTGAAAATCAATTAGTTTGGAATATTCAATGTTGAATAAAATTAGTTGAATGACAATTAGAATAATAAACTAAGTAATAATGTGTTGTTCTTGAAACGCATTATTTTGAGTGAGCACCAATGTTTTAGTTCCTTTTAGTGTGAGTATTATTTGTTAAATCCCTTTAGCGAATAGCTCAAATGAGCTTATAATGCAACACTCCTGCTTTTTAACCATATTAGATCTAACCAATGTTTTTTTAACTTGTTATAAACATAATATTATTACACTGTTTTAATACATAACTCAAATACCATACATAGTATGGCCGAGAATTCATTTAAAAGTAATATTTTCAATATTGAAACATGCAAATCTGATGAACCTGAAGTGATTAATTTGAATAAATTTCAACTTATATTTATAAATATGAAAATATCAGAAGTTACTTAATTGTTGTGTAACTCTTAAAAATTTAGTTTTATTTAAATTAAATAATTTAAACCACTAATAAATACAAACCTGATTGAGTTAACGAAATACAATCTATATTATATACATACTATGTACTCGTATATTATATACATATAATATTACATTATAATTCAGACCAAAATATCATATCTTGTAAAACGAAAACTTTAGATGCTGAAATCAAATCTATTAGAATAAAATCAATGTTGTGAGAAGAAAACTTTCGAAATTGGATAGCATTCAAATTCAAAAAAGGAAATTTATATAATGCTTATTTGATATGAAGCCTTAAAGTTCCAACAAAGTTTCATTATTTTTTCATGGAAGTTTTGTATACACAATGACATTTTGTGGAAAGTTTTATGTATTAAAGTTTTCGTTACACGCGAATGTTCACTATACTATATAGTACGTGACTTGAAAGGAAATAAACCACTAATCAAAATATAATATAAAGGAAGAGTTGCACAAGTTTTTAAAAAGTTAGAGAATTTATTTTTAACATTTTCTGTCGAAAGTTATTGTAAAACGTTAACCTGACTCCATCTTAGAACGTAATGTCAGCAGAAGTGTCATAAACTATATTATGACTTTTGCAGCACTTAGAGGTTGAACATTAATATCAGTAGCGTAATAGAGAATAAAGTCATCCTTCCAAAAAGGATCATTAAATCAAAATTCACTGGCAGAGCTAGCTTTCTTGGCCTCTGTGATTGTCTACTTAATTTAGATAAAATATGTTCAAGGAATAGAGAGTAAAGTCATCCTTTCAAAAAGGATCAATAAATCAAAATTCACTGGCAGAGCTAGCTTTCTTGGCCTCTGTGATTATCTACTTAATTTAGATAAAATATGTTCAAGGAATAGAGAGTAAAGTCATCCTTCCAAAAAGGATCAATAAATCAAAATTCACTGGCAGAGCTAGCTTTCTTGGCCTCTGTGATTGTCTACTTAATTTAGATAAAATATGTTCAAGGAATAGAGAGTAAAGTCATCCTTCCAAAAAGGATCAATAAATCAAAATTCACTGGCAGAGCTAGCTTTCTTGGCCTCTGTGATTGTCTACTTAATTTAGATAAAATATGTTCAAGGAATAGAGAGTAAAGTCATCCTTCCAAAAAGGATCAATAAATCAAAATTCACTGGCAGAGCTAGCTTTCTTGGCCTCTGTGATTGTCTACTTAATTTAGATAAAATATGTTCAAGGAATAGAGAGTAAAGTCATCCTTCCAAAAAGGATCAATAAATCAAAATTCACTGGCAGAGCTAGCTTTCTTGGCCTCTGTGATTGTCTACTTAATTTAGATAAAATATGTTCAAGGAATAGAGAGTAAAGTCATCCTTCCAAAAAGGATCAATAAATCAAAATTCACTGGCAGAGCTAGCTTTCTTGGCCTCTGTGATTGTCTACTTAATTTAGATAAAATATGTTCAAGGAATAGAGAGTAAAGTCATCCTTCCAAAAAGGATCAATAAATCAAAATTCACTGGCAGAGCTAGCTTTCTTGGCCTCTGTGATTGTCTACTTAATTTAGATAAAATATGTTCAAGGAATAGAGAGTAAAGTCATCCTTCCAAAAAGGATCAATAAATCAAAATTCACTGGCAGAGCTAGCTTTCTTGGCCTCTGTGATTGTCTACTTAATTTAGATAAAATATGTTCAAGGAATAGAGAATAAAGTCATCCTTCCAAAAAGGATCAATAAATCAAAATTCACTGGCAGAGCTAGCTTTCTTGGCCTCTGTGATTGTCTACTTAATTTAGATAAAATATGTTCAAGGAATTTCATCACTGTTTCAACTAGTTTTAAATGTTTTTTGAAGATGATGCCGTGTTAAGTTCGAGTGGTGAATAGAGAAAACTAATTATAATTAACAATATCTGCTTGAGCGTAAGGCAAGTTTGTGATCGAAAAAAGCAGGTTTTTTTCCAGCGAGATAATAAGTGGTGACGGGATGAGTAAGGAAAAACACGAAAAATACAAAAGTGAAATTGTGTCTTTTTCTCACATTCAACCAATATTTTTTTTACATACTCGTATTTCTTCTCAAAATAAATATATGAATCTGAGACAAAGCTGTTCGTTGTCCAAATATTTCTCCATAATATCCAAATAACAGACGTCCGCATAATCTAGATTTGGAAACAGCTGACATTGCATGAACAAAATAAGCATATCTTATTACAATTCTCATTTTCAAAACAATCTTTTGCACGGCTTTTTGATAACGCAAGACTTGTGTTTTATAGTTTACCGAAATTGGATCTGATTTTGTTTAAATGTATTTTAAGCTTGTAACATCTCAGTGTGATCCTTTAATAATCCAAATTAATGAGATAAGTACCGTTTGTTTCCTGTCCGAGCAACTGCATTGTTCCTTTAATGCATCCCGGTTCGACCAAACAGCTCAGCAGGATGCAATTAGTCTCCAGCACCTGCAGATCGCTGATAATGGCTAAGGTCACGCCACATAACTCTTCTGCAGCATTCTGCTGATACTGTCTTATCTTGATATTCACGTGTTCAACTATTGTTCTCAAACAGCAGAGTAATAAAAAATTTTGATTAATTTACCAACTAATATTATAATTTACCAATCTCAAAAAGGTTAAATTGTTGATTGAAAACTTACAATTGTTGGAACTGGTAAAATTGTTGATACTCTTTTTTATGCTCGATAGGTTTCGATGTGTAAATCGGGTATCATCCTCGTGAATTAGTGCTTCTGAGAAACTGATGACCTCAAAAAATATATGTGGCCACTTGTGCTTGCTTGGTGTTGCCATATTATTTTAAGGTATTGTGATAATTAGAACGAAAAAGCTTAATTTACAGATTGTGGATTTCCTCATTTAAGGTCCTCTGGGAGCTTAAAAATCAAGTGTGTGCAAAATTAGTCCATTGGAATATGACACACAAGTTATTCCGTCTATTAAATATAATGAAATGATAACTACTTATTTATAAATGCCTATTTTTTTAAACTGAAATTTAAATCCATAAGTTTATACGCCTTCCCGATTTTTTATTAATTAAAAAATATTGTCAATCCCAAAATTAGACCCTTTTAAGATTTTTTTTTACCTCAATTTTACCGATCTAAAGCAGTTTTTCAAAACTCGCTCAATCAAATAATACAAAAAAATGCACTACTCTGTACCACCTTTCAATATTATGTTTTCACGACGTCACATATTTCTAGATTGTGGCATAAAATAAACATATTATAATAACCACTTGATGATCCCATATCACGGGATAAGACCAAGCATTAGCTGTTTATTAGACCACCGTAAAAGATTCCTCCATTTATACGATAATATTATATTAAGAAAATACAAGTAGGTACCTATTCAAGGAATACAAATAGAAGACAAGGAAAACTCAATTTCCTTTTGTTTTATGCAGTAAAACTTAGCGGCCATGCCATGTGGTCATTTCTTACAGCCAATCAGAAAGTTGTTTTAAATGTGTGTGAGCGTAAAAATGATATTATTATTTGTTTTATATTTGTGGCCACCATTAGCATTAGCAATTAAGTCCGTAACACCCAGGTGTGTGAATTACCTCTTGGCTAATTAGTATCTCATAGTTTGTATGACAAAATCAATTCTATAGATCTTTAGTATTCAAATTTTAATTTCAGTCATGGTGTAATGAAATATATTTTCATTTGTTTTCGCTTTCCAATATTTCTTCTTTATTTAATACATACATACATGCCATCCCGTCATCTCCCTGCCGAGGTAGGTAGATAGAACAGAGTGCCAGACTTTTGTATTTCAACAGACATCCTTAGCGTCCTCCCCATCTATACACCTTCTTACACAACTTGTACGATTTTTCTAACTTTCTACGTTTCCTTCTTTCAAAATATCATGAATTTCTTCTTCCGCTTCCAATATTCCGCTCATACGTCTTCCACTCACATTCGCACTATATACTTATTTCGTTAGTCTTTCTTCTTTCATTCGTTCTACATTCCCAAATCATTTCAGCGTGCTCTTCTTCATCTTACTTAACACATCAGCCTTAAGTTCACATTTATCCCTAAGCACTTTGTCTTAAGTACAGCATTTCTTTAATATGTTTTCATAAAAACTTGATTTTTTTATTTTATTGGTCAAAATGAAGACTCATAACTCGATTTGAATAGAAATATTAGCAAGCTAAATTAAAAACGTAAAAAATAGAAGTAGGATTTTATATTTTAACCTGCTTGAACTTGAGATGGTAAGTCGATTTACAAATATTTTTACTGTTCTACGAGTCATTTTCCTTCGCCCGTGACGTCAGAGCTTAAGTTCGTCGGCGCTGCTTTTATATAATTTTCATACTCTCGTGTGTCCTCGTGTGCTGGGGGAGTTTCTTTGGACAGTTTATTCCTCGTCAATGCATGACATCGCGCTCATATTAAACAAAGAATATTTAGATGTTTTAGTATCGATAATCTTGAATAGAAACTTATTTTGTCCTCCCAAAAAACGTGGGTGATGGGATATAACTGAACTGCATATTTTATGTCATTTGGTTCAGTCGACGCCGTTGTCTAATGATTAATTTACTTTCTTAGCATCCAGACATTTAGAGTTTGTTCCAGAGCGATACTAAGAATATTTTTACTTTTAGGCCTTTTCACGTAAATTTAATGTACTAACGCTATGTAAATATCTAACATACATTCTAAAAACGTCCGTGGAGTGGTGTGTTACGAGACTGTAGTATCACTTATAAGACAATTTTCAGACGAATTTTAAGACTTGATATAATATAAAAAACATCAGCATATATTTAAACTTTTTTCTATCATATACAATACATGACGACTTCTGTGGTCTAGAAAATAAGATGCCTATCTTCCAGCCCGGAGTTTGTGGGTTCGATTCCGGTCGAATCCCATTTTTTTAAAAAGGGTTCTAGTCTGGTTTTCCCTTTGAGCTTTTAAAACATGTATCATATATGGTTGGTTTAAGAGATTTTCATGCATCAATAAACCAGCGAGACTGATCTATACAACAAAAGGAATATAACACAATACAATAAATACAAAAACATATCAAAATATTTTCATCTGCCCAAAAACTAAGAGAGAAACATCCGACCAAAGGGGAACAAACTGGGAGGTTTCAAACTGACAATCTTCTGCACAGAACACCAGTGATTTTACCGTAAAACCAAGAAGCTCGATAGATAATTTCTACTTAATACTGTCTATTAATTATTATTCTCATTACTCTCCTTCTTTGTTTATCAAAAGCGACATAAGAAGAGATTTTGGCCAAGTCAAAAAAACATATTTTGAACTATTTTTAGCTTAATGACAACCTAGCAATCTTCCTGGAAGTGGTCCAATGCCTCCAATGCCTCAAATGCCTCCTATATGTACTCTATATTACTCGACCCTGACGTATATTCTCCAAATTCTCTGAAAATTGAGAAGAGTCTATAAAATGTATCACGAGAAAACATTGAACTATTTTGGTAAATCTTGTTAAGAATGTATTTGTAAAACCCCATTGAACTAATTCATGTAATCTCAGTACATAAAACCTCATTGAAGTCATTCATATAATCTCAATACATAAAACGTCATTGAACTTATTCATATAATCTCAGTACATAAAACCTCATTGAACTCATTCATATAATCTCAGTACATAAAAAACAACATTAATATGTATTGCTCGTATTCAAATATTTTTTCAATTGAATAATTACTTAATAAAACAGAAGGCAACAGATTTGCGAAAATGCTTTCAAAAATATGCTTAAAGACTTTTAACTTGTTTTAAAAAAAATGTCACTTAATTATCAACCAATCAATATAAATAAAACATTTTTAATAATAAATAAATTTATCAAATAATGCCTTTCACGTGTTTCTTTGTCACAATATCAAAATATATTAAAAAATTAAACAGACCTTTATTTCTTATTTATCTTTTTTAAATGTAAAAATAACTAAATTGTTTTAATATACAAAAGAAAATGTTTCACATTTTAACTTGCTTTTGTTACTTGAATGTGTTGTTTTTAGATTCTCCACTCGAGTTCATCTTAAAGATTCATTAGTTATATTTTGACTTATATTAATTTTCGCACGTGATATCAGAGGGAGCCCCCCTCTAATGAAGTCTCCACTGAGTGAATGATGGACGCCCACAGGAGAAATGGCTCTGTTTCAGGACTCTACTCCTGTGAATTGAAAGGAGCGAAAAAAGTTACGAGTCATTTAGTCCCTTCCATTCAATTATACTTTAACGGTCCTCTTCCTTCGTCCGAGAGGCTTTTGGTACCCTCTCAAGCCCATAAAAAGACTCTTATGATTTCTTTCTTTAGTGTCCTCTTGTCTACGAGTGAAATATTACGTGAGCAAAAAAAATCACACGATTTTTCTTCGCGTCATTCACAATGAACTGTAAAAAATGAAAGGATTTGTACTTAATATACCAGATACTTAGAAGGAACAATGATTCTCAGATTCTCAGACGGCTGGTTTATATAGAAAGTCTTAATTATGAAAATTTAAATATTATTGCGAGAAATTCCGATATTTACTTAAGAACTAAAACGTTTTGGTTCTTTTAATTTTCATTTTTCAATACGTATTGGCATTTCCTTTATATTGTAAAAAAAGAAAAATATTTAAAATATATACCATAAACATGGTAGTTTCAGAATAACGCTTCTCCTTTGGTTTTTATTTAAATCACTCAAAAAAGTAGATCAAAACTTCGATCCTTTCACATATGGTGGGGAAAATAATGAGAAAACAATACTTTGTTTTGAAAAAACTATTTGCATTATTTAATCACAGGTATTACCCATTTGCTCAAATGGGTCACAATATTAAGAACCAAAGTTCTACAATTATGACACTTTTGTTAAAACTAGAGGTTCAAAGTATAAATTTTATTGTGTTTATAGGTATATTGATTTCTAAAAAACCTCTGAAGCAAGCGTTTTTTTTAATAAATTCAGATTCTACGCAAACATACCCTAATAAGCTTGTATGTGATCGCGCGATATTTAAATCATTTAAAACGGATACTGGTAATATTTTACCTTTGATTTTTATACACATTTAATCTTTTTAACTAAAAAAACATTTTTATTTGGAATTAATGAAATAGTGGAATGTATAACAATTGCAGTCTTAGAATATTTTATTATAATAGACATAAAGATACTCAGACCAGTTTTTGATAGTTTATAAAAAAAACTTGCCTTGTTGCCATGTTTCTGTTATTTGTGTTCTACGGAAAAAAATATGAAAAAGCACTAAAGCCCAGTCATAAAACAAATAATCTTAAAGTGTGATTACAAAAAAATGTGATTCGTAATACTTTGATAATATTTTAAAAAGTGATACATTAATCACCAACGTGACTTTTCCAACAAAGACATGTGATTTCAAATATATTGCTGTCAATTTCCATTTGTGACGCGAGCATTTTTCAAGTGAGCTCTAGTGGAAACGTGTGCCGATGAGTTTTCGATTGGGAATTTAACAAGATTTGCTATCGGGAAAATCAAGTCTACTTTACTTGAAACTTGAAATAACTTACAATATTATTTACAGAGAAAATATGTCTGGCTACTAAAATTCAAGGTTATCTGAAAACAAACGCCATTAATCTGCAATTCAAATTACTCATCAAAAAAAATTATATTCTATTATTATAAAGCTAAGCGATTATTAAAAAAGATAAATAATTTAGAAATATAAATGCACGCAGCACAAAAATAAACCAAAAGTTATTTGATTCTATTAATTTTATAAATCTCCCAAAACTAAAATGAAGTTTTGTGTTCTTTCAAGCTAAAGAAAGTCATATATGATATAGTATGTGGCTTTCAACAACTTCAGCCTCGTGTGTTAGTGTAAATATTCCTCTATAATCCGTCTTCATGTAGATACTAACATTCCAGTAGTCGTTATGCTTTTATGGTTGATATATGCATTGTGAAAAACGGGTCATATTTTTAAATATTTTTAGTTTTACAAACCAAAACCAGATATTTCATAAAAGCCAACAAAGCCACGAACTGGGGTCCAGATTCGAAAGGGGATCGTCAAAAAAAGAAACCCACCAAAGTCCTTTATGGTCTTAAAAAATATGCATATCAAACCCTTATTCATTAATTATATTATTTCACTTTTAACGTTGTACTTCTATTGAATAAATAAATGAGTATTAAGATAAAGATATTTGATTAGAATTAGAATTCAACCTTTTTGCTTCCAGCCATACAACTTATTTCATTTTAATCTATCACTTATCCAATGTTATTTCTAACAAGATTTGATTTTACAAAACATTTTTAATTTCACTATTTAATTTCAATAATCCTTTTAAAGAATTTGTTCTAATAAATATCAAATGAAATTGAAATTGTAAATGAGGAAACGTTAAAATATTCATTATTTTAATATATTTCCCTTTTTCTCTGTAGTTTAACGCCTGTTTTAAATTCATCAAATTAAATTCATCTTGTATTCTTTGTATCATCTTTGTATTACATTAATCGACAAAAATGAGTTTTAGGAAACAACTTCTATTAAAACTGTCACTATTTGAATTGTATTTATAGAGACGATTTTTATGGAAACCAATCACTATTTGGATGACTTTAAAGAGACGATTTCTGTCGCAACCGTCATTATTTGATGTGCAGTTAGAGAAACGAGATTTGTCGAAACTGTAATTATTTGAATTGTATTTAGTGGGATAATTTCTGAGGAAACCGTCATAATTTTAATCATTTAAATATCACTTTCTTAGACAATAGATAACTTTAGGCGTACGTTTGTAGCTTTGGGATTTATTTAACTGCATGAACCGTTTTAAAAAAAATCAATGGAAAAATGAAAAACCACAGTTGAAGAATATTTTGGTTATTATATGCATAACACTGTACTGCTTTCGCCTTGTGGCTTTAAATCGTAATTGAAAATTTGCTTCTTTTTATAGTGACTGATCTAACTAGACAGTAATAAATATTTAAAAATAAAACGTCATTTTGTGTTTGGAAATAAAATTTGGACATTGGGAATAAGAAATAAATTTTAAATTCGTTATGAAGGGGAAAATTTGCCTCATAAAACAGTTACAGCCCTACATTTTAATCCTCCATAGAGACAGTTTTTGTAACATGAGACTTTGAACATTTTCAATATACGAAATTGATGTGTCTTATTTTTGATACTGAAAAGTTATATTTATGTCGTTACACTGTACAAGTAACATGAATATCTTATGGTATTTAACCTCAGACATTTTGTAGTTTTTCTCAATAGTATAAATTCAATTAAACAAAAAATATGCTGTTATCTTAAAAAATAATATTTACCTCGATATATTCAGCCAGTCATCGTGAATGGATTAACAGGCTGGGCTTTCTCAAAAGCATTTTATGTTGCATATCACTTGAATAAACAAAGTGAGATATGTAGAAGGGTTGAGTTTATTAAAAAAGATATATGAATTAAAACTTGCTGTGATTTGGCCATATCATAAGACATGAAACATATCGGATCCATATGCAGATAATGCAAGGAAAGACAGAGGCAGTCGAAAAAATGTTTGGTATAAAATATCCGCGAGTGGTATGGAAAAAGCACTACATTCAAATTTTCAACTGCAGTTTCCAATGTAAAAATTAATACGGTGTTCGGTAACCTTTGGACACCAAGAAGAAGGAAGATAATTTTATTTTTTTTATCTTTCATCAAGTTATTTTAAGACTAGGCGTTATAGTATAAATTTGGTGGTGATTTAGAAAAAATGGTTAAGCTCTTCTTTTATGTGTTTTGCAATGTTCTTAAGTTATACAAATATTTTCTTCTCCATTGAGTCAATAATGAGCGTCATGGTCTCCTTCATATATAGGAGTTCACGGCCATTATTCAAGAAGAGAGAGAGCGTCATGGTCATCTGCTATGTATGGGACTTGGCGCACCATTTGTCCTCGTCATTCCCAGTCATATGACATATTGAATTCAACATTTCAGGATGATTCTGTTAATTTCCTTTCCTTTCCGTTAATTTCCTTAGAGACCTTTCTCTTACACATTTTCCCTCAACTGTAACCGTGATCACCAGCTTCTCAAGACTTCCGCTGTCTTTTCTGGCAACATGTCTAAAATATGTTAAAATTATTTTCCTACATGTCGAAAGTCTTTTGGTCATCGCTAATTTCTATATGACAGAGATATTGATGCACCTTACAGTCCACGGGATACACATCATCCGACTTCAACATCGCATACCGCATCTTTAATAATTATTTTCTTCTTTCTCATCGTCCATGGTTCCATCCAGTACTGTTAAGAATACAAGATACTTCACTAAACGGATTTTGGTTTAAGTATAGGGACCGATTAATCCATATCTTCACTAAACTTGTCATCGCTTAGAAGTATGTGTATAATATAAGTAAACGATTTCAATTAAAACACGTATGGCTATTACAAAATAAATATTTAATAATAGTTACCATACAAGTAGCTCAAAAACTAAGCAAGGGATAAAATTTTATCTTTAATTTATCATTGACATTATTTTTAGACGAAGTTTCGGCTATTTGGCGCCTGCATCATACCTACTTTGCTAAGAAGCATTGAATCTTGGCAGAATACCAAAACCCGATAAAAAACCTTCTCTATTCTGAAATCAGATATCTGGGAAGAATTATGAGTGTCAGGTGAAATGACATGACCATGTAACAAATCCGATAGCTTGACTACCAACCACTACAATATCGACGAAGGGTTGAAGGCGATTGGGTTGCGTATTGAGAATGACGCCTGGTTGATGATCTGATCATGAGCTACGCTGTTTTATCCTCCATTAGGGACTCGACGAATCGGACGCCCATCTTATACACCATCTACTCGTATATGTATTATGATCAGGAAATTGGCGGTATATTAATCTAACGTAGGAAGGGAAGACGTAGAGTGCCGGACTGCGAACTGCGAACTGACCTGAATGGAGAAATGTTGTGGCATCCCAATGTCCCTGAAAAGACATCTTCATTTCAATTTTGTTTATTTATTTTAAAAATAAAAATTCAGTAATATACTACTTTGGAAAAATATTGTAAGTGTACATTTTAAATTAGTTTAAATTTTATAAAGACATTACAATAAATAACAAATTTCATAGTGGTATTTCATTTTAAATTAATATTTCATAAATTAATTGAGTTCTCGTTAATTATATAAAGAAAATTGTCCATTTGGTCCGATTAGTTTATCCGAGTACAAATGTTGTACAAGATTAGCAATTTCCGACTGATGATAGCAAATGTGATTTGATTTAGTCGAACTCCATCGAGATCTCCTCATTTCTATTTACTTTGGCTTTGCTGACCTAGAAATGTAGGTAAACTTGGCTGACCTAAAATCCAGTAAAAGGACTTCGCTAACAGATCGGTCACTCCTTAAAGCGAAGGTTCTTGAAATGTGTTTCGAGAAACTTGGATGGATCTTTTTAAAAAAAATAAATGGAGGTTCATCCCAAAATATCCAGCACACATTAAATATGTTATGAGAAATAAGTGGTAACGTCACATCGGCTTGTAAGAAGGGCTTATATGGAATTGAGTTTTATCAAGACCGGCTTAAATCATGACAGGATGAAGAAATTTTTTTTATTTAAAAGTACACTTATGGGTAATTAAACAATGAATATACACGAAACAGATCTTTCCAAATAATACGATTAAATTGCTTATTTTCAGTGTTCATCTCGTGCCCAGTTCCGCCAAGTTAGGAGGTCAGTAAAAGTGCATAGGGGATCAAAAAAATATACACTATGTAGATGGAGAGAGAAAAATAGTCATTCTTCCATCCATTTAGCAACCATCCTTCTAAACCCAGACAGCGTTTAACTAAATATGTAGGTCCACATTTGAGTCAGCTATCGCTCTCCATGCTCATCATAGAATCTTAAATAATAATTTTACTCAAAGAATTCAAAGTCTTATAATCACTTTAATATTAGGAATTTACATTTCAATTATTCAAGCTTATGAATATAAAGAAGCCCCATTTACTATGTTGTCTGGAGCTTTTGTATCATTCGTACAGAAAGAGTCCAAATTTCGCATCCATATGTTAGCACTGATAAGATGCATTGGTTCAAGTAAATTTAGAATTCTCAATTTTTACTCAGCCTCTCATTCTCCATTTTAAAAACATTTAATTTCCTGTGCTAAGATTTTCAATACAAAAAACTTGTGAAACATTGAATATACAGATAGCGTTTCATTCGGTAGCCTGGGAATACGGAAACAAAAATATCACGAATTCCGAAAACATCTTGCGACTTATTTTGCTGTGAGTTTCGTAATTGAATAGTTTATTACCACGCCGAAATTGTTGGACAAATTAAGAGAATTGATGTAACACTTCGTTGTTGCCAGTTCACTCCAGCAAAAATTTGTTTTTATTTGATTTTGAAGTTTGCACATAATTAGACACTTTTACCTTAAACTTAAATAGTTTTTATTATACTGAATAGGAATTTATTAAAAGTTGATCTAAAAATGTGCATTTTAAAAATAAAATCAAATTCGAACAATATTGTTTTTAACAAAATTTGGATATATTCCTTTAAAATTGACTGTTAATAGAAAATTAGAGTTGTTTGAGAGTTGGAGATCAGACTTCATTTAAAAAATAACATGTATTTAAGTAATAAATTAGACCGATGTCGTAGTATCCTTAGGAATCCGAATAATAGGCGGAAATATGGGCTTCCATATCAATCGAGGGGAATACCTTCCGCACGGAAGTACATATTTAATCAAAAATGTATTTGAGAAGGTTTATACTTAATTTTTGACAGCTGTCACGTAAGGCATTTGAGTACGATTATATAGCTTTATATCAGCTATATTTTATAGACACAAAATGAATAGTTTTTAAACTAAAACATACACATTTAAAGGAAGAATACGACTGCGTTAAATGCCTTGCCTGGAAAAATTGTCTACAGTAGCGTAATTCGTTAGCACGACCTTCCGGACAGAACGAGTTCATTGGTTTATATTACCCCTGCAGAAATATTGCAGATACTATATTACTATAAATTACTATGATGGTGAAAGTTCAACAACTGCCGATCGACAGACGTCCTAGTTTCATATCAAATATTCTGATTATCAGTACGTCTTCTGATTTAAAAAAAATCTATATAATAGTGTATAACTTTAAAAAAACTTTCGAAATGGTTTGTCATCCAATATTGGATCAAAAACAAACACCAACATCCGGAATTTAATCTCGGACAAAAAATACTTAAATATATATTTTTTTAAAACAGGTAAAGCATTGTATTGTTATAAATTTCCGTTGTATACAGTACAACCTAGCGTGATTATTGCTATATATCTTCTTCTTCTAATCACCCAGACGGATGATAAGATTTCTTAAGCGAAAAACCAGACTTGAACTCTTTTCGGATTTCATCGGGAATCGAGTCCGAATCATTTGGTTTGGAAGTCAAATATTCTACCAACTAGGCAACGAAGTTCGTCAGACGATTATTGAGATATTTTGATCAAAAAAAAAACCATCACATCGTTAGAATATCAGTGAATAAATTTTTGTCTTGATCTAAAATTAGGATTTTCACTGAATGAACTGAGATCCTTGTTATTTTATTTGACAACTTTCAATGTACCATATATACAATCTTGTAGGGGGAATAATTTGTTTGCAACGCCATCTAAGCAATCTTAACAATTTGTTTGTAACGCCATCTAAGCAATCTTAACAATTTGTTTGCAACGCCATCTAAGCAATCTTAACAATTTGTTTGCAACGCCATCTAAGCAATCTTAACAATTTGTTTGCAACGCCATCTAAGCAATCTTAACAATTTTGTTGAATTTTTTTTGACATATTTTGACAACCTCCCTTACCTAGTTGGTAAGACTCCTGTCTTTCAGCCCGGAGATTCCGGGTTTGATTATCTCTTGTGTTCATTTTTAAACAGTTCCAATATAGCCTTTTTTACATATATCTAGTTGGTTGAAGGAGATTTCTAAACAACAACAAAAACAGTCAGGTTTGTACTTTATACAGCAAAAGTGCAATACAATACAATATACTTATCTGTACATATTGACAAAATGCATTATATATTGGCGTGTCTTTTTAAATCTCATTAGTACTCTTTAAATAATGCAATATGGTTATCACTTGTGGCCTTTTAAACTATTTTCGATTGGCTGGAAGAGATTTTCATACGATAAAAAACCAACCAGATAGTATTGTTTACAACGAAGGTATAATCCAATACAAACATACAATGTTTTAGGTTATCAAAACTATGAGAAACGCTTTTGCAGCCTTATATAAATAGACGAGAGAAATAATGAACTGACTATTTCACTAAAGTGCTGTTGTTTTGAGGGAACAATAAATTAATGATATCGATTGTAAATATCAATTTTCACATAAAATGTTTGCTTAGCTAAAACATCACCAGCACTGCCACATTTATAATTGAAAAGGTTATTTTCCGTCGATTACGTAGAAAATATTTGATTTTATGCCAGTCAAGGTTCGTTTGAAACAACTACG
Organism: Odontocerum albicorne; assembly: GCA_949825065.1. Taxonomy (NCBI): domain Eukaryota; kingdom Metazoa; phylum Arthropoda; class Insecta; order Trichoptera; family Odontoceridae; genus Odontocerum; species Odontocerum albicorne. Next base: position 29,759,617 of record OX463838.1, read on the forward strand.
AGTATTATGGTATAAGAATCATTCGTATTGAATGATAACTACGTGTATTTTAAAGCCAAGTTAAATTATTGGCTATTTTATTTTGATTATTATTGTTAACGATCTTTTATATCTTCTAATGGAATTTCTTTCAATTATCAGGTGGCATCGCTCTAACGTTGTAATTCGGTAACTGACTATTTAAATATACTTCGGACTATTTAAATATAACACAATACTTGCCACCGATAGGCTTGGGATTAGCATATACAAGTAACTGATATACTAATATTTAAAGTCTTTGGATATACATCAATTCAGCAATCTATTCATTTTCAAATCTTGGTTTAATATTACTGGATAAGAATGAAGAATGAAGAATGAATCGCTTCTAGAATAACTATTCTCTAAATGTGACTAACCACTGAGCGGTGGTTAGTCACATTTATAGAAAAAGGTATTCCAAAAGATCTTGACTACGAGTGTGGTTCTGAATGGTGACATTTTAAGTCAGGTGTTTTTTTACGGTTCTTTACTTGACATATTTAATTAACTAAATGCCATATCTTTGGCACGTCCAATAAATGTTTATTTTCTTCTTTTTACGAAGGATTATCTACTTACGAGTATATGGTACACCGATTGACAATTTTTAAACGTTTTATGAATTAAATTTTTAAATCGTAATTGTTGTTTTAGATGAATGTACTCGTAATTTATTACGTGGCCTACATGGTAAGACCTGGTAAGCCTTTCAGCCCGTCCGTCCTTTTTTGAAAGGTATCTGTAAGTTATGGTTTTCACTTTAGACATCTTAGGCATTGTTTCGGTTGGTTATAAGATATTGTCACATGAAAAGTAACTAGCCAGGTTATACTGTATACAACGGTTGGTTATAAGAGGTTGTCACATGAAAAGTAACTCGCCAGGCTGTACTGTATACAACGGTTGGTTATAAGAGATTGTCACATGAAAAGTAACTCGCCAGGCTGTACTGTATACAACGGTTGGTTATAAGAGGTTGTCACATGAAAAGTAACTCGCCAGGCTGTACTGTATACAACGGTTGGTTATAAGAGATTGTCACATGAAAAGTAACTCACCAGGCTGTACTGTATACAACGATTGGTTATAAGATATTGTCACATGAAAAGTAACTCGCCAGGTTGTGCTGTATACAACGGTTGCTTATAAGAGATTGTCACATGAAAAGTAACTCGCCAGGTTGTACTGTATACAACGGTTGGTTATAAGAGATTGTCACATGAAAAGTAACTCGCCAGACTGTACTGTATACAACGGTTGGTTATAAGAGATTGTCACATGAAAAGTAACTCGCCAGGCTGTACTGTATACAACGGTTGGTTATAAGAGATTGTCACATGAAAAGTAACTCGCCAGGTTGTACTGTATATAACGGTTGGTTATAAGAGATTGTCACATGAAAAGTAACTCGCCAGGTTGTACTGTATTCAACGAAAGCGTAAAACAGTACTATATTATCTCTCTTATACCTTATATTATTGGATTTAACGCTGATGGCACAAATTATTCTTGTGTGAATGGATACACACAAAAAACGATTCTTAGATTATCAAGAAATAAAAGAAGCTCTTTCGAAATATATTTTTAAAAGGTGTTTAAAACCTGACGAGTATACTTTTGACTGCATCGAGGCTAGTCACCTTTACATAATGGCTGAAAATCCCGGCTGCGAGTGTGGTTTGGATGATGAAACTATAGACAATGTATTTTTTGGTTGTCGTTTGCGAGAAAGATTTGATTTACTCAAAGTCATACCTTTACCACGCCCAATGAATTTTGCGTTTCTTGTTTCTTCGTGGAACTTTTCCACTTACACGAGTACATCGATTCTTAAATTTTTTAAACCTAATCAGTTGAAACTTTAAATTGTCTAAAATTGTCATTATTTAAAACATTTTTTTTGCATATGACTCACATCATTGCATAATGACTTTGATTTGGTGGCACAAATCAAAAAGTTTGGGTGCATGATTTATTGAAAAAAAGTGAAAAATTACTTTCTTGAAAATTCTAGCTTGAATTCAATACTCTTGCTTTGGGTAATGTATTAATTAAGTGACCCAGTGACGTGTTTAAGTTCGTCTCTGAATTTAGAATAAGTAAGCCCTTCCTTCATTCCACTTTTCTCATGGTTCTTCAGAACATCAGGATAATTCCACTGCGGCTCGCATCTTTCTTGAAAAAACGACTCATCGCTGTTACTCCTCTGCGCTGACATTCACTCGTTTTTACCTAAATGGACGTTTTTCACGTATCCAACTGATTGATGGATCGATGTAAAAAGTCAACCCAAATATCCGAAACGATCACGTCGGCTAGATTTACGATTGAATAATTGGACCGCACGAGGTTTTCTCGAAGAAGTTTTATTGAAGGTACTCATATTCGCGATCATAAAATAAACGGCATGTATTTCTAACATTTATTCATATCAAAATATTCTTTCCAGATCTTTCTTACTAAATATAATTCTCCAGAGTATCCTGTTATGGAGAAAACTTCGCACCACTCCAGTGCTTTGATTATCTTCTCTATACAGACCATCCATAATTTATTTGAAAATATTTTGTATCATGCTGTCTACATGCTCTTTAAACCTCCTCGAAACGTGACTATCAGTTCATAAGATGCCTATTTTTCAATTCGGGAATTACGTATTCCATTCTCGTTTGTAAATTTTTTTAAGGGATCCCGTGTGATTTTTTTTTAAAGTTGATGATAAAATGAAGTTTTTTAAAAATGACGATAAACTCACCTGAGTATACGTTTATAGCAAAAGTGGAGTACAATACAATAATAACTATCTCAGGGAACTCTTTCTCTCATTTTTCTATAGGTACCTCTTTGAAATTTATTTTAACATATTAATTTCTTATTATTTTAATAAAAGTTAAAGCGACGAATTTAAGTTTTGAATTAATATATACATAATAATATATTATATACATACGAGTATATTAATTTCCACTGTTTGGATGATTATGCAAATTGCATGTAGAAACCTGGGCTGTTAATATCTCCACTCAAATTGCATGAAGAAACCTGGGCTGTTAATATCTCCACTCAAATTGTTACAAAACCTATAAAAAGTTTTATGTATTGTAATTTCTGCATCCATTAAAAATTGATCACTAACATTTAAAATTATTACTTTTTTCCAACTGAACTTATGTAAAGAAATGATTCCATATATTATATTTTGTATTAGTGATAATGTTTTTTAAGCCAAATTAATTAATTAAGCCAAAATGATATAAGTTATAATAAATACAAAATGATATAAGTTATAATAAATACAAAATGATATAAGTTATAATAAATACATAGAACTTGAGCTACTGCTTAGATTCGTATTTGAATAATGAAATGGGTTCTTAATGCCGTTTCGATATATAAAATTAAAATATTTTAGATTTCTTATTTTATCTGTACTAGTGACACCTAGTATTCTCTTCGTATTCATCGTTTGTGTTATTTGTGACTTAAATGTACACGCTTCCTTTTTCAAATTCGTACTACATTTAATTATTTATTTATATAGTAAAATATAAATATACAACTATTAAACAGATCCCGCTAACCCTAAGGTTATGAACAGGTGTCTCTTTATCAATATTTTTAACAAGTTACATAGCTAATAAAAAAATACTAATTATTATAAAATATATGTTTTTCGAAGAACTATTTTCTAATTTATATTTTAATTAGGAATATGTTTGGAATATATTAATATTTATAGCCCGACCAGTGGAAAGCCATGTAAATGTTTTGGTTGGTTGTTCCTACAGCGTTCTTCCTCCGTAATAATTATTTGCTTGGAGATGGTTTCATTTTTAAACGTTTCGGGTGCGATAGCTACTCGTTATAGGAATCTTATGATCGTATTTGCACTTACTTTATTTCGATATATCCCCATTTATCCCTTAGTATTGACACTGTCTCCATTGAGACATGCTTACAATATTTGAAGCATATTTGTATTCAAATGTTTAAGGCAAGTTTTTCAGGGCTCGAAAGGTAAAAAAAATACCAAGAATGGATAAAAAAACAGCTGGTTATAAAGTAATCAGAACTGGAGTATTATCGATATCGAAAAACTTTTCTTAATTTTAGATGATTTTCAGCCTACGCCTTTGTTTACATAAATTATAAGATAAAAAAATAAGTGATATTAAAAAAGCAGTTGAATAAATTTTTCTCGCAATACAAATTTTGTATTATTAAATTGGGTTAGATCTGTATCAAGTGTAAACAGAAAGAAAATTAAAATTGCACGAAGATTTAACAAGCAGCTTTAGTATATTACAGATCCCAAAATAAACAGCTTTTGGAGGATATGTGTTTCCGGCATTTATCAATTTTAGCGTACATCAGAAAATGTCAACAATCGTTTCCGACTTCATTTGCAACTGTTCAAATTTACATTTTTAATTAAATCGTTGACGAGCAATCATTTTTGGGGGGTGTGTTCCAATCAGACTCTATTTTGAAAAAAAAATCTATCTGTAATAAAAAATACTCATAATCGGAGGGTTGCGGGGTCGGATCCCACTGATACCCAGATCCTTTAAAAAGGATCCCAGTCTATTATCACTTAAGGATTTTTTAACACCTTTCTAGTTAGTTGGAAGATATTTATAGTAGATACATTACCACATGGGAATAAACCCGCCGGGTTTTACTGTTTACAACAGAAATGGAATACAATATATTAACTTTATGATTTAGCATAATTTATAAAATGACAAGTTTAAGCAAGTATTCTGTTTTGAAAAAAAGTGGCTTTCGATGTGTAAAAAAACTTTCAGGTCTAAGTTGCCAGTACACTATTAAACAAGAAAATAACATTCTTTGCATTGTTATTCCGTGGCCAAGATAGTTAGAAGTTTATCTTCCGAACTGGAGGATATGGGTTTTGGTCCCCATTGGAACCCAATTTATTTTAAAAAGTGTTCCAGTTTTCTTTTCATCAAAAACTTTATTTTACGTTGGTTGGAGGAGATAGTCATATGGCAATAAACTCGTCAGATGGTGCTGTGTACTGTATACAACGAAATTGTACTACAATATTACAATAAATATTTAACTTTTGTCTATAGTTAAACGAATATAAGCTGACGTCATCTATATTATCTTGTTATTTTGTTAAATATTTTTCCTGCATTATATTAGCGCTAATATGTGTACGAGTATATCTAACTTTATTGACTAGAGAGAAAGAAAAGGAATAAAATAGTTTTTCACGAAGAGAAACTTTTGAATTTCTCCTTATTCGTAAATTCTTATGAAGTGCTCTAAAAAATAACATTTTGAAAAAAAATCGGCATACATTTTCTTAAAAGTCAATCTTTAGTCTGGAAATTGCTCTAGGGTTAATATAAACGAACAGCTTTTAAAAAGACTATCTAAAAAAGTATTTGTATTAATAGTAAAAATTTGTCTCACTAAAACTCTCATTACTTCTTTTTTCCGATATTTTATGTAACGTACAATTAACAAATATTGATTTTTCTAAAACATCGTTTAAACATAAATTGAACATATCATCGATATATATGAATGAATTATTCTCATTAGACATTTAAAATAAACTATAGAAATGTGTTCCATGGGCGACTTTTTTTAACAAGATCTAGTCTCATCATCCAAACCACACTGGCAGCCGAGATCTTATTCAATTCTTAAAAAAGTGACTAGGCATCACACTGCGGCCGATATACAATCGACGCAAGATTGAGACTTGAAGATCTAGTCTCATCATCCAAACCACACTGGCAGCCGAGATCTTCTTCAATTCTTAAAAAAGTGACTAGGCATCACACTGCGGCCCATATACAATCAACGTAAGATTGAGACTTCCATTTTGTTCATTCTTATCATATAAAACCACGATTTCAAAGAGATAGATTGCTGGATCGAGTTATATCTAGAGCCCTTAATTACACCATTATATCCCAAGCTAATGCCTGTCGGTATCGGTGCCGAGTATTGTGTTTTTATTTTTTATAAAGATAAGGTTACTAACAAAAAAATCATATGAGGTGTATTTTTTTTCATAAAATCAATGTTTATTTTGAACATACATACGAGTATGCCAGTTCGCTGTCGGAATAGGCAAAGAGGACAGAACACCAGGCTTTCCAATCTCGACACACACACATTCTTCGCCACTTCTACACTTCTTGTACAACTCATACGTTTTTTCTGACTTCTTACATTTCCTTTTTTCAAAATATCATTCACCTGATTATTTTGTTAGTATTTCTTCATTCATTTAATATTTTGAATTAAAAAAATAAACACCAAAATGTCTTGTTTTAAGTCCAGACTAATAATAAAAATAATTAGACGCTTTATACTATGAAACTTTAAAAAAAAACTAAAACTAAAAACGATTTTTTTAAATATCCGCTCTAAACCTATCTCGAGAGCTGGTGTCCGTTTCGAGGGCGCTCTTTGTTCCTCACAAAATAATTGGTTGTTAAAACTTTGGCACAGTCTCGCCGCGAAACAAGAGCAAATAGTATTCATCCTGCTTGTAACTACAATAGTAACGCCCTACCCGTACCGCAAACAGTTTGCGCAATTACACTCACCCACCCATTCGGAGTTAAAGTATTTGGTACCGGCCAGGAGGTGAATTCGAGCGAAACTAATCACAAGAATGTTGCTTTCAACTCTAATAGTACGAGTGGATTTTTACGAAAGCTTTAGAATTAGAACAATACACCATGGGAATATATTGTTTTCTTTAGATTTAGATGTATTTAGGTGAATATTTGTACCTTCAGAGATGCTCTTAAGTGTTATCTTCTGGGTGGTTAATAGGTTTCTTAGTGGTTAATAGGTCTCATATTTGCTTTTTTTTTCTTTCTTTTCTCTCTTTTCGCTGGTGGTGAATCGGGGATTGTGCGTGCGTATTTGTGCGTTATCTTCTCATTCATTCTTATATTACTGCTTAACTATTTCAATGTATTGTTTTGTGGTTTTTTTATGTTTGAACATCATTTCCCATTTGTAATTTTACTTTTAAAAAATTTGGACTCCTTTGAGGCTTTTCTTTTTTTCGTTATTTTTCTGCCATCTATTTATGTGTTTCAAATAGTTAAGAATGAAAATTTTCGTCGCATATATTTTGATAAATGTGTACATTTTTAAAATAATTATTACTTTTATATCTACATATGAATTTATCAAAAAGATTGCACAACAATATGGTATATGAAATAAAATATCTAATAATAAAACAAAGTTCACATGAATTTATTAAAAAAATATTAATATTTTTAATTTAAAACATAATTGTAACGGAGATAATATAACGTCAATTAATTAGACCAAGTATAACACATATTTATTCAAAAACATAAGGAAAAAATAATTTATGAATATTTATAATCATTTAAAGTTTTTATTTCATTCAATTCATTAGTTTAAAAAAATAGCGTTAATTCAATTAGGCTTTAATATAGACATTAAACAACATCATATGAAAAAAAGAAGTAAAAAGGTACACCATACAATACAGCTTTTGACAAATATAAAACAATTCGTAAAAATGGCATTATTATTGGGTGTACAAATAAGTCACCGCCGTTTGACAAAAGTTGGCGCCACCAGTAAGTTATGGTTAAAATTGTCAGATGTAAAATGTCATTATCGTAAGGTTGGACATCTGTCAACAACATGACCTTGAAATATTAGTGAATTTTTATCAGTATAACATATTTTTTTGTGTTCGAAAATGTCAAGTTTTGAGCCGAATAAGCGTCATTTGCGGGAACTTTTGATTTACTTCTTCAATTTGAATAAATCTGCAGCTGAGGCGCATCGATTGCTTGTAGAAGCATATGGTGAGGCTGCCTTAAGTGAGAGAAGTTGTCGTGAGTGGTTTCAAAAGTTTAAGAACGGTGAATTTGACATCGAAGACAAAGAACGTAGCGGAAGGCCGAAAGTGTACGAAGACGCGGAATTGGAAGTATTATTGGATCAAGATTCGTGCCAAACGCAAGAAGAACTTGCACTTACATTAGGAGTGACTCAACAAGCAATTTCACATAGGTTGAAATCATTGGGAATGATTCAAAAACAAGGAAATTGGGTTCCATATGAACTGACACCGAGAAACGTTGAACGCCGATTTTCCACATGTGAAATGCTGCTTGCCAGGCATAAAAGAAAGGGTTTTCTGCACCGTATAGTCACTGGTGATGAAAAATGGATCCACTATGATAATTCAAAAAGGAAAAAATCATGGGGAACCCCTGGCCATGCTTCAACATCTACAGCTAAGCCAAATATTCATGGAAAAAAACTCTTGTTGTGTATTTGGTGGGATCAGCTTGGTGTCGTGTATTATGAGTTGCTCAAACCGAACGAAACCATTGCTGGGGCTGTCTACCGAGCACAATTGATGAGATTGAGTCGAGCACTCGAGGAAAAGCGCGCCCACTGCTACTCCAGACACGACAAAATTATTCTCCTGCATGATAATGCTCGTCCACATGTTGCGGCGCCGGTCAAAACCTATTTGGAAACACTCAATTGGGAAGTTTTACCCCACCCGCCGTATTCACCAGACATTGCGCCTTCTGATTTCCACTTGTTTCGATCGATGACGCATGGCCTGTCTGAGCAGCACTTCACATCATATGAAGATACCAAAAATTGGGTCGATTCGTGGATAGCCTCAAAAGATGAATCATTTTTCCGACGCGGTATCCGTATGCTGCCAGAAAGATGGGAAAAAGTAGTGGCAAGCGATGGGCAATACTTCGAATAAAACATGAGGTTCCGTTCTTTCACAATAAATGCCCAATTTTTGATAAAAAACGGCGGAAACTTATTTGTACACCTAATAATTAAAACAGTCACATTTATCAAAAATATTGTATATTTTTGTAATATACGCTGCGAAGAATTTTCCAAGCGATAAATTGTGAGGTAGAATTGTGGTTGGGAAAAATTGTGGGCGAAGAATGGTCCTAGACCCATTTCCTCATTCTCAGAAAGTCAAAAACATTCCAAATTGTCTTCTCACAAAATATGTTACGGTCAAATAATTATATTATACAATCATTTTATATTAATTACAGTCAACATGCCTTAAATTTTATATACATTTATAAAAAAAAAATGTAGATAATTTTATCTATCAAGTCTATACATAGCGTAGAAGCAGCTAAATCATGTAGAATGTTCTGAATGAGTTTTTCAAGCATAACGATATAAAACTATATTTAAGATGATTTCATTATAGTTGCAAGTGTTACTGCCTTCTTCGTAGTAAGTATGAAAGCGTGAATATAAGGTGTTAGCACCTTAATTTGCTCCATCGTTAGCATACGGAAACAAGAAATACCGATTCAAGTTTCCTTCCTCGAGCGATGAACTGGGTGTGTATTATGTTATATTTCCATAACGAAAATAAAATGTATTCAACCAATGCGCACAAACTTATCTCAGGCATTTTAGGCAAGTATCATAATGATCTAATCAATGTGAGAGAAATATACAGTTTTTGGTACAAAACTCTTGCTTAAATTTTTTTTCAATTCATCTCATTTTAGAATCCTTTCTTTTTCGTGTGTTTTGTGTCATTTTATTTCTAATAATTTATGTTATATTACATATATAGGAAGTCTTGAAGTTTATACGACACTTTGAAGGGGGGCTAAAAAAAGATAAATACAAGAAAAATAAAATAATGAATAAGATATAATTCTCAACTATCAAAAAATATAAAAAGTCTAAATAATATTTTGTAACGAAATGTTACCACAAAATCCATTAAAATGCACTTTTAATGACGAGGAAGCATATAATTGTAGTTATTTGTATCACACAGACATTGCAAGTGGTCTGTTTTATATAACGTTTTAATTTTCGCAGAGGCCGGAGAAAAGGGGGTCTTTTAATGTTATAATATACAAATATAAAACAATCCTTGATCAGATAAAATCAACAATAAATCAATACCATGATTCGTATATACAGGTTAAAAAACGTTGCTCAGAGATTTCTGTTTTTGGCTTATTCATATATAAACTATTTGAATAATCTTCTTAGTGCTTTCAAATTAATTAATACATCTATATGAAAATTCAGTTGAATAATTAATTATTCACGAAAAAAAAGATTGCGGAAAAACATCAAGTTTATTGTTTCTAAAATCTTTAGAAAAAAAATCCAATTCAATAGAACTTCGGTGCTAAATATCGTGTAGGTATAATTTTATTTCAATTTTCAGTGACATAGAAAAATCATGTAGGATAAATTTATATCACAGATCTTATATATTATACAACCTAAAAAATGTAGCTCTGAGATTTATAGTTTTGACGTAGTCGATTAAAGTATATAAAAAAATCTGATTTATGCTTTTTAATTAATTAATAAATCTTAACATAAGTCCAAAAGATTAAGTGTATACTTACAAAAGGTATAGGTGTGCAAGAAAAAACACAATATTGATAAAAATGTTGTAAATATCCCAATCTAAAGCTCATCGGTGCGGTGCCAAGTGTTATGTTTCATTTTATTTAAAATATCAGTTACTGACTGAAAAAAAAACAGTACCACGAATAGTATGTGCAGGTTAAAAAACGTAGCGCCAAGACTTATATGTTTTGGCATAACTGGTTAAAAGTCAGATTTACACTTTTGAAATAATTAATACATAAAAAAATAAAACACCTGTTCATTCTAGGCGTAAAAGATACGGATGTAAAAAAGCTACAGATTTGACTTCTAATGTTCAATTTTGATAAACTCTTGAGTAAAAACAACCTATTAAAATATAAGTGGTATGAAAAATATACGATCTTTATTTAAGCTTTTTTTCTATGTCCTCAATTTCAATACCCCTTTCATGGCAAAATCTACTCGAGAAATAAAAAAAGGAATCAAAATTCTGTCACGCCCTATACTCGTATGTCGCGGCGTTGTTCAAATATGTGGAAGGCAAAATGTGAAAAGTAAAAAAAGCTCTGGGAGAAAAATAAAAGTTTTTCATTTCCTCGAGCCAGTGAAGAATTGTTTTAATTTTTTTTCATGAAATGGTCTTTTAACTTAAAATTTTATTTCAAAAATTATTAAAAATATCTAAAACACTTTTTATACCATTATGTAATCGAAGAAATGCTAATAAATAATTATATGACCACTAATTTTATGGAAAAAATAATATCTATCAAGGTAATACTATACAATACGAGGGTATGTTATTTTACTATCCTGATGACAGACATCCGTGGCCTAGTTGATACGACCCCTGTCTTAGAACCCGGAGTTCTTTTCAGAAGATTCCCGTTGGTACCCAGATTTTTTATTCTATAAAGAGAAGACTTCCATGACCTAGTTGTATGAACGCTTGTGTCCCGCTCGGAAGTTCCGGGATCGATTCCGGATGAAATCCAAAAAATCCCAGTCCAGTTTTTCACATAAATTCTCAATATTTTGTTATGTTTGTTAGAAAGAGATTATCATATAGCTATAAATCTACAACTGGAATTAATTCAATACCAATTCCACAAAATATCTTAAGCATTTGCAGGCTCCAAGCACAATAATATTGAATTCATTACACTTTCATTACCACTAACCTCAATATACTCAGAATAACTGAAAGCGATTTGTCACAAACAAACTTCCATTATTCGCTTATTATTCTCATGTCAAATCCGCCTCTGTTTGAGATAATCAACTTTTTGTAGTGATATTTGCTCACAGCCACCTCTCCTCGAATGAATGCGAGTTTTAGTCAAATGCCTCCTCACTGGCCGTGACAGGGCCGGGCAGGGGCGGGCTGAGCCTGGCGGCTACGAGAGCTAATTAGCATTCCGTGGCTCGGCCCCTTGTTAAGGCGGGTTTCCATTAGATAAACTTTTATCACTCCAATAGCCCATAGAGCAAAGGTCAAAAGGAGTTCAATATATGCCGACACTATGGTCAAGTTGCTTTACTTTCCAAATGGCATAGAGGTCCTTTTGAAGGTTCTGTCTATCTGGTCTTTCAGAAAACATATAACGGGCAAATGTCACCATCACATCAGCAAATCATACATTAAATTTGCTCATTGTATCAAAATCTGCATATGGAGTAACTCGTTCCATTAGAAAGTATGTTATAAAACATTAGGGTTTCAAAAATGTTATTATACAATTTATATAATTCAATCTAATGAAACAATCTCATTAATATTTGAAGTGAAAGACTGGATTCCCACTTGACCGCATCTGATCTGATCATTTGAAGAAATGTTTCCACTTTTAGAATCACACGATTCATTGAAAGATATTTCCGAACCACAATAAGTTTGAAAGGTTTTTTTAATATGAAAAGCTTTTAAACTCATATCTATTCCTGAAAAAAGTTCAATATTCATTCATGAAAAATATTATTTTTATTATTTTAATCATGATAAATCATATCAAGGTTATTTTTTCCACAAGGAATATGCAACATCGAAGACACAGATTCAAAAGAATTGTTTAAAGAGATTTGCGTCCTACGAGATATAAAATTTTAAAATATACATGAAAATATTTTTCCTTTTTATAGACTCAAATTCAATTTCCTGTCCGAGTTATTCAAATACGTTTCAATATTTTGCTTCATTTGACGCAGCACAAGTTTATTAAATATCATATATCAAATATCTATTTGTAAATCTTGAATATAACTTTTGATTAATAAAATTTCTTTTTCACAATAAACCAGTAAAAAGGTAAATATATATATTTTTTTAGAAAAAAAGATAATTCTGTGTTAAAAACAGATAATCATCATCAATAAAGACAGCAGTATTGTGTCACACTTTCATTGAATACTAGGTTAGTCAAAAAGTTTTGAAAGCGGAATTAAAAATTCATTTTTTTTGGGGTGAAATCACTTTTATTGCTTAGTATAGTCTCTCATAAGATCAATACACTTGGTCCAACGATCTTCCATCTTTGTTGTCCCATCACGGAAGTGACTTTCTGGAAGGCCTGCAAAATACTCCTCTACGACGGCTATAACCTCTTCGTTTAATGAAAAATGCTTTCCACGAAGGAATTTTTTGAGGTGTGGGAACAGCCAGAAGTCAGAGGGAGCTTAATCTGGCGAATAGGGTAGATGCTGCAACAATTCGTACCCCAATTCACTGATTTTCGCGATGGTTTTTTGAGCAGTGTGAGCAGGTGCATTGTCTTGATGAAAAATGACTTTTTTCTTCTGCAAACCGGGTCTTTTTTCACAAATTTTTTCATCCAACTGGTCCAAAAGGTCACAATAATAATTAGAGTTGATTTTCTTACCAGTTTGGAGATAATCTATCAATAAAATTCCTTTTGCATCCCAAAAAACTGACGCTAACACCTTCTTGGCCGATTTCTGGACACGAACTCGCTTCGGAGCCAAAGTGCTTGGTTCACACCACTCCTTAGCCTCTTGTTTTGATTCAGGATCATGGTGGTAGACCCAAGTCTCATCCATAGTGATGAATCGACGCAGAAAATCCTTTTTATTCTATCGAAAGTGCTCCAAATGTTGCTCAGAAAGTCGCATTTGAACGTGTTTTTGTTGCATTGTTAGCAAATGCGGCACTCATTGTGCACACAGTTTTTTGAAACCCAAAACTTCAGCCAAAATATGCCATGTTGTTTCATGTGAGATGTCTATGGTGTCAGCTATCACATCCACAGTCGATCGATGATCTTCCAAAACCATATCCTGTATTTTCGCTATGATTTCTGGTGTTGATGCACTTTTTGGACGTTCTGAGCGTGGATCGTCTTCAACGCTTGTACGGCCACGCTTAAACTCCAAAACCCATCGGTGAACGGTTGGAAATGAAGGAGAAGACTCCTTTAATACTTTCACCATCTTTGCATGGATCTCAGTAGCCGATAAACCTTCCAAAACAAAGAATTTAATCACTGCACGATATTCGGATTTTTTCATTGTTAAAAAATACACTGACACGTCAACTTCAAATGGCTTGTAAACAAAGAATGAATTGACAGATCAAAATGAAATTTTGAGTACGTTCTTATGAAAGATGAAATATTAAAATGGCGTAATTTTGGTTTTTCTACTGCTCCATAGATGTTGCTTTCAAAACTTTTTGACTTACCTATTACACTATAACCTGGGGTGTTAATAGTCACGTTACAGTATCTTCCAACCAATCAGAAAGATTTTTTTACAGTTAGTTTGATTTATTTTATACGGACATTGGCTTAGTCCCGAAATTGATTTAAATATAATAATATATCTTAGATAGCGTTGGATAAAAATAATGAATACATGTCTTTGCCAGCACTCTTCTGTCGATTTGATAATGAGATTTGACCACAGAACCTCTTTTTAAATTTATAATTTACACCTTTTAATTGCCAGTCAATAATTCAGATGGTCTAAAGCGAAAATGAGATTAAAAGTAGGATGTCTTAACGACCTCCGTGACCTAGTTGATAGGACGCAATTTTCTACACGAAGTTTTGCGTTCGATTTCGATACTACTAAAAAAAACTAAAAAAGGAGAGGCACAGTCTAGTAAAAATACTCACAAGTGCTACATATCTACTAATCTTACAGGCTATCCACGTGCCGCTGTATTTATGTCATTTAAATATTTTGCTATCGTTAAAAATATGAACACTTGCTCCAGTGTTCTAAATCCAAAAACTCGATAAATGGGTCCAATGAAAATGTTTTCTCTTCAGTATATCTGCATCGCCAATTCAATCATGTTGAGTGGTACCATAAGAATGAATTAATTATGGATAAAAATGTCAGTGTCCAAGAGCCCATTGATGTCAGCAATGATTAGATATCTAATTAAGATATTTATTCCAAGGCTAAGACAGTGGTCTAGCTGGAACGACCTCCATGGCCAAGTTGGCAAGCCACATATCTACCAAATTGTCTTGCAGCTATCGTGGTTCTTCGTATCAGTTGTATAAGGTCTTTCAAAGTGTTATACTTCGCCATAAGTAGATGTATGCTAGATACCGCTTGGCATACAGCAGAGTCATGACGAAGTTGACTACGAACAAGTTCTCATGATGAAAACTGCAACGTTTTCAAAACGTCGGCATCATAAGCCAAACCACGCGGTACAACACTCCAAAAGACCTAATACAACTGACACTTATCAATTCCCGTTGGTACCCAATTGATTTAAAAGGGATTACAGTCTGATGTTCACTTAAGACCTCTCTAACGTCTTTGAAATTGAAGGTGAGGGATCGCTACATGAAAATGATCTCGCCAGGTTGTACTGTATACAAAGAAAGCGTTAAATAATACAATCAGGGATTAGTATATGATGTTAATTGTGAATTAATCAAACTGTATATTACTAACATGACATCATTCTGTATGTATATTTCTAACATGACATAATTCTGTATATTCCTAATATGACATAATTTCTTACATGACACAACTCACGATATATCTCCTGATTCTATTTTATTATTGACAGTAGGAACGCGCCCTAAGGGTGACTGCCGATTTCATTTTTGATTGTTTTCCATTCCTTTAATACTCCCGGATTATCCCCTCATCTGCCCACATCCCACGGGCACTGGATTCGCCACTATTCAAATTTTTAATTTCGTGTGATCCATTATATACAGGATATGTTATATGTGTACATTTACATATACGTGGATCTTTATTTGGTTTTATTTTTTATAAACACAACGAGTATACGGAGGTGACTAGTGGGATAATTGGCAAGACGCCTGTCTTCCAGTCCGAGGGTCGCGAATTCGATTCCCATTGTTTCCCTTTTTTTAAGAGTTCTAATGTGGGTTTCCCATACAGCTTCTGTAACATATTTCTGGTTGGTTAGAAGAGATTGCCACCAGGTAATAAACTCAGCAGGTTGTATTGTATACAATGAAAGTGTATTACAATTTTTTTTAGTAAATTTAATTACATCAAAGTAATTTCAGTAAATTTAATATAATATATTCCACTTCTTAATTCTTAGAGATCTGCGCTAAGCGTCTAATGGTTGGAAAGTTTGCTGAGTCAATTAGCATCCCTAGTAAAATTCCTGTCAGTTTTTGCTTTCAGACCTTATATCATTTTTTTATTCTTTAGTATATAATATATTTTATAACACTTTTGTTGCATATACTCGTAGCGCAAACTTGCGAATTTATGAAATGTGTTTATATAACTCTTATAACCAATTAGAAAGAGGTTAATAATAAGACCTGAAGTGAAGACCAACTGAAACTTTGGATCGAGTATTCTTCGAACGCCCTCTAAATTTTGCGTATTTGACCTTTTATAAAGATCTACCTTATGATAAATCTATATCAACCAATAAGAGAAAGCTCATTACAAACTGGTCTCCCTCTTTTTGCAGTGTTAGAAAGTTTATAGTTTCTAATAAACTAAAGCTTGAACATTAGTATTCTTATTTGATAAACGGTGTATGTTATTATACTAACTTTGAGCTTACTGTAATTGCGCTTTTAGCATATATTTTGGATTATCTTTCTTTGTTCTTCTTTCTTGTTTTTTACCATTCACCCGTCAAGAATCTTGCATTATAGATGCATAAATAAATATAACAAAAAGATTATTTGAAAATTTAACACTTATGAATAAATATTAATTTATTGTAATCACGTATTATACACATATGAAATAATAAAAAATTAGACATCAAACGTATTTAAATTGAGGGATAAAATTAAAATATCAATATGACTCAAATTTACCAAAACTCAAATTTAAGTCAAATATTACAATCAAGTATATTTTAACATTGAAAAATAGTAATACAGATCTAAATTGTATAATCTTAAAAAAATAATATTAAGTTACAGAATCGAATATTTAAGTGAACATTATCAACTTATCATAGTTCAGTGTCTAGGAAACCCCAAATATGGGTGAATAGCTATTAAAAAAATGTCCGCATCGAAAAGACAATGCGATAAATATTTCTGCATAGTTGGTTAACATAACTTCCTATACAGAAGATATTTGTGCGATTATTTGTTATTTAAATAAAGTATCCTTTACGAATTTGAATTCTTAAAAAAATTAAACCTTCCAATTACAGTGTTTAACGTGTTCCCCGCGGGAAGCACAAACGCCTGTGATCTGACGACAATCCAAGTTTCAAATCACAAATACTTAAAAAAAATTACACAAAACCGGAATAAAAATTGAACTAAAATTTAAAATAATCTTTATTCTACGACATCTCTGAAAACCTTGTCAAATAATATATTAGTTTATGAGATATTATTGAATAAACAGAGCGGCGAATTTTTTTGGTTTCTCAATATTTCCAGCATTAACGACCTGTCGCGCGGATCGAGTCCTGCGATGAGTCTCTCTTACGTAAATAAACATTACTAAGTCTCTCTTACGTAAATAAACATTACTAGTGCTATATGCATTTGATTGGGTGAGTGTCATGAAGCATTGATTTGATCGTAGCATTCCTTTGTTTATTTTACGTAATGTTTAGTTTATCTCCTTTATTTAATGAGTCTCCTTAAGAGTAATGACTATTATTTATTATCAGAAAATTACTTAAGTGTCATGTTTACTTGGTGTTGTAATCAAATATCAGTGGTTCTAAACAAAATATGTGTTTAAACTTAGAAATTAAAAAACGCTGAAATTGTGCCGCGCACAGGATTCGTGGAATTTGATTTTTAACGCGGTGAACAGGTTAAAGCATTGCTCATACGTATTTACGAATAACAGTATCTCTTATTACGATGGAGCTGAATAATCAGGATGATAACAATACACATTGTGGTTATTACAACCGAAGCAATAAATGCTCCTTTCCTTATTGCAACATGTTTTACGACTTCAATATTCGTAGGATCCAAAATGACCTCTCCGCACAGTGTGCTACATTTTCAGTCGTATATTTTACTAACAAGACACATTTCGAAATATTGGAGAATCGACAAATTGACGATATTAAACGTTTTATCTCGAGTTTCACAATATTTCTGAACATAAGTAATACATTAGTACAAATACATAATAAAATGATGAATATATAGGATTGTATGTAATATAGTATGCAAATACAGCTACAAACATTTAAGGTGATGATTTTTTTTTAAATATTAGAAAATTCCATTTTACCTTTTCAGTTCCCCTTATTTTAAATAACCATAAATTTCATTAAAATAAGTATTTTTACAATATTTTTTTAAGAATTTACCATGCATAAAAGATAAATTTCACGAAATATTTCGTATTCTATTTTTTTTCACGTGCAGACGAATTTACGAACAATAAAACTTTTAACTATTTATAATTAGTTTATTTTACACGTTCGATCGAATAAATCTAGTGGATTTATTGCTTTCAAACTATGTTTTCCAGCCAGCCAGCTTTCAACCAGCTTTTGTTTCATCAACATAAATCATTTTTACTGTTTCTACGTCGGTCACGTTACAAAGCCCAAGAAACCAAAACAAAATAATCAAGAAGTGTCAGCTGTATTGAAACAATAGATATGTTCTGAAACATTTTTTTAGTATAGATTTTTTTTGCATATTTGACTGATGTATTTTTAGGTTTATGAATAACATTAATGGTACGGTACTTAATTGTATTAATATAATTAGTAATGCAAGTAATTGTATATTAAAATCATTGTTCAGAACATCCTTATTTTTTCAATATTATTTGATAAATGCCGCTTCTTGATATGTTACTCGTATAAGACATAAATTTTAAAATGAAATAAAAATGTTTTCGAAATATATTAAGGTGTTTTACTTAGTACCGTTTTTATTGACGGGTTATTTTTCTAGTAATTAATAAATGTTCGTAGCTTGTACATCAGTCACAGTGTCAAGTAGTGGCGTGGCAGCTATAATATTGTCAAAATAACATTACCCTGAAATATGATTATGGGATTTTTTTGTGTTTTTGATTTATGTTTTTTTAAGATCATCATATTACTTGATAGCTGTCACTCCTTGATATGATTATACAACATAAAATAACAATGCCAATGAATTAAAAATATATTTTTGAGATATATTAAAGTTTTCGGTTTACGTATGTCATTATTGTCGGGTTATTTATTGCTAGTTTACGTATATATTTGACTTAGCAAATGAAAGTAATGTTTGAGAAAAAGTATTTATTTTAGTTCGGCCATCACTTCTTCAAATAATATTTACTTTCTTCACTAAATAAAATTAACTTTTTTAAGATATTTTCTAGAAACTCTCTAAAACTCTTCACAAACTTTTATATGCAATAATTCAAAAATCTTAATAAATCTAATAATTAACATAGAACCTGCTTTTACAATACATTGTTCTTAATTTTTCAAAATGAAATTTTTGTAATTGAAATAATAAGACATATATCATATTGTAAGAAAATTATACGATTGTAAGAAAATTATATTTGTTAGTTATTATACACGTTTCATTAATGTGTCCATAAAACCATTTATTTCATTCTTAGTTATTATACACGTTTCATTAATGTGTCCTTAATACGTTGACTGCCGATTACGCGTTTGTGCGTAATGAGAGGAGAGCGCTGGGTGCCGATCACGCACTTACGCGTAATATCAGTATGTCACTTCTATTGGTCGGTCAGTCTGCCGCCGGCAACCGTCATAGCGAGTTGTTGGAGTTGTCTGTTCTCTCTACTCACTAGAAGGAGTCCTGGCTATACTAAAAAATCTATACTAAAAAAATGTTTCAGAACATATCTATTGTTTCAATACAGCTGACACTTCTTGATTATTTTGTTTTGGTTTCTTGGGATTTGTAACGTGACCGACGTAGAAACAGTAAAAATGATTTATGTTGATGAAACAAAAGCTGGTTGAAAGCTGGCTGGCTGGAAAACATAGTTTGAAAGCAATAAATCCACTAGATTTATTCGATCGAACGTGTAAAATAAACTAATTATAAATAGTTAAAAGTTTTATTGTTTTATTGTGTTAAAATCATTTATTTAATTCATGGTAACGAAAGCAACATCTTGAACTCAAACGTTTAATACAGTTCATTTCGGATTCGCACGAAAATACAATATGATATATAATCCGTTTCATATTTGAACTTGAATAATATTAAGGTTTATAACTATAATATAATGTAATACAAAAATTGAAACATATAAAGTCGTCCTCCGTGGTCTAATGTGTAAAACGCTAGTCTTCCAACCGCAGGTTTGTGGTTCGATTCACGATGATACCAAAAAAAGGGTCTCAGTCTGGTTAAAGAAGTTGCCTGGTACCGATTCTGGTAACAAAACAAACACGTGACTCTAGACGTATTTGATTGGTTTGGCTTGTCAACGTGCGATAGTACTCGTATTTCAAACACATAGGATGGTGAACTGTGCGTTACTTGCCTACTTCATTGGTTCTTAACCAGAAGGCTCGATTACTAGCGTCGAGGACAATATTGACTCCTCAAAATATAGCCGATTGATTAATACTTATATATTGAGGGGTTCCATATGAATAATGACTGAATATAATATATACAAGAAGCAATCGATAAGAAGATATATTGAATTTATTTATACTTCTTTAGACGCAAATTTAGTATTTCAATAAACCGTCCTTCCACAAATAAAATAAATAACAAATATAATAGCTCATTTAGAACAATGTTAACATAATTCCTTTAAGCTTCGCTACTACGCACCGTGTAATTAAGTAGAATTTTCCAACCTGCCTCAGGATCCGCATCGCAACTTATTTTACTTGACTTACCATCTCGTTTGAGATTACGGTGCCCAACAAAGGGCACACAAATTAATCATTTCTAAAGTTCAAAAGGTCACTTGAAACAGCCATCCGTCAGACGATGATCCTCCAGTTTAATTTATTAAGAGTTTCCTACTTCAAACTTCGGTTTTAATCTGATGGATCAGCTAATATCATACAGGATTGTTTTGTTAGTCACACAGTACATCAAAAATTTATATGTAATAAATATCCACTTCAAAATTCTTATATTTTGAGGTACTTGAGGAAATGAACATTAGTTTATACCAGGTGAAAAATATTGAAATCTTTGAACACTAAAATTACATGCTTTACATTGTAAATTTAAAACTGTTCATCTCCCAGTTAGAAAATGAAGATTTAAGTCAATCGCCACACTTGACAGAGCAGAGTGAATGTGCTACGGATAATAGCAATTTGACCAAATATATTGAAAAAATCAAGATATTACAAGAGTCATTTGAAAGTCGTTTTCATGATTTTGCTAAAGAAGAAAACTGCATGCTCGCATTTATAAACCCATTTTCACTTAGTGAACAAAACGTAATGCAGGTGCTTAGTAACATACAAATGAAACTGATTGATTTAAAAACAAAATCATTCTTAAAAATAAAATTTGATGAGCTTTTTCCAGATCAAAATGCTTCTGACATAATTAATTTCTAGCATTCATTATCCTGTGAACATTTCCCAGAGCTAAAAAATATGCAAAAAATGATATATCATATGTCGCTTTGGAACGACATACAGATGTGAACAAGCATTTTTATCCATGAAATTGATTAAAAGCAAAACAAGGTCGTGAATAACTGATTCAAATTTGAAGAATTCTCTGCTGATTTCAGTAACAAATTTAACACCAAACATTAAAAGACTAGCGAAATCCAAACAGGCTCAAAGTTTCAATAAAGGTAAGTTATGTTTATGTGCTGTAATAGATATTGTTTTTCATACAATAATTAAATCATTTAAAAGTGTTAATTATGTCTATAAGCATACCTTTATTTAAAATATTATTAAGCATATGCCAGGACTCCTTCTAGTGAGTAGAGAGAACAGACAACTCCAAGTTCCAAGCTGATCTCGCTCTCAGTGATTCATCTCGCTCCGAGCTTTCTCTCTCTCTCACCACATCCAACAAATGTGGTCCAGAGTTATCGTCACCAAACGAGACTCTCCGGCAGCTGTAGCACCATCAGTGAGATCCACGACAACGATCATCCTCTCGTCCAAGAGATCATTTCTGACTATTGTAGATTGGTGCTCCAATAAACGCGTATCTTTTGAAATGGCGTAAATTAATTAATTGAATTGCGTGATTGAGTTATTCATTTTCCTCCCCTAAGTGAAGCAGATCCTACCCCTATCCCTATTTTACAACCCCAAACTTGAACATAAGAAGGTAAAAAAAAGTGCTTGAGTTGTATGGCGCATCTGAGCTCGTCTGTGCAAAAATTGGCGCATGGTATGCAAAAGGTTGGCCACTTCTGTTTTACAGCCTCGATAAGTTTGTATAAGTATTAATGAAGTTTGCTCTTTGAATTTTTGTTATATATATACGTCCGATTTTTGTAAAATATCAATCTGAGATATTATTTCATTAATATTCTAAACTTTTTATATTTTATAATACTTTTGTTGTATACAATACAACCTAGTGTATTTATTTCCATGTGACAATCTCTCCTTACTTACCAGAAATATTTTAAAAATGCCGTAAGTGAAAAGCAGACTAGAACTACTTTTAAAAAAATTGGATACAATCGGATATCGAAACCGCAACCCCCGATTTGGAAGACATGTCACCACTTAGGCCACGGAGATCGTCAATTTATTTACAATCAATAGTTTTCACAAATAAAAATTATGAATTAAAATATTTGAATGGATGTTTTCATTGTCAATTAATAAAAAATAGTTATTTACTATACACAAAGCTATTTCGTTGTATTTAACGTGAACTTCAAAAATCAATGTTTGGCTTTTACAAAGCGTAAAAACAACAATAAATTCAAACGTAAAATGTCCTCACAGTAAAATTAATCGGGGATCGAACCTGCTGGGGGATATGTGCTAAACAAGCATGCTTTACCCTAGATCAGGGATGGCGAACCTTTTTGAGACTGAGTGCCAAAAAAATTTCTAGGGCCTAGATCATGGTGCTGACAAAACAAGAAATGCTAGTTTTACGACATTGAATTTACTGGTGATTGAGGCTGAGAAGCGAGATGCGCATGCACAATATCTTTATTTGATTCAGTAGTTTCCTCCTTGGCCTGGTGGTAAGACACTTGTCTGCCGATCCGAAGGTTGCGGGTTCGATCCCCGCTGGAGCCCAGATTTTTTTAAAAAGGATTCCAGTCTGGTTAACACTTAGGGCCTATAAAAACACCTTTCTGGTCGGTTGGAAGAGATTGCCATATGGCAATAAACTCGTCAGGTAAAAAAAAAAAATGTAAATGTAGTTTGCTGTAAGCTATTTTGTCGCAATGAGATTAGTGTTTGATGTCGCGATAAGTAATGTACCTATACAATAAGTGTAACAATAAACAATCTGCAACGATCGTACTGTGATCTGACTTTTATTTGCAATAAACTTGAAGTTAATTCATTAAGTATTATTAATTAAATTGTTACGGAAATTAAATAAAGGCAGAAATATTCAGTCTAAACATTGCATAAAGTAAGAAAAATATTAAGGATATCTTAAATGATTGTCAAATAATCTTCTCTCGTAAATGTTATGTCTACCAGCTACATCTTCTGGTACTCGTTTTCCAACTTTGGTAGCTAAAAGGTACTTTGTACATTGACAAAAATATGTTGAATGACATTTGAATGTATTCATTTTTCTGAAAAAAAGACAAATTGTTTTTATTTTTCTGAAGAACATGATCATTAATTCAAATAGTTTACAATTTTCACGGTTATATAATAAAACAATATCATTTTTATCAAATAAAAACAGAAAACTTAATTACATAATATTGTATAAACTATTATTTAATTTATCATTCATCTCAGAATTTAATTAATATAACAAAATTGGTTGTATTGATTTTTACAAATGATCGAATAACGTATAATAAAAAAAACACCAAATTAATAGATCTAATAAATTATTTACATACAACTTAATTAAGATGTCTGCCAAGCACTCCAAATTCAATTTTCATATCAATAAAAACCCCAGCACTTTCATATGCAAGTACCTACTCGATGAATTAATCTTCTTTGGCATAAAGCGTTCTATATTCAAATTTAAGAAAAATAGTAGACGCTTAATTCTCCTGCGGACGGACATTCAGGTGTTTTTTTTTTTCAATATCAGCCATTAATAATTTGTTTAAAAAGGTTTATTTTCGTATTTCTTTTATAATAAAAATTTATCGTTTCGGTAGTATAAAATATAATTATTGGTTAACTATTATGCCACAAATACAATAAAAGATAAATAATATCAATTGTCTCGTTTGTACCTACGGATAATTTAATTGGTAGTGCATTATTTAAAATTTAGTAAGTTTAATTTATTCATAATAAAATGACGTATAAATGAAAGATTTTTCATGGTATTTTTCGGTAAAAGATAATTTAAGTTTAAATTGAAACGTTTATTTGCATACTTAAGAATTTTAAATATATTATATAATTTTTTTAGTTGAATCATTATTTAAAAAGAAGATTTAATTTTTAAATATTTACTCAATCATAGTTTTTAAATAAGGGAGTGATTGAGTAACCTTAAAATATCATTTTTCATTATTTTTATTCAAATTTAACGTAATTGTACTCTACAAGAAATAAACTGCCTATACAAGTACTTGTATCAGCCATGTGCTGTTATCAATAGGTGAATTGACAGCCGACCTATCATACACCCGCAAACTGAAACAGTTTACTTACACCTGTTTCTTTTTAATAAAAAAATTAAAAATAATACATTTTAAATACTTTACATGGATTAATGATTATCAATGATTTCTATAAATGTTAATACATAGCTAAGATTTCCTTTCATTTTATTTCATGATTATTTTATGATTTCCAGGTATAATCTCAACCGACATTTTTAATCGTATGAATGATTATTTTTATATCCTTGGGTACCTATATTGCAATCGATATATATTGCAACACAACAACTGCAACTTCTCGATTCCGAGAGGAAGCTTAGTTTTTTATATTTCATTGTGCGAAGTTCAATTCTTCCAATTTAAGCGGAATCCAGCATTCCCTTCGATATACTTCATTTATTATTTTCTAAAAATGTTCATGTTCTCTTTTTTAGTTCTTTTTATCAACATTGCACTTATTCGGTTCTTTTTATCAACATTGGTTCTTTTTATCAAGAAATTGGGGTTTTTGTTTGAAGTATTAAAAATAAAAATAATCTCAAATTCGTTCGTAAAACTCTTATACCTTTCTTTTTTTACGATAAAAATCGAATGTACATAGGTAGTTACCTAATAATCATATATTTTTATTATTTATTAAAATAAAATAAATACCCACTATATTGGTTTTTTCTTCAAATACTCTATTTAAACATTGGCATCAAGTATTTAAAATGACTGAAACATAGAATGACGACGATGACACCTCGTTTTAAAACATATTTATGGGAGCGATACCTCAAATGAACAGGAGTTTCGAGCTATATTATAATAGAAATATAATATAAATATCAGTTCTACGTTGACCACGCCCATTTTTCTCAAACACGCATAAGACAGAATAGACAACAGTGCACTTATTCTCTTTTATTAATGCCCTGTACTACTCTTAAATTAGGGGATCACTCCGTAATGAGTTTCAAAGTACGGTGGAATCTCTGTTACTCTGTGAACTGGAACAATCATAATTATCAATTCTAAATTATTTAACCTTGAAATGTATATATGAAAGGCTTTAAACAGCATTATTTCATCATCAATGCATGAAATTTTTCAACCGTATCCTTATTTCAAGTTTATAAAAAATATATAAGATTGATTTAAAATTAAAATATTAAATTATTTGCCTAAAAAATGAGATTTTTTCTATTATTTGTACTATGAAAAGACTACTTTTAATTTATTTTATTTTAATAAAATCGGTGTAAGGTTTTACTATCATATAAAACTTGAAATATCTGTAACTTAATTGAATTAATTCGTTTTTCTTTCGAAATAACACCGGTAATTCAAGGATTAATGAGCTGTATTTTAAATTTGATTGGTTTCGCTCCGACTATGATATCTGCGGTTTAAATATTAATTTTGTATATTAAACTATATGCTTAGCTTAACCGAATCAACTAACAAAGTTTGAGTCTAATAATTTAAATAAGGCAAAATGATCAAGGTAATTTCAGTTCTCATTTGCGAATGTAAACTTTATTACCTAACCACTTTTATATCTTAAGATGATTTAAGTAGATAGCTCTTTGTTATTTTTATGCGTTGCTGTAAAATTATTTCTCCACCACTAACGAAGAACGAGATTAGTTTACCAAGCTTTATTTGAAGAAAAATGTGTTTTGATAATAATTGAATTCACTATTCTTTAGACAATTGATTTTTCGGAACATAAAATCATTGTTGAAATTAACTAACATTATAAATGCGGTGTAAGAAAGCCACTATAAAACAATGTGTCGAAAAGTGTAACTCGAACTGACATCTCGAATATTTCTGGGCTGGTGATTTTTCCAGTTTTACGGATATCGTGATAAGCAGGGGGATTCATGTACCATTATATAATATTTTAGAGCAGAGAGTATTCTCATTTGGTTATCATTAACAATGTGACATTAAATTGAACAAATTTATGTCCTCTTTGTTTAATGTGTGAAACTATTTTTGTAGTTTTTTTGCCGAAAAGTTCGCCACTTTCTTAGTGTTTCATTGAAGAGAAATGTCAATTAACATAATTCTTTATTTGCGTATTGGATTTTTCCCGTTTACTTAGAATCATTTTATTTTTAATTTATATCAGGGGTGCCGAAGGAATTTAACCTAAAAAGGAATGTCTTTAATTAGTGCTTTCCCAGATCTGCCTTACGGGTGTGATACGTGGATCTAAATAATAAAAAAGATGACTGGCTTCTACACAATGAAGTATAGAAAGATACATTACAACAGTTAAAAAAAGAGATCAAATGAGTATTTTAGACAAGAAGCCAAATAAATAGGAAGAGTACTCGAGAGTTAATGAGAATGAGCGGGGCACGTAGCTAGACGGGATGTCCACATACTGGATACCGAGAGATACTCGCAAACCGAGGAGATCATTTTTTTATTAGTCACGAAATAATTTTGTTATTTAGTAACATTTTTAGAATATAAAAATATTTTCCCATTTAACAAGTAAATTGAAAAACTGAAACATTTGTGAGCTTGGAAAATGTCGTATTTAATAATACCATAATATAGTATGCTTCGCAGTCAAGTGGCTACTACTCGTACTTCCAAGATCATTTTCGCGTAATAGAACATTTTCTCGTTCGAAAAGTTCACAATATCAAATTAAGCCTCACTTTTGTATGATAAATGTTCAAATTACATACTTCTGTCTGGAGCTTCACATAGACGACACTAATTTCCAACTTATCCACACAAACAAGAGCAAATAGAAAATTTTGGACATTTTTGGAGTTCCTATATAGTATACGAGTATAGAACCAATTACAAAGGCTGATTAAACTTTCAGGAAGTTGTTTAAAATTCAATAAAAGGATCCAACATACCATCCAACGTAATATGATGTGGGATAAAAGGTTTGATCGCGGTAAAGGCACGCGTTAAATGTATCGCACAAAGAAAGGGGTTTGTTTAGCCGACACTTTTAAACGAAATTAGTTTTTTTAAGTAAACATTTTTCATTAATAATATACAAAGCAAATGGCGCACGTTTAGTCTTAAAATAAATTATTGATTGTTAAAAGGCATTTAAAAAATGATGTCGAATTAACTTCCTTGGGGGGGGAATTTATTTTATACGATTCTCCCTATTTTGGCCGTTTTAACAATGAATTTACGTAATATAATATCATAGTTTCTTACTCATTTTAAGCATTTAATAAAAAAAGTTGGTGAAATATTTAAATGAAGTATTCTATTTCCTTGAAAGTAATTCGGAGATCTCTTTAAACACTCACCTTTTACTGGCGTGGTTGACATTCAAATTGAGATATTATTTTATTTGAAATAATATATCAGATAGACAATGTTGTTTTATTTTTATGTGTATAAGTTAATTATTGTTAACATAAGTAAGTAATCCATCGTAGGTTCAAGACATATTATTCCTTAGCAAGATTACCGATCTAAGTAACATATTAATTGTATTTACACATTTTGTGCGATCAATCTACAGTGCATGTCTGGGTTAAGTGTAATGTACTATAAGTCTTCCTCGACAGTGTCATTTTGCAGTCTAATTCTGATTCTGACTCTCTGTAAAGTGCCACTTTGTGAGATTCGACCTTTAGCCTCCGTCCCTGGACGGTTTCGGGGTAAGGGGCGGGGGTGGTCTCGGAATGACGTCACCTGGGATGTGTTATCTTTTGGTCCTCTTGGTTTATTTTGGCTCCGTGCACGCAGTTTGGTATGGCGTGCGGAGCGGGCGCCTCACCCTGGCGGGCGGAGTGTCTCATGAGATGTGTTTGTTTAGGCGAACGTGGAGGCCGTGAGGGTCGCGGGGCTGGTCACCACCCTGCTGGGCGCCACCGGAGGAGCGCAGGGGGCTAACGGGGCGCCAAGAGTTAGTCTTTCATTTTCATTCATATCGTTCATATCCGTTCATATTCGTTCACGTGAGTATTAAATATCTGCTTTTTATGCTCGCTCTTGCAGCCAAGGGTAAATGAAGACAGCACACCCTTCACATTTTTCATTTATTTTGATATTTTATGGTATTCAGGCAGAAATCTATCCAACCTTATGTTCCCAATTGATTATCTTTCTTTCTTCATAATTATTGTTATTGCACTTACCACAGTAATTTTGTCCTTCATATTGCATCTCGATTCTCTATATTTTGCATGGTAAGGTTTTTCCTTTGGTTTTGTCATGCTATTTATAAAATTCTCTATAATTTAAGTGTATCCAAAGCTTTTCAATTTAATTTAAAAAGAATAATACGAGTACATAACAATCATATACTCGTGCCTACAATCAGGAGCACCGCACCACGTCCATATGCCGTGTTATGAAACAAATAGGTAATTACAAGTACTTGAAAATAAAATGTCTTCTTTTATATTTAAATATCAGACATCACAATATTTTTCTTTATTAATACGAGTCGAACTTTTTTCTTTTACATGAGAAACTACAGCATGTGGTTACATTCCTTTGAACAATTGATATAATATAATATAATATAATATAATATAATATAATATAATATAATATAATATAATATAATATAATATAATATAATATAATATAATATAATATAATATAATATAATATAATATAATATAATATAATATAATATAATATAATATAATATAATATAATATAATATAATATAATATAATATAATATAATATAATATAATATAATATAATATAATATAATATAATATAATATAATATAATATAATATAATATAATATAATATAATATAATATAATATAATATAATATAATATAATATAATATAATATAATATAATATAATATAATATAATATAATATAATATAATATAATATAATATAATATAATATAATATAATATAATATAATATAATATAATATAATATAATATAATATAATATAATATAATATAATATAATATAATATAATATAATATAATATAATATAATATAATATAATATAATATAATATAATATAATATAATATAATATAATATAATATAATATAATATAATATAATATAATATAATATAATATAATATAATATAATATAATATAATATAATATAATATAATATAATATAATATAATATAATATAATATAATATAATATAATATAATATAATATAATATAATATAATATAATATAATATAATATAATATAATATAATATAATATAATATAATATAATATAATATAATATAATATAATATAATATAATATAATATAATATAATATAATATAATATAATATAATATAATATAATATAATATAATATAATATAATATAATATAATATAATATAATATAATATAATATAATATAATATAATATAATATAATATAATATAATATAATATAATATAATATAATATAATATAATATAATATAATATAATATAATATAATATAATATAATATAATATAATATAATATAATATAATATAATATAATATAATATAATATAATATAATATAATATAATATAATATAATATAATATAATATAATATAATATAATATAATATAATATAATATAATATAATATAATATAATATAATATAATATAATATAATATAATATAATATAATATAATATAATATAATATAATATAATATAATATAATATAATATAATATAATATAATATAATATAATATAATATAATATAATATAATATAATATAATATAATATAATATAATATAATATAATATAATATAATATAATATAATATAATATAATATAATATAATATAATATAATATAATATAATATAATATAATATAATATAATATAATATAATATAATATAATATAATATAATATAATATAATATAATATAATATAATATAATATAATATAATATAATATAATATAATATAATATAATATAATATAATATAATATAATATAATATAATATAATATAATATAATATAATATAATATAATATAATATAATATAATATAATATAATATAATATAATATAATATAATATAATATAATATAATATAATATAATATAATATAATATAATATAATATAATATAATATAATATAATATAATATAATATAATATAATATAATATAATATAATATAATATAATATAATATAATATAATATAATATAATATAATATAATATAATATAATATAATATAATATAATATAATATAATATAATATAATATAATATAATATAATATAATATAATATAATATAATATAATATAATATAATATAATATAATATAATATAATATAATATAATATAATATAATATAATATAATATAATATAATATAATATAATATAATATAATATAATATAATATAATATAATATAATATAATATAATATAATATAATATAATATAATATAATATAATATAATATAATATAATATAATATAATATAATATAATATAATATAATATAATATAATATAATATAATATAATATAATATAATATAATATAATATAATATAATATAATATAATATAATATAATATAATATAATATAATATAATATAATATAATATAATATAATATAATATAATATAATATAATATAATATAATATAATATAATATAATATAATATAATATAATATAATATAATATAATATAATATAATATAATATAATATAATATAATATAATATAATATAATATAATATAATATAATATAATATAATATAATATAATATAATATAATATAATATAATATAATATAATATAATATAATATAATATAATATAATATAATATAATATAATATAATATAATATAATATAATATAATATAATATAATATAATATAATATAATATAATATAATATAATATAATATAATATAATATAATATAATATAATATAATATAATATAATATAATATAATATAATATAATATAATATAATATAATATAATATAATATAATATAATATAATATAATATAATATAATATAATATAATATAATATAATATAATATAATATAATATAATATAATATAATATAATATAATATAATATAATATAATATAATATAATATAATATAATATAATATAATATAATATAATATAATATAATATAATATAATATAATATAATATAATATAATATAATATAATATAATATAATATAATATAATATAATATAATATAATATAATATAATATAATATAATATAATATAATATAATATAATATAATATAATATAATATAATATAATATAATATAATATAATATAATATAATATAATATAATATAATATAATATAATATAATATAATATAATATAATATAATATAATATAATATAATATAATATAATATAATATAATATAATATAATATAATATAATATAATATAATATAATATAATATAATATAATATAATATAATATAATATAATATAATATAATATAATATAATATAATATAATATAATATAATATAATATAATATAATATAATATAATATAATATAATATAATATAATATAATATAATATAATATAATATAATATAATATAATATAATATAATATAATATAATATAATATAATATAATATAATATAATATAATATAATATAATATAATATAATATAATATAATATAATATAATATAATATAATATAATATAATATAATATAATATAATATAATATAATATAATATAATATAATATAATATAATATAATATAATATAATATAATATAATATAATATAATATAATATAATATAATATAATATAATATAATATAATATAATATAATATAATATAATATAATATAATATAATATAATATAATATAATATAATATAATATAATATAATATAATATAATATAATATAATATAATATAATATAATATAATATAATATAATATAATATAATATAATATAATATAATATAATATAATATAATATAATATAATATAATATAATATAATATAATATAATATAATATAATATAATATAATATAATATAATATAATATAATATAATATAATATAATATAATATAATATAATATAATATAATATAATATAATATAATATAATATAATATAATATAATATAATATAATATAATATAATATAATATAATATAATATAATATAATATAATATAATATAATATAATATAATATAATATAATATAATATAATATAATATAATATAATATAATATAATATAATATAATATAATATAATATAATATAATATAATATAATATAATATAATATAATATAATATAATATAATATAATATAATATAATATAATATAATATAATATAATATAATATAATATAATATAATATAATATAATATAATATAATATAATATAATAATATAATAATATAATAATATAATAATATAATATAATATAATACAATATACTACAATATAATACAATATAATACAATACAATACAATACAATACAATACAATACAATACAATACAATACAATACAATACAATGCAATGCAATGCAATGCAATGCAATGCAATGCAATGCAATGCAATGCAATGCAATGCAATGCAATGCAATGCAATGCAACGCAATACAATACAATACAATACAATACAATACAATACAATACAATATAATATAATTACCAATACATTAGCTTCAATAAGACAGTCTTCAACTCCGTCAAGTATTGACATTTAGTTTGATACTTATTTTTATGCTATAAATGCTTGATTTCATGTCGTTAAATGTTTTTTCCAGCCCTATTTCATTGAGCATATCTGTTCCATCGTAAAAATAAAAATAATTTGCGGAGTAGCGGTCAGAAAATGATATTAAAAAGAATTAACTTTTATAGACCTAAAAGAGGAATTAAAAAGTCTATGAGCTCCCAACAAACATTTATACAATCCATGAAATAATTTTCACTCGCAGTTTCAAAGAGAAAATTATATTTTTATTTTTAAAATTAACCGTATCACAGAATTTGTCTTTATTTACTTTATGGATTCTATTTATTCGTGTATCTACATAATATCTACTCATAAATTATTATTTGTCGTTATTATACTTGTATGCTTGCTGAGAAAGCTATGTTAAACGGTTACAATAGTAAAAAAAATATGTTAGTACTGTTTTTATGATTCATATTAAGTTTGTTTTACTACTAAATATGACTATTCAAAATAAATTATTCTGAGAAAGGTCCGGTAAAACATTATCAAATTAATGGCAAATTAAGAGAGAAAAAAACATTTTTTTTCTGGAATAAATTCAACTGTAAAAACCCTTGTTATCGTAAAACAAATCCATACCCAATAAAATATTGTTCCATGATGAAACTGCAAAAATTAAAATCGATGCAAATAAATGACTTCATTTGTAATTAGAATGGGATATCAATGAAACATTAATTTGACATCGCAATTAACGTGAGTGACTTTTGAAGTGAATAGAGCTCGAGGGGGCTCATTATCAGCCCTAATTGGTAACGGGTAACCATCCGCAGGAGCTTGACAGTGCCGCGAGTGCGAACAGATCTAATTAATAATACCTACTACTCGTACATTATCCCCGGAACATACGAGTTGCATACAGGAATCAAATTAAATCTGTTTTAAAATACAGGGTGCGTTTTATGTTCCAGGCCGATTTTGTTTGGCCGCCATTTTGATTTGACTGTTATTTGTCAGTTCATATTTAACAGCCGTAGAGAGTGGTCAATAACAATTTATTATGGAGCATCTGACTCCGCAACAGCGTTTTAAAAATATTAAAACATTTTATTTAAATAATTGTTCGATTGTGAATACGCAAAGCAAATTGCGTGTTTTAAATCATGTGCCAAGCAAGTCAACTATTCAGCGTGTAATGAATAATTTTGAAAATTTGCATACACTAGGAGATAAAGCAAAGTCTGAGCGATAACGTAGCCAATGTACGCCAGAAAAGATTGATGCAGTGAGGCAGAGTGCTGGTGAACGTCCGTGCCCCTCTCATCGACGCCGTGCACAAGAATTGAGAATGTCTCCATCATGTTTGTTAAAAAAGATTTGCATTTTTATCCGTATAAAATTCAACTGACAAAAGAGCTACAGGAAAATGACCATAAACGGCGGCGAGATTGGAGTGCTCGGGTTTTACAGGTCGCTATAGACGACCACCATTTTTGGCAAAAAATCATCATGAGCGACGAGGCACATTGCGACTTGGCTGGCTTTGTTAATAAACATAATTTACGCTATTGAGGCACTGAAAGTTCTCAATTGATACACCAACGACCATTACACCCTCGTAGAATGACTGTATGGTGCGCCATTTGGGCGGCGACATCATTGGGTCATATTTCTTTGAACATGCTAGAGGCAATGCTGTAACAGTTACTGATGAACGCTATCGTGACATTTTGGTAAACTTTATTGTGCCCGAATTGGATCAATTGGACATACAGCACGTGTGGTTCCAACAGGACGGTGCCACATCACACACAGCTCGTGCTACGATGCAAATTTTGCAAGAAACTTTTCCCGGCCGAATAATGTCAAAAAGTGGTGATATTGACTGGCCCCCACGATCCCCTGATTTGACCGCCCCCGATTATTTCCTATGGGGGTACTTGAAGGGGAAGGTGTACACCAACAAACCAACCACAATCCCGATGCTTAAGGACAACATTCGAAAAGAAATTGCTGAAATAACACCAGAAGTCTACGAGAATATTATGAAAATATGCTTGAAAAAGCGTTTGCGCTACAGCCAGAGGTGTCCATTTGACCGACAGTATATTCCATACATAATGGTAAAGACCATATAATCAATGAATTAAATATAAATTATAAAATTGTGTTTCATTTAAAAGATATTAAAAAAAACACCGGCCTGGAACATAAAACGCACTCTGTATTTTCGTTCGATCAAAATCAAAGATCCAATTGTGGTTCAATAGCCTATTTTCTACTTTTACAGCGAATAACTTGAAACGGAATATTAATATTTTTTTACATATTCTATTTCCTTAAAAGTAATTCAGATATTTCTTTGAACATTCACCTTTTACTGGCGCGGTTGACATTCAAATTGAGATATTATTTTATTTGAAATAATATCTCAGATAGACTATGGTTTTTTCTTTGTAAAAAGTTAAGCGATGAATGATTTTCTTCTCGGTTATATGTTTGTCCTACTCTTTGTGCGTTTATCTCCCCTTCAAGAATCTTCTTTGAGAGTATAGTTTATATAATTTAAAAATGAAATTGATAAAAATCGTCACGTTATTGACCAATAACTTTGAAAATACGAGTAATGTTAACTTAATTAACTGACTTCTTTTCAGCTACGTCGTTTCATAAAAGTTTGAACGTCCAAACCAAATTTTCTAGAAAGGTTCACATACGAGTATATACATTAGTAAGATAGGCAGCTTTAATAACAAAAAATTGAAATTGCAAAAATCCCGTTTAGTAAAACAAGCTCATTAAGATGACTTAAACCTATTTTTATCAAGAGCATGTATGGGAATAATGGTCATTCCTAGAAATTGTGTCAAAAGAACAAATTATAAATAACAAAAAATTGTCCACCATTTGCAAAACATTTTTTGACAACTGTACTGTAACCATTTATCATTAAGTACTCGTGTTTAATTGTTCATCCATCGATAAATCAGAGTAATTTAAAAATTGCGTTTTTAGGAAATGCTACTTGATTATAGAGTAAGCTTTATATATATATAAGTAATGAGAATACACAAAATATTTCTCGTTATTTACACTAAAATAACGATATTTGATGTTACACAAATGAACATAACATTAATACTCGTAAATCATCACGTATTAATTTAGAGACTTGAGAGGGTGAAACTTTATTATTTTTGTTTTATTAAGTCATATCAATCTTAGAGTCTTATTTGAAAACACCTCTATAATGTCATCTCTGGCAAAACAATACATAGCAAATAAAATAACCTCATGAATATGTTCTACTCGTATTCTATAACAGATAACTGATCAATGTAACATACAATGTTATAAAATGTTACGCTTCTGTCCGACTAATACAAATTGAATTGAAAAGATAATCCGAATAAGAAATGACAATTCCCCGGGGAATAATTTCCGCCTGAATGCCGCAGCATGCGCCTGCTTTACCCCTCCTGACCTTTCCCCTGACGGGAAGCTCTTCCCACCGAATGCCGCGCCACATTCACATTCACACCACTGCACCTTTTATACTCTTCTTTTCAACTTTCATAAAGCACCGCCCGGAAGTCGGCTTCAATTAAGCTTCGGTACAAAACATCTCCACTCAATGATTTTATTGCTCGTACGACCGTTTTGTGAATGGGGCATTTAGATTTAGCGAGGAAAATGTGTGGAAACCTTGGTTACATATAGAAAAAATCTGAAATATCCTAATATATCAATTCTATGCTTTATTTTATATCTGTTCTGAAAACAAAAACGTTTTAATTAATTTAAAAGATAAGACATTATCATTAAAACAAATCTTCTGTTTGACAACATTAATTACAAATTAATTTACTGGATTTACTCTCAACATTAATTCTTGTGTTTCAAAGGAAACCTAAATAACTGTATATATTAACTGTAAAATAAAGTAATTTAATGCCAGAATATAATGTTAATAGTTGAGATGGAACGTAAGTGAAATAATGTGCACACAATACACGTTTTCCGATAAACTAACATACGGGTGAGAATAAGTCTTTATAGTAGAATATATTCCAAAATACAAATGTTTTCCACTAATAAATGTAAGATGCTATTTAATTTAATTGGTAATTGAAGTAAAGTTATAAGTCAGATATTTAATAATCCTTTGCTCGAAGAATGATAAACTCCACATGCCTGTATTATCATCAGAAGTAAACATATTTAAACGATGACAAATCATTTCATTTCTCTAATTGTTAACATACATTAATTGTATGCTTGCAATACTTATTGATTTTTAATGAAAACGTAGTATGTATTCATTGTTATTTTTTGCTATTTTAAAAATAAACTAATTGTTATGATAAAACTTTCAATTGGTAGTTTAATGCCACATTGATTATTCCTATTCATTAATTAGCCCTTGTAGTTTAGTTAATCAATCTAGTTTAAAATCACGATTAAAAATTAAGACGTAAAAACGTAATGGTGTAGTTGAATATCAAATAAGCGAATGATACCAATTTTGTCACCAGTAAGTGACCTTTAAAACGTTCCTGCAAATTTTGCTTCTAAGTTGATACATAATATTCCTTTCATAAATGCAAATTTTCCTTCATTCTGCTTGTCCCGAGAGGGTTGAAGGTATATCTTCCGGACAAGGGACTACTATTCTCG
Organism: Odontocerum albicorne; assembly: GCA_949825065.1. Classification (NCBI taxonomy): domain Eukaryota; kingdom Metazoa; phylum Arthropoda; class Insecta; order Trichoptera; family Odontoceridae; genus Odontocerum; species Odontocerum albicorne. Next base: position 29,797,550 of record OX463838.1, read on the forward strand.
TTTCTCTTTTCTCCTTCGCTTCCATTACATTATTTTCTTTCCAGATCTAATCTTTGAAAGCTTAACACCAAACATCTTTAGATATTGACATTTTTTATATTATATTTTACACAATAAACACTTCGCTCTCTATATTAGGATGAATAATTCGCACATGATAAATATTATATAAATATAATTTAAAAAATAACAAAATTATTCGTGATTAAATTGTCTACTATTATATTTCTTGGTCAATTTACATTCATATGGTTAGTCTGACATTTTTCATTTCCTTGTTTTGTCAGGGAAAGGACATGTTTTCTCTGAGAACTTTCTAATGAAATCCAGTATGTTTAATATTAATTGTCAAACAAATATTTTCTTAAAAATGATAAAAAATCCCACCTTTTTTATTAAGTGCTTCTCAAAACTTTGTAGTAAATTCTTACCATTAAAACAATCATGTTTCTATTTTTTTATATAACAGAATAAAAATAAATAAAAATGAATCGTTTTAAAATATTAACCTACCTAAAATCGAATATTTCTTGTAACAATTTATATTTGTGGCTGATATTATATTGTAATTTTATTTCTAAATTGAAACAGGACAAACAATACAGGAACTATTTGTACATAATGAAATTAATATTCACAATTCTATTCTAATAAGATAAGCAAGGAATTGAAACTTGACGAGGGTCCGGATTCTCGGGGTCTGTTTTCTCTACGACTGTTTGCTTATCTTTAATATCTTCAATGTCTCGCTGAATATTTATAATAAACTCGTACAGAGAATAGTAATCAGTAATTGAAAGTTTTTCTCACTTTTTTGTTTATCATAACTATAATTATAGAAACCCCTATTTTATATCACAATTTTTATTGTTTGCTTCAATATATTTCAATCGTTTCATTAATTTCATTTTCAAATCACAAATAAGTACATCCAATGCAAACAAAAACACGATATCACTTATTTTAGCTTTCCCTTAATATGTGACTCAGTGGTTTATTTGAAAGCAGATAACTTTTAGTGGTAGCTCAGTCAATGCCTCATTTGGACAGACACATAATAAGGTCGAGATCATTAAACGGTCCGGAGAGTTTCGTCAACATTTGGGAAGCTAATGCCATTGTGTTCGCCACAGCATTCTACTAGTTCTGCCGGGTAAGCCGAGTTAGGCCACACTTGGAAAATATATATACAGTGGCTCATAAGGAACAGGGGGCGGCTAAGGAGGTAGGAGGCCCGGACCCGAGGCCGTAACCCTGGAAAATTGGGCAAAGCAAACACTTAACCTGGGAATAATCTACCGCGTCTCCGGTGTAAAAAATCCGCTTGGCTTAATCTTGGAAATAAAAATACATATTATGCTTAAATTCTACTTCTTATTCTCATGATTTGGTAAACCAAAAATTTAATGAATATATTATTTTAATAACGAATGTATTTTCTTATCTAACCAATTCTTTTGTTTTTCTTGAATATTATATTAATGGACAGTGTTCAAGCAAGTATGTATTCGTTATTTACGATTCCTTGTCACATCAAGTTTTGGATTCTAAAATCTTCATTAGTACGTGATTCAGGTAATTGATTGGCATGCATTTTCTTTGTACAATATAAAAAATTTGGTTTGATTTTGTGGTCAATGAGACATGTTGAGAAATTTGGTATGACGACAAATCACAATGTTTCAATTTGCACACCCAAACTAAGATCTGATCTGCATTCTCCTTGACAATTCCAGTTTCTCCTGCACATAGTGTGCTGTTGAGCTGTTGGTAGGCGTTCTCTTCAACACTCTCTACCTGCATGATTTGAATGTGCTCGATTTTCAATTTTGCACTTTTTATTTTATGACCTTCGTAATTTTCAGATATTTCTGGTATTCCTTACACCCTAACAGTGGCTGCATTTGTTTTTATTTAAATTCAGTTTATATTTACTTGTATGTATGATAAGTAATCCACAAGCTGTGACCTGTTATACTTTAAGTTCCCTTTCTCATGCATTGGGCTTACATTTCACTTGTTTTATCACTTCTTTATAAGTATTAATATGTATAATATATTTGGCTTTAGTGAGATATTATTATTTATGTGTTCAACTGTTTTATTGTAACTAAGACTTTTTCTGAGGAAAAATAACTTTTAAGAAACAACATTCTTTTTTATTTCATAATCACATTACGAGTACAATTAGGTACTTGGAATTTTCAACTACTACTAATTTCAAAAAATGGAATATTACGTTTCATGAAGGGATTATAAAGAATATTATTCCTCAGAAAAGAGCAAGTGTTGTGGGCTTTAAAAATAAATTTCATAATACATACATTCCCATTCAAAATACAAAAAACCGATAGATTAAAGAATATCCTTCTTTATAGGTTATCTTTTACTTAAAAAGTACGTAAATTATCTCAAAATGCTCTTTCTAGCTTAAAATATCACAGAGTATTGTTATTTTAAATTTTATTTGATCAAGTATTTTAAGTGCAAAAAATTCTTGTTTTAAAAAATATTACTGTAGAAGAATTTATTGACAAGTCATCCTATTGATATACTCGTATGTATGCATTGATTGATAAAAATAAGAATCTAACATTTTTTCAGAAAATACACAAACATACGAGTATATATATATACCATATACATATATCGTATAATTATGATATCTAAATGTTATAAAACATTTAGGAAAAAAATAAATGTTAAATTTCTGTCACACGATATTAATCGATTTATGATTGAAAGATTCATACATGAGTATAATATTTATTTCTTTACAAAAAAAATATTAAGAAAAATATGTTCACCAAAAGAACTTATTCTATAGTTTGTATTTGTTTTTCTTTTTTTTCTCAAAAGTTGTTTCTCTTAAATGGCTTTTATCCTTAAACGCATGCTCCTTTTGAACAAAAATAACAATATGGCTTTATTCAAAGAAAATTCTAAACATCATTACATGACTGAACACTGGATAAATTGAGTTCGTATTCATAAAAAAATGTCGGAATCATTTTCGATTTCAATCGTGAATGACAGAAATTCTTCCTCAAAATAATGTTCAAACCTTGTGTCACTTCAATGTCATGACTTAAAGCTTTATAATGGAACTGTACTCGTATAATGAGTATACCATATTATATTTTACCTAATAACGCATAGAACGATATCTTTTCTGTCAATTTTATATGAATTGAAAGTAATTGATTGGTTACGTGGATGCTTTCCTTTGTAACACACTCGTACATATATTATTCTTCTTTATTACAGTTTTGGTGTGCAATTCGAATATATAACAATGTCAAGTATATATTCAATTTTAAATGTTTATAATATATGTAAATTACCATTTGCATGGTAATTTTTATGAATAGATTTAATTTGTATAGCTGAAGAATTTTTGGAATTTAATTTTTCCTTTTTTAAGTTAAATATGTAACACTATATTTATGTTTCAGTTTCATTGGATGTGACAAATTCATATTTATTTTTACTGTACTATCATTAATTTACAGATTGAATCAGGATTTTAACATTCTAAAAATAACATGCAACTTTTTTATTTTTAAAAATTGCTATTTTATGTACTTATGGAATCAAAATTTTTAAAAAGTCTGTCGAATTTGGTTTCTGAAATATATCAAACTTTAATGTTTTAAGTAATTTCTACTCTTTCAAAGACGTTACGTGTCAAGCAATAAGTCTGCCGATCTTAACATTTAAGCAGGTTTATTAGTCAAGTTCTGGCAGCATACTCCTATAAAGTGGGATCTACGAGTATTAGATAATACAGTAGAAGCCCCACAAGTCATTCTGGCAGGCAAAACTAGGGTTTATAATATTTAGCCTAATACAGCTTTTGCTCGTTGTGTTTATTTTCACTAATTACATTGGGTAATCCTAGGAACAACCAAGATATTGATGACCTTAATTCAGATATTGAACTACCCTTTGTCACTTTAGATTATCCCCTCTAATATCTCTCTTAAATCACTGTTTGAGATTATGCGGATTATCAGTCCTCGATGTCCCTTTAGAGTCCTTCATCGAATATCTGGGCTTTGCCTTGGATATTTTAGAGCCACTTTACAACATGATTCAGAAATCTTCGATTTCACTATGTACGACTAGGGTGACCAACTATTTTGCTTCATTCGATACATTGAATTACTTGTTGTTTTTTCTTAATATTTTCTAATGCGTACTTAATAGTTTTTTATGATAACAAAAAATAATAGCCTATCAATTGTATTCACAATAGATGAGAATAAAAATAAATATAAAATTTGATTTAACAAACACATTTTTCCTTAGATTTGTTGATTAGCCTTCTGACGATTTTACTCATCTAAAAACAATATTTTTGCAGTAGCAAACTCTTGTTTATGCGTATATCCTTGAGAACTAGGCCTCACGGGACACACACATAAGAGAATAGGCAATTGAGGTGTATATGTGTGTTGCAGCAGAGCGCTGTGGAGGAGCAGCGGCGCATGCGCAGCTACCTGGAGCGAGTGGAGCGCGAGGGCGTGCGCAAAGTACGTCTCTTCATGGTCAGCACGGCGGCCTACGTCATCTGCTGGGGACCTCTCTTCGTCGTCACGCTGGCGCTCTCCACGCACACCGCGCACCACCGCCTGGCCTACGAGGTACCGTCCTCACACCCAACTCATCCTCTGACTGTACACATAGTACTCGTACCGTCCCACCTTTAGCACAGCACATAACCCAAACAATACATATCCGAGTATGTACCTATGGACTACAGTAACAATGAAGAGAACAGAAATACAGAAAATGATAAACATAAACAATGAAAAGAATGTAGAGTGCCATCTAAAATATTTTATCATAACTAAAATAGTTTATCATATTTTAACAATGCAATAAAAATGTTTAGAATTCTGCAAATAAAAACAGATTTTATGATATTGTGCAAAGTTTTTCTTACCATTAAAACACTAGCAATAGCATTGCTTTTTTCTACACTTTGTTTTCTAACGATTATTTCCATAATTTCACGACAAAGAACAAAACCTAAGATACTCGTAAAAAACGAATTTCTGAGAGCCTGTTTGGCAAATTTAAATAACAATATATTTTAATTAGTCCACTAAGCAATAGTGACATTTCCGTAAAATTATAAACTCTTATATACGAGTACTGTATATAGTATGTAATGGTTAATTTTTCTTGCTAAGAGATATATACACAATTTATTTAAGTGTTTTCTTAAAACGTTCCATTTTACAATCTTATAATAATCCTTTAAAACTTCTTACAATTGTCAGTTTTATTTAACAAAATTTAACCATTCCAAAATCTATTATCTATTCTACTTTAGTTAATGTAATTTAATCAAAGAGACGGCGGAATTTAATCCAGTATAATTATTTCTAAAATGGCATTATCGACCGAATCGTTGGAGAAGGATTAAGGTAAAATGTAAATAGGTTACGGTAAGATACAGTTCCCTTCAAATATCCTTGTCGAAATATACAATTGGATACAAAGCAACCAGAATACCAAAATAGAATTTATCTTGTAAAGATCAGATTTTCGATTTGCTGCTAATTCTTGCCGATTAGTGAATACGTGATATACAATACTATAATGCCAGAAGTATGTTATACATATAACATCAAAGGACTTTTTATGCCATATTTTTTCTAACTACATTTTTGAAATATTTATGTTAAATACTCGTATACTCGTACATGATAAAATTCATTTTCATCGCCAAACTCGAAAAAATATTTTTCTCGTATCACCCAGATAGCAAATTTAATTATTTTTTGGCAACATTCACGCGTTAAAATGATAAAAGCAAGATGGAAATGTTTTCAATAAAGCTTTCATCAATCTACGAGTAGTACTCCCTTTTGTGGCCACTGAGTCAATTTTGTCAAATCCGCTGCACCGCACCGCGCCGCGCAATAACGACCCGATATAAACAGGCGCCTTAATATTCTCCAAGAGAACCTTTTGATGAAATATTTCCCGACAAAGTACGAATATAAACGTTATTAGTTAGTATTCACGACAACTAGAGATTTGAGATCCTTCTTCTTGATACTAATTTATTTGGTGACAATTGGTTTAAATATAATTTATGTTACTAAAAGTTGTACGGGAATTGAAAATTAATTAATTGAAAGAAAAGAAAACACGATTTTTATTGATATTTCAATTTTTATTATCTTTTTAACAACTTATACATACGAGTAGATGCAGTTTAATACCTCTTTCCTCTTCGATGGTCAGTGATTGCCACCCATCTCTATTCTGGAATGTGCTTGTATCCTGTTATTGATAAAATAATAACGAGTATGACATTTGTCGATCTTTTCGAGAGTCTTCTCATAAATCTCTTTTTGATTGTGCCAAAAAATAAACGAAATGTCCTATATTCTTCAGCTTTATGTGGTGTTGGATTTGACCATAATTGACTCGATTTCTAATGTTTAACATTCACATTCAAATCACAATACCAAGACCTGACAAATAATTTGAAGTCTTGTTTGAGATTATTCAGTGACATCCTGTCATTTAATATTTTGATATCAAGATATGTTACCAAGGAGTGGAACAATACTCGTACATATTGAATGCTGTTGTTCTTTTTAAGGATGTAAATACTCTATGAACAACAAGAATATTATATTTAAACATTTATTTGCAGCAGTTTTGTGAATGAAGTTAAAATATATATGTATACTCTCCTTGCCATAAAATTACTCCCCGAGTAAAATTTATTTTGGTACTTTGGTTTGAAACGTCCTCAATGTAAGCTTTTGTCAAAAATATAAAATACGCGCATATTTTTGTTGTTGAAAATTCTATTTAACTTATTTTAAATTTCATGAAGTTAGAAAGCTTGAATTTTTTTATGAAAATATGTAAATATAAGGAAATGTGTTTTCATGAAAAAAATCGTGAATCCTATTTCGCTGTATATAAATTTAACATAAAAACAAACATTTTATCTCTAGAAATTTTCTGAAGTATTATCATATGAAAGAATACTAAGGCCATGTTAAAAAACATTGCGAAAAAACTATATATTTTCATGTTTTATTGAAAACTCTCCACTATAATCAAAATAAAATAAGGTATAAACATTCAATTAAAAAAATACAATGTTTCAATTTCACTGTTAAACGTTCTTTGGCGAAGGTTCTAATTTAACGATTTACAATAAATATTATTTTTACGATTATCACCCTCTGAAATGATATAAACAAAAAGATGATGATTTTGGTGACAGTTTTGAGTTTTGGTAAGGAAATAGGAGCTTTCATTTGAAATGCTTTAAATGCGTAATTAAATCGCTCGACTTGATTTATTAGTTACGGGAATGTTTTAAAAAATATCACGCCTGATTTTTGGTAAGCTTATTAATATGCAGGACAAAATTTTATTAATATGCAGGACAAAATTGCAATGAGCAGTGAACGCTTATTTCGTATATGTGGTTCATTACGGTTGAACTTTTTTCTTTAGCGTGAAATATTTTATTACACAAGTATAGAATATGTCGATAAAAACACTGTGGATCTCTAGTTGGGGTGCTGTTAAAGTGAAAAACTGCGATATATACATACAGCAAGTATCGTTTGAACTAGTCAATGGTTAATGAATACTTAGTAAAGGTACATTTAACATATTCTCTTCAAAATTTTATACCATGTCAATCTAAAAAGCCGTTATAGATCCGACAATTATTTCTGCTGCATCTTCGTAAACATTTAAACTATACTTTTAGCCTAATAAAATAGTGTACGCTATGTTGCATACTACCAGAAACATTAGCCATAACATCTTTTTTTGTCAGTTATGTTCGTTCACCCGTCGGAGAACTGGCACAGTGATAATTACTATTGGAATATTCTAAAGAGAGTAAGACTTACGAAACTCGGGGGTCGTAAAACCAAAAAAAAATCCAGTTAAACGTAAAAATCAACCAGAAAACCTTGCAAGTTTACAATATCCACAAATCACTATTATAGCATTACACTTCCGTTATGTAGGTGTAGTACAACCTAATAGTCTTATGTTCATAAAGCAATTTCTTTCAACCGACAAATAATTTTGCTCTAGATATGATCGGCAATTGAACCTATAGCCCTCGAGTGGAAGAAAAACGTTTTACCAAATAGACCATGGACGTCTTCGTCACTATGAAGAACTTCGGTTTAAGGAAGAGATTGAGACTAAATTAAAAAATATGATTTTGAAAATTCTCAAAAACAGGTTTTGAGACACTCAGTTGCATCGGATCACTATGAAATCATTTGTTTTATGTGAGCTACGAGTAAATGCGAGATATTTATATTTTTTAACAGCCATTAACGTATAAATACGATCAGTCCGCCAGTGTCACGTAGCAAGAAAAATCTACCACGTATTTATTACAATACTGGTTCTTTGAAATTTATTAAAAAATAACAATAACTCAATGCAGCTTGTTTTTGTGTTCAATTATGTACTTACATAATTTTTTTATCAAATTTGGACTCTTACGGAAACAATGCCAATTATCTTTGAAACATTTTCAAAATCATTTATAAAGGAATGGTGAAAGTCAGTTAGATGCAGTAAGAAATGATGATATAATTATTTGACTGGACAAGAGTAAAAACTACTTTAATTACAAAAAGCACCCAAATCTTGGACAAATAACGTACCATTTTGAAAATTATCTAGCTCTGTCCGTTTTCTTCGAGAAAAATTCCAGAGTCCAGTTTTCTCCCTGGACTCTGGAATTTTTCTCGAAGTATATTCCTCATGAATTGCGTATGCACCGTTAAGTAAGGTTAGCGATAACTTGAAGGTTAGCGATACGCCTCGCGCCTGTCGGAAATTGGGTTGCTAAATATTCCGCACGTAATTTCAGTTACTAAACCGTTGCGACAATCACAAATTTAGTCGGCATCTAAAGAAACTTGATTATTTTGATGTTCGTTTGTCAACTGCAATGGTATATTAGAAATTATTCGTAATTGTGAAGCATTCTACTAGAGGCAGTAGAGGGGAAAATACCGCGAAGGCAGCGGCTAAACCTTTTGTTTTGGGAAATACCCAAAACAAAGGGCTTCTTAGCCGCTGATTGAACATGCATTGCAAATATATGGGTTAACATAATACCAAAGGAAGACAAACTACTCGTATATAGAAAAAAATATCTTTAGATTTTCTAATAATTGTACATTCAGAATTTTGTAAATTATGGTGTATTTAAGATGTTCATTTTCATAAATTTTGAAATAACTGCTCAAAAACAGTTACATTCTAAGACTTCCTGAAACTGATCACAAGTCTCTTGTTCTTCTTTTTCTTTTGATGCCCTATCCGTAATCAGGTATCATAAAATAATCATAAAGGCACCACCTGTTCTCCGAATTGGTTTCAGTGCCTTACCAATGGGAACAGCCCTTCAAACCCGCCAGATTCTAAATATTTCTCAGTTAAGAGTTTCCTCTTAGCTATCAATTCACTTCAATTTTTCTGTTCATAACTGTTTGAAATAGCTTATATTTTGTATTCAAAATAGTTTATGTCAAGCTGTTTGCGTGATTTAGAAGCTTTATGTCCTTGCGAAGCACGTCGTACTCGTATAGAAGTACGAAGCAGACAAAACATATCAAGATTTGGAGGGCTAATTTCCATTGCTTGCCATTTCAATTCATCCTCTCACATCTTCTGAGGTTATTGAAATGAATTACTAAAATGGCACGGAAAACGAGCTAATATCCTTTGTATATCTGGAAATTAAGAAAAACACATGTACTAAGAAAAAGCCTATCCAGGTCATAAAACCGTGCACTGCTTAGATTTTGTCAAAATAGTCAGTCTGGTTGAGCCAATTGGAGATAATCAATTAAGTTAAAATACAATACGAGTGTAAGTAACAACCAATCTCAGACACATGTCTCCAAAATATTAACTTGAATTTCCACTCAAAATTCTAAATATACTAAGGAATTATTTAAGCCAATGTAGATTTATAAGATGCGGAGCTATTAGGGAATATGAATGTCTCCATATTAACTATTGTAATGAGTATAGAATAGTTAGTACCTTCGTAACCTAATATCGACAAGTTTTAAATTTATTTAATACTTTTAACAGGCACTTATCCCCATATGTTTTAACAGGCACTTACTCCCATGTGTTTTAACAGGCACTTATTCTCATATGGTTTAATGTCAATCCAATATTTAATGATTAGCTCAATATTCACAACGCCATTGCGGCATCTGTCATGTTCCAGATCACGCTGCACGTGTCGCACGCGCACGCCGCCGTGAGCCCGCTGCTGTTCCTGTGCCTGCACCGCGCGCTGCGCCGCGCCGCCGTGCAGCTGTGCTGTGGCTGCTGCGTCACATGGAGCCGCTGGGTGCTTTCTCTCACGGCCGCTGGTAAAATCTCTGTCTAGCCCTCCCTTCCTATCGCAAACCGCGCGTCCAGCTGGATGCTCGACTCGAGGCCTTCTGTAGCACTCGTTACATAATTCATGCATTGCTATATCTACGTACCTGGAACGTGGAATGTTGTTGCTGGTCAAATTAATCCATAAGTAAACCGTCAACATGATTAGTATGCAGTTATATTTTATATGTTATGTTATCTAGCCCAGCGGTCGGCAACCTATATGCACTGAAGTGCCACTTTTTATTTATTTTTTCAAGTATTGGACACTGCGCGTGACACTGACAGATCCAGGAATTTTTCACGGGGGTGGGAATTTCTTAAAGAAAAATCTATGTTTAAGAAATTGAATATTTATTTAATTACTATTATATTACTTTATTATAATTCAAATTACTTACATGGCCCCATGCACAATATAAATTGGAGATCCTGTTCAAAATTAATACGAGATTTAGCGCAGCAAAAAAAATTGCGTTTTTCCCTCAAAACTGATAATTTCGTTTAAGAAAATGAGCCGTTTCCTTAAAGAAATTGTGCATGTTATTTGTTAATGTACTGAGGAATTTCATTATTTGTCATTCTTGTGGCACGCGTGCCATAGGTTGCCGACAGCTGATCTAGACCATTGTGTGTGTGTGTGTGTGTGTGTGTGTGTGTGTGTGTGTGTGTGTGTGTGTATATCTATCTAAAATAATTACATACTTTTTAATTTTAACCTCATTTTTTCAGAATCATAAGCAAGATGGAAAGGTTTTTTTCTTAATATGAACTTAAATCCATACTCGTATAGTATCTCTATCATCCTATAGCTTTGTTACTATAACGTTACAAATCGTATGTTAAAGGGACTTAATAACTTTGTGTCATTTTAAATGTTATTTTTTGTTGATTGATACAAATAATGTGAATCATGATCTAGAAGTGGTTACTGGCTTTATTTACTTAGGCTCCAGTATTATCAACAATGGAGGATGGAAGGCTGAGGTGAAAGAATAACTGTAAAGGCAAAACATCCTTTGTCAAAACATGTTATGTCGAAACATGCTATGTCAAAACATGCTATGTCAAAACTGGAAAATATATGAAAAAGCAGAACCATCACGACGAAAATACGCTTAATTAAGTATCTCGCCTTCGCAATATTCATGCATAGCGCGGAGACTTGAACTCTGAGAGCAAGCGAGAAACGTAGAATAGATACATTTGAAATGTAGTGCTGGAGAAGAATGTTACGAACTCGATGGACAACAAGGCAAACTAACGCCTTCATTCTCGAAGAACTGAGAATCACCGACAGATTGTCGATATCTTCGGCGAATCCTCCGATTCTTCGGACATATTGCTCGTAACCAAGGCAGTTTGTAGATCCTTGTGGTAACTGGAAGCGTGGAAGAACGACGCACAAGAGAAAAAGTCACAATGCGTTAGACTGACCGAGTGAGAGCCCCGACTAGATTACCCTTAACTACTCTCCTTCGAGCCGCGGAGTGCAGTGCAGGGATGGAGAGGAGTCGTCAGAGGCTATCATGGGCGTTGGACTGACCAAGTGAGAGCCCCGACTAGATTACCCTTAACTACTCTCCTTCGAGCCGCGGAGTGCAGTGCAGGGATGGAGAGGAGTCGTCAGAGGCTATCATGGGCGTTGGACTGACCAAGTGAGAGCCCCGACTAGATTACCCTTAACTACTCTCCTTCGAGTCACGGAGTGCAGTGCAGGGATGGAGAGGAGTCGTCAGAGGCTATCATGGGCGTTGGACTGACCAAGTGAGAGCCCCGACTAGATTACCCTTAACTACTCTCCTTCGAGCCGCGGAGTGCAGTGCAGGGATGGAGAGGAGTCGTCAGAGGCTATCATGGGCGTTGGACTGACCAAGTGAGAGCCCCGACTAGATTACCCTTAACTACTCTCCTTCGAGCCACGGAGTGCAGTGCAGGGATGGAGAGGAGTCGTCAGAGGCTATCATGGGCGTTGGACTGACCAAGTGAGAGCCCCGACTAGATTACCCTTAACTACTCTCCTTCGAGTCACGGAGTGCAGTGCAGGGATGGAGAGGAGTCGTCAGAGGCTATCATGGGCGTTGGACTGACCAAGTGAGAGCCCCGACTAGATTACCCTTAACTACTCTCCTTCGAGCCGCGGAGTGCAGTGCAGGGATGGAGAGGAGTCGTCAGAGGCTATCATGGGCGTTGGACTGACCAAGTGAGAGCCCCGACTAGATTACCCTTAACTACTCTCCTTCGAGCCACGGAGTGCAGTGCAGGGATGGAGAGGAGTCGTCAGAGGCTATCATGGGCGTTGGACTGACCAAGTGAGAGCCCCGACTAGATTAGAGGCTATCGTGTGCGTTACGGTGCTCGGTTATGAGCTACACGACAGGATAATGATGAATGTAGGGATGGGTGGAGAGGAGTCGTCAGAGGCTATCGTGTGCGTTACGGTGCTCGGTCATGAGCTACACGACAGGATGATGATGAATGTAGGGATGGATGGAGAGGAGTCGTCAAAGGCTATCGTGTGCGTTACGGTGCTCGGTCATGAGCTACACGACAGGATGATGATGAATGTAGGGATGGATGGAGAGGAGTCGTCAGAGGCTATCGTGTGCGTTACGGTGCTCGGTCATGAGCTACACGACAGGATGATGATGAATGCAATTCATTCTGGTGAAAGTACTCCGTGAAAAATCTTATTTTATAATCCTTTCAAATAAAGTATTGTGCATGTGTAACCTCTTGGTCTCTCGGGTGATTGGAATAATTTTTAAAAAAATATTTTTTACACGTATTTCAAGTTATTTAAATAATCTTAATACTTTAATTTTATTAACACCAGGAATTCTATGTACAAAATAGTATTCATCATAATAACGTAATAATAATGTGATTGACATATTAATTTTCATACTCTGTGATCTGAGTTAAAAATCTTTTCAAAAGACACTCGAACTAATAAGAGATTTGTCACCTTACTTGACCTCAACAAAAAACAGATTTAGATTGGTAACTCAAAGCTATCAAAACTTGGCAAATGCCGTTCTTTTTACAATGAGCCTGAAGCGTTCGGCGCCGATGGGCGCGCGATCCTGAACCCAATTATCTTCCCATCATTTATCCCGCGCTGCCTCCTGGAAACTGGAAACTGGATAACAGAGGCGAATTCACTGACAAGCGCCGGTAGAAAACCTCGATAGATCTCTACGATAAACAAAAGCGAAATGTACAAATAAATATACACAATATGTTTGAAACTGAAAATACTTTGGAAACTTTTAAGGTTATACTGTATATTCAATTGACACTAACACTATATATAGGTAATGAGTCAATTGGAAATGCCATTATAACATATGACTTGATTCAGCACATCGACTCAAGATTCAGAAAGCTTTTGAGCTTACACATTGTCTCTTAGTCTCACCATACTATCGTGAACAAAAGAACTGTATTGAGAAGACAAAAAAATAGAAAACAAGATTGTACTCGTACTGTGAATGTCAGCAAATTGCAACTCTTCTACAAAATATCAAAAGTTTAGAACAGTTGTATTAAGATATCCGTGCATATTTTGAGAACAATATTGTTTAAGGGGGTGTTTATTAAAAATACTATATTGTTTATTCAAAAATATTGAATAAAAATATGTGTTTATTAAAAAAATATATAAAGCAAAGCAAATACGACAGTAGAAATAAGAAATTTAACATGTGTTTTTTAATGTATGAAGTTGAACGTAACCGAAATGCACAAATATGTGCACACCGTGGCAATAGACGGTTTCTGAAACGCACAAATTTGTGCACACCGTAAACAATGTGTTAAAGGTACAGAAAACAAACATGCACTGTCAATCAGAAATGTTGTGAATGACAAAAAAACGTCCTTTTTTATACAACATACATATACTTTTTATAAGATTTTTTTTTAAATTTTATACAATACAAACTTTAAAGCGACTTCCTTGAGATATATATTTGAACTGGGAGTGTGAATAGCAAAAGGAACAGAGACTGGGTCCCGTGCGATGGATGAATTCCTTGAGATATCTATTTGAACTGGGAGTGTGAATAGCAAAAGGAACAGAGACTGGGTCCCGTGCGATGGAATGAACAAGGGAAGGAAAAATCGGGGCGTACTTTCCAGGTGGCTTTGTACAATACTTAGCAAAATATCACTTACGATTACTATGGAGGCGAATCTAATGTGCTGGTCACGGCTACTAGTACAAGTATTTAGCGAAGGACTCAAAAATATGTTAATAGAAAAATATATTTTTAGATGTTGGAACTATAATTTTTAAGCCAACAGATATTTCCGAGTGACAATAACGTTTATTTGAAGATAATTGACTTATTACTATTTTATAAATTGTTACTTGAGTTTTAATTACCAATAAAGAAGTTGATTCTCATTTTTCATTATTTTTACATTTATGAAAAATATAAATGTCTATGTGACAGTGCAAGTGTTAAAATTTAGAAAGGAAGACTATTGCATCGTACAAATATAAATGTTTATGTGAAGACTATTACATCAAATAAATAGCAACTCAAAAAATAGAACATTTCATAATATTTTTTATGGCATTCGTTAAAATTTGCAGAAATTCTTAGAAGCGCTCTTCTGTAAATTTGCTTCAATTGAGTTATACTTGACGCTTTGAACGATGATATTGCTCAAAACATCGTACTATGTATTTATTAACTACGCAAGAGTAAAAATACATCTTCTACTTTTAGATAAAATAATTATACGTATGTCAGGGTTTATTTAAATATAAAACACTACCACTACGGCCTAGTAATGAAACCCGTAGGTTTCAACGTCAATCCCTGATGGAACCCAAAAAGTTACATTCCTGGTGCAATAAGACATTTTAGCACATTTCTGGTTGGCTGGAAGAAAATACCATCTAGAAATAAATCTTCAAGATTATAACTGAATAAAAAATAAAAGAAAATTTTATAAAATAAAAAATTGTCTTACTTCTCGTCTCGGCAGACTTCTCGTCAAATCTTGTTTTTGAGTCTAATATTCTCGCATGTGTTAAAAAACAAATATACGCAAAATTTCTCGTAGCATGAATGTAAAACGGCACAAGAAATTATATTCTGTTACCAATCTACCTCTGTAGTTGGAGAACGATTCTGAGATTGCTAAATAAATATAGCTATTTATTTTCGCACGTTCGAGGACCTAAACATCGGCAATCGTTCACTGTTTTATGCACGTCTCCTTCCCGAACGCGCCATTTTTATGCATGTGATTCCTTTACGTGCGCGACAGATTCACATACGAGTAGATTCGTATATTTCACATTTTAGTGCTGTGGAATGGAATGGAGGAGGTTTTATTTCTCATCATTTTTTATCGGAAGTTTGTACAGAATGTCTCGATTGATACATACGAGTATTAAAACAAAAGTGAAACAACGACGTTAGCGTAATATTGGAAGGCACCTAGCATTATTGTTGTATTTTTTATTTAATATTCCTTTTCTGCAATATTCAAATTAGTTTACATTTTTTTCATATTTTTATATACAATAGTATTCTATTTAAGTGATATAATCGTTCTTTATCAACAAGTTTTTTTTTCAAATATTTATATTATCATAGCGTCCATAATCTTGCAACTCAGATTGACAAATAAAATGAATTAAATATGAAAGTGAATACTTCAATATGGAATTTAATTCCACAACAAAGAGTCGAAACATTATTTAACTCCAAACATACGAGTATTTACGTATTACACTTAATATGTATAGGTACCTAAATATGATAAGTTTGCCCTTGAAACATTATTTAACTCCAAACATACGAGTATTTACGTATTACACTTAATATGTATAGGTACCTAAATATGATAAGTTTGCCCTTGAAACATTATTTAACTCCAAACATACGAGTATTTACGTATTACACTTAATATGTATAGGTACCTTAATATGATAAGTTTGCCCTTGAAACATTATTTAACTCCAAACATACGAGTATTTACGTATTACACTTAATATGTATAGGTACTTAAATATGATAAATTTGCCCTTGAAACATTATTTAACTCCAAACATACGAGTATTTACGTATTACACTTAATATGTATAGGTACCTAAATATGATAAGTTTGCCCTTGAAACATTATTTAACTCCAAACATACGAGTATTTACGTTTTACACTTAATATGTATAGGTACCTAAATATGATAAATTTGCCCTTGAAACATTATTTAACTCCAAACATACGAGTATTTACGTATTACACTTAATATGTATAGGTACCTAAATATGATAAATTTGCCCTTGAAACATTATTTAACTCCAAACATACGAGTATTTACGTATTACACTTAATATGTATAGGTACCTAAATAACATATAACGATAATAAGTATTTGATTCGCAATCGAATCAAATACTTATTATCGTTATATTGATGATGATAAATTATTAGAAATTATTGCTTATTCAATATCTAACAATTCGGAGGAAGAAATAAAGGAAACAACCCTTTCGAATGTGAAATTATTATACTATACGAGTATTTCATTTCCACCTCTGACCTGAGCCGCCCATAAAACCGATGAATTCATTTGAATATAACATACGAGTATTTATTCAAATTGGATTGTTCTTCCACAATTGACATTTACCCATAAATAGAAACATTCCATATCATACATATGATAATGCGCGTATCGAGATTTCCTTTTTTTTCTATTTTATAACACTTGTACTTTTTATTAACATTTCTATTTATTTATTTTCATTATCATTTTACTTGAAATAAGCTTTATCCACATTACTGGGTGGACTCACCTTTAACTAGGCATTTACATTTGATGTAACTAAAAAAAACATTTTGTGTATGTCACAATTTTCGTATACGCACATATACTCGTACATCCACGCACGCACACACATATCAGTTCACAGATCGTCATGCAAATCGTTAACTAGACCATCTTAGTTTTAGGAGAAAATTAGTCAAGTATAGTTTATACGAGGGTTGCTACTTAAGTTTTGAGACAGACAAGTAAAAACAAATATTTATCATCGAAAATGGCTTTATTGTTTTTCAAAATACTCTTCATGAAGATCAATACACTTTTGCATGCAATTTTCGAAGCACTTTTTCTACTCCGAATGAGGTAACTTCAAAACATGCGTTTTTGAGATGGTTTGGCCACGTAGGAAGAATGAATAATGAAATATTGACCAAAATAATCTATACGTGTAGCATAAAAAAATGAGACGTTTCGTAAAACGTAGAAAAACACTGTTTGACGAAATTATTTTGAACGCATCAACTGCTTCTTCAGGCGTCAAAAAACGTTGACCTCGCAATTTATTTTTGATGTTCGGGAATAAAAATAAGTCATTGGGTGCCAAATCAGGGCTGTACGGCGGATGACCTATCAATTCGATGTGATTTTGAGTGCTTAAAAAGTCACTTGTTTGAGCCGATGTGTAAGAGCTCACATTGTCGTGGTGGAGTCCGTCTTCGGCGGTTGGTTTTCCTCATTTCTCCGAACACTTCTGGCAAACAAATGGTGGTGTACCATTCAGAATTGACCATACAACGTTCCATTAAAGACACTGTTGCGACATGACCATTTATACCGAAGAAACAAGCCACGATTTGCTTCGAAGTGCTGCGTGCGCGAACAACTTTTATTGGATTTGGCTCGTCTTAAAGGACTCATACAGTCGACTGCTGTTTAGTTTCTGACTCATATGTATAGATCCATGATTCGTCGCCTGTCACGATCTTATAGACGTCTTTTGAAGCACCGCGATCGATTTTTTTCAATATTTCTTTAGACCAATCGACACGAATCTTTTTTTGAGCTATTGTCAAATTATGCGGTATCCAACGCGAACAAATCTTTTTGACGGTCATGCAATATTGAATATATGCGAGTGGAACTAATACCCAAACATGCCTCAATCTCACGATAAGTCACATGACGATCTTGCAATATCAGTTCACGTACAGCATCGATGTTTTCTGGCACAACAACCCATTTTGGACGACCTTCACGAAATTCATCCTGGAGCAAACTACGACCACGATTGAATTCGGAAAACCAGCGAAACACAGTTGCCCGGGATGGTGCTTCATCTCCAAAAGTCGAAGCGACTTGATCAGCACACTGTTGTTGAGTTAATCCACGTCGAAAATCATCGCACGAAAATGTTCACGATTTAATTCCATTTTTGGCCGAGATGAATTTTTCAAGTCACTGTAAACAACACAAATAGCACTCGTATGACAAAACTTTCTGAGCACGTATACCATTAAAAACGTCAAACTTTACTATGCTGATGTCAGATTTGACGTATCTACACTGGTGCTGCCATATCTCAAAACTTAAGTAGCAGCCTTCGTATTACTACAAAAAGAAATAATTCATATCTCAATAATTTTCTATGATTCTAAAAATTATTGTCTTATTTACGGGGTTAAAAATATATTATCCCGACACAATTTAGGGAAAATATCTTACTTATATATCAAAGACAATAAAAATAGTAATTTATGCGTACAACTATTATTGGTATTTACTCGTATTTAAATTGACTGAAAATCTCAACGTACATTGCGCTTTGCACGATAAATATACAATCCACAGATGTTTTCAATGCTCTCTTGAAACAAATTATTTTTCTCGCCTTCGTTAGAAACACATTTAAAGACCAATAATTATGTTTTTTAATTAATATTGTTCATTGTAGTTTTATATTTCGTCAAAAGATATAGACGACTATTTTATATATATTTTTATAATTGATCTGAAAATTCTAATTAATACAGGAGCAAGTTCAATCATTAGGAAATGTGTACAAAGGTATTATATTATTATTTCAGATTTGAGAAAATTATTATCATCGAACAAATTTTGTTTTTAATTACGAAAGGTCGTGTTAGTCAATTCAATTTAACTGTGAAGAGAATCGATTCCTTTATGTTATTATTCTCATTACGTTACAAGCTTTTCAATTTTCGTGATGTTGTGGTGTAACTGTAAAAATATCATATTTCTTTCAGGCAGCTATAAAAGACAAAAGAATGTAAAGAAATAATATGAATTAAGCTATAATACTTACTCACATTCTTGCACAGTCGCCTCTTTCCATTAAGTTGAGCGGCAAATGACGTGCAGCATTTCCTTATCTTCTTATGTTGCATTACTTTCAGTGGTTCTTCAAAAGTTCTCCAAAGAGCAAAAAACTGAACAATGAAACCTTTTCTATATTATCTAAATCTTTTTCTCTAACATTCCATATTCTTTAAATCTCTTTCTTTAAAATCTTCTCAAACATTTCACGAAATCGGCGTAATATACTCGTATTCGAGGGAATCGAATAGTAAAATTCAGTTTATTTGTGAACTCATCTTTTTATAAAACTTTTTTTCAAAATAAATATATTACTCTTTATAATGGTTGTTGAAAATCAATTACTTTTTCTTTATGATTATAACCGAATTACACGTTGCTATTTGGTTGGAAAAAAATTGTCACATAGCAATAAACTCGCCAGATTTTACTATAATACGAGTATATCGAACAAAACTGTAATACGAGTACATACATCGTAATCGTTGTTGCTGACCTCGTAGTCGAGGATCCACTCGCCATTACAACGCGAATTCAGTATTCTTTTTCACTTAAAAAGGCACCCTGAGCATCCCACGATTTATTTTCAGTCTTTCATCTCTCTTTCTATCAGAATTTTTTCATGTAGTTTTTTTTAATTTTTATAAAAGAATAGATATGACCGAAGTCATAGGTATCCTTAATAACCTCGAACACTAGGCGGAAAAAGTGCCTGTCTCGTTCGAGGGGAGTAGCACAGCGCGGGGTTCGAACCGACGACCTTCCGCACTGAAGTCCAGGGATTTACCGCGCGGCCATGCACCTCAGCTTACTTACTACACTCAGTAAATGGATGGATCTGAAACTTCCACACTCTATTCTTACCATATATCCTTCCTATATAATTATCTGTGTATTCCTCCAGTCTCTCGATGTGTAGTAGGATTCGATTCCCAATATTTGTTAAAACTATCGTCAGTCACTCGGTCATCCGCTTACCCGGAATGAGTGGGGTGACACTATTAATTCTGTGTTCTGTGTTCACTTGGTCACAAGCTGACGCTTTTCCTTTTTTTCATGTCTTACGACAGCATAATGAAATTTCTGCCTTCTTCATCTCTATGTTTCTTCTTCTTTTTCTCAGTCAATATTTTTGTTTTAATCTTCCACTCATTATATTCCACTCTTCCTTTTCATTGATTCATCACTATTTGCTATTCTGGATTCGAATATTATTCTCCATGCTCTATTTTTCTCTTTCACGTAGTCTTTAACTTGCTTATCCCACCATGCATCGCCTTTTTTACTTCTAACTTTCGCAGTGCCAAAGACATATTTTGCTGTTACCACCAAGTTATTTTTTATGCTCATTCACCTTGTTTAGATCATAACTTGTCATTCTCATTCTTCCAACCACACTATTTCTATATTCCTCTTTCTATGCTCATTCACCTTGTTTAGATCATAACTTGTCATTCTCATTCTTCCAACCACACTATTTCTATATTCCTCTTTCTATGCTCATTCACCTTGTTTAGATCATAACTTGTCATTCTCATTCTTCCAACCACACTATTTCTATATTCCTCTTTCTTTGCACCATCTTGCAATTTACTTTACTTATGACCCAAAACGCATATCCTTTTTTCATCTAAATGATGTGAATAAATGTTTGTGTTGTCTGAGGGTATGTAGGGATTTTCAGCCTCATGCGTTCACCATGAATAAGCACATCTCCAATCTATCACCATCAAATTAGCCATTCAGTTAAAATTTTGCATGAAATTACTATTTTACAAAGATTTTTATGCCAATTTATTTTTATGCCAAAATAATCGTGCAGAATTCGTTGCACTGTGATTTTGGAAAACCCAGACCTAGCTGCTTTTTTTATTGATTTTGTTATTCTATCTTATAACTCTTGTTTTTACTCTATTGCAACTGTTTTGGGAGTGAGTAGTTCTGCTGGTCTGCCTTGACGTGGGTAATGTTCAATTGATTATGTTCCCAAAGTGAAACAGAGTATAATGGAGATTATCCGTCAACAGCGTCTAAACATTGTTTAATTTCTGTCAGACTTGTTGCCACGCAATATTCAATTTTTAACATTTCAGAATATAACAAAACAACACGTCTTCTATCGGCTCCAGTTAACATATACTGAGGATAGAAGTATTAAATTTTAACTGTAACATCGCCAAACCATGGAATATATATGGCCGATGTGGTATCTGTTCATACACGATTTAACTTGTTCAAGCTGGAACTTTTTGGACCTTAGTGGTAGACTGTAAAAAATATATTCAAGCAGAGTAAAATTAGGATGTCAGAGATTATTGGCTAATATACTGTAACATATCTTATGTTACATGTCTGAAACCTGACGATTCAAAATATATTTTCTTGTTATGTGTATTAATCATATGTTTAATATCTCAAATATTTTCATTAAACTCTTCTTAGAAGTTAATAACTTTTGATTTTTTTTGGAAAATTATCTCACTTGTAAAATAAATACGACTTTTAATATTTACAATATTGGCTTAGGGGCCAGGGCATACACATCGTGTCACCCGGAACTGTACACTTAGTAAAAACTATGCATTATTGCAAATATTGTTGGGTTACTATCCTATAAACCCAAAATATCTTATAAAGATAAAATGTAATATATGTTATTTATTTCTTAGCCTGTTATCATGTTCTTACAAACTTCTTTCAATTTTTCTGTCATAACTGTTAGTGAATTCTAGTTAAGTGTGAACCTTTTTGTTGCTTGTTATATTCGACGTCCTACAAAGTTTTAGCAGTCAAAAATAATTCTATTAAAATACTTACGGTGATGTTAACTCCAAATATAACTACTGTGAAATTATACTAGAATGTTGAGTTACCAACTATCGGCAGTAATGCAACAATATTTCTGTATTGCCTCATTTTTATGTCACTGTCATGTGTGATTTTGTTTTCATTTAAGTCATTAGTTCCTATTTTTTATGAATGAGGTATTTTTTAACCTGAGGTATTTTTTAATGGTAAACGAGGGCCCTCTTTTGCAGCCGCCTCCCCTCTGGGGGAGCCAGCGTATGAGCCGCAGGAATGCAGCCCTGAGCCACCACCCTGCCCGCCACCCCCGCCTCACGCCTCCCACACTATGCTGGTAATTACTTCTTATATGTAAGTGTTCCCACACGTCCCTCATCGTGCCAGATACATTCACTATGCGCTCAACATCTTAGACGGAAATTTGATGATACACGATGAATCTCAAAGGCCAATTACATTCATTGGGTACAGAAAAAAACAGCTCACACTTATGCGTAAGCAAATTCAAAGTTTCGTGTAGAAACATCTGTTGTTGATTTGAAAACATCAGGTTCCATATTAAAAAAATCCCAAAATATGGTTCAGCATTGTATTAGCAATTAGACTCATTAAAATGAACTTCAATTAATGCCACTTACTATAGTTCGGAAATTCTAGGATGAGTCCTGTGACAGCTCACAAATTTGCCCCAATACAACCTTATGTAATGTACGAGTATTTACGTAAATAACTTGCTATTTATTAGAATTGAGGCTTATATTAAAGTTGATAAAACAATTAAAATTACTGAACATCGTTACAAGGTTGTATTGGGGCAAATTTGTGAGCTGTCACAGGACTCATCCTAGAATTTCCGAACTATAGTCTTGGAATTTGTTTTGGAGTACAAGCCTACAATATGGTTTCTAAAATTTCGAGACAATCAAGTGACTTAATCTTCTTCATTTTCAAGTTTAATTCTTGTAAGTTTGTTTTTATTACAAACTTACAAGAATAAATTTATTGCTATGTAGATTAAAACTTAAACTGGGATTATCAAGAAATTTTAATTTCTTCTCACTGTGTTGAACTGTTTGATCTTTTACTCAATCGATGCAACACGACCTTAGTGTTGGGAATATTTTAGTATTGCTTTATACGTAGTGGTGTCATTCGGTATCAAATTCAAAATAAATTTTATTTTATTCAATGCCTATGATAAACACTTTGGCAACATTACCAATATTCTCATTCTTTCCAAAACATATTAAAAAAAATACTCTTCCGGTGATGAAGAAATTATTTTCTACTTCATAAATTATATTTCCTTTTTTAATTGACTGTTTGTTAATTATAGTCTTCAACTTTTTTATGAGACTAATAAACAGCAATAATAAAGATAAAGAAAAAAATCACAAGTTATATGCATCCATGTTAATTCAAAAAATAAAGTTTACATATCAATTACGAACAATCTTGCTTACCAGTTTACTGAAAATATTGAGATTACCCTTTGATACA
The DNA here is from genome assembly GCA_949825065.1 of Odontocerum albicorne. Classification (NCBI taxonomy): domain Eukaryota; kingdom Metazoa; phylum Arthropoda; class Insecta; order Trichoptera; family Odontoceridae; genus Odontocerum; species Odontocerum albicorne. Next base: position 29,821,407 of record OX463838.1, read on the forward strand.
TGTTAGTTATAATATATACTCAAAATATATTATTTTATATGTAAATATAAAAAGCGAAATGATAGTAACAAACAGAATATACATATATGACACCACTACTGTCTGCATGCCCTCTCTGTTACATACTAGTCCCTCCCCTGTAAATATGCCCCCCCCCCATGGACTATTATTGATTGTATGGGAAAGCCCTGCATCACTGCTGTGAGTGTGCTTACTAATGCGCTCCAGAAGTTCTTTCTCACTTGGTCGAAAAAAAAGGAACTTCATGAGGTCACTTGTAAACGCACTGACAACCACTGTGCTAGGACCAGCCCTATAGATAGAGTAATGGATGATGCTAGGCCTTGCCGATCACTGAAAACTGTCAGTGCCTGGTTACTGGTAACCATCCTGCATTAAAAAATAAACAAATGTTTGCAAAAAAGATCCAAGCATTATTGTACCTGTTTTAGATTTTGAGTTATTTCACATGGTACAAGCTCGTGTGAAATGGGATTTTTAAGACTGGGTTTAAGTAAAAAATAGACAGATTTTTGTATATACTCGTACATGGATAAGACTTATTCAATATTTAAAATATCTAAAAATATTGTTTAGAGGTTTGGATGTTTTTTGCTTCTACACATTTGTCTTAAAAAGGGAAAACCTGTACAATAAATGTTATTTTTAAATAACTCTATGTACTATAGTAGATGCACTTTGAGAAAAGTGTGTTTTATAATTAAATTTAAAATTAAACAAAATCGGCCAGAAAAGTGGGTTGATGGTATGATTAAACTTAAAATAAAATAAAATATGTCTGGAAAATGTTAATGCTCTTAAGTTTGAATACAACCAAAAAACATATATTTTAACTAATTTTGTTTCTATACTTCCGAACGGTTTTATTCGTATTGTAAATTACATATATTAAAATCAATGAAAAAACATTTTAGTTTTTCTTTAGTCAACTATTTTTCAACTTAAGCTTTCAATGATGACCTCTGTGGCCTAGTTGGTAGAACGGTTGACTTTGTTTTTCAACTAGGAGGTTTCCCGATTGAACCCAAAAAAATAGGTCTCTAATCTTATTTTACAAATAAAGCCTTTTAACTTCCTAAATATTTTTTTTATTTTTTTGGTCAGTTAGAAGAAATTGGCATTTGGCAATAATTCCACCAGGTTGTTCTACATACAACAGAAGTGTTATACAATAAAATACTTTATGTAAGATATATCATAATAACACAGTGGTTCCAAACACTAAATATGCCCAACCAGTAAGATATAAGCAAGCTAAACAATTCACATTACAAAGGCCTCCTACAAGAAAGCGATTATTCTTCTAAACAATGAAATATTGTATATAATAGAACCAGGAGCATTTATTATTATTAAGAATATAAGTATTCAACATATTTTCAAATCAGAATTTAAGTAAGGAACCCATAAGTACGATTAATATCATTGCATAAAAGCACAAAAAAATGTGAGTATTTTATACTAGACATTATTCTTTTTTTTTTTATATAAACAACACTCGAAACATTTTTAGAGGCAAAAATTAATAAAAAATCCCACAAAAGAATGCTTGTGTATATATTTGATACAATTTTTCCATATTTTGCTAAAACTTACATTCTATGAAACGTGGTTTCATGGTAATGAAGAAAAACCTCGCAATGTGAACTTAAAACTTATTAATTAAAATGACACAGTAAATCAAATGTATATTACTTGATATTTATATTATACATACATGCATGATTTATGAATATATTTATTTATTTAAACACTTTATTGCAAAATATACAAATAGCTAATTTATTGCCAAACTGTTTTATCTCTTCCAACCAACCGGATAAGGGTTACTATTAGTGCCAATTGCCGGGTGAAAGGTTATAACATTATTTTCAAAAAGAAAACTTAAACATACTAAGCATTAAAAATAAACAAATGAGAAGAATATCCTAATTTATGTTTTCTTTGGTAATCCTCGGATATAACACTGACATTTTTATATTACTAATATAGTACTGTAGATAAGTTAAATCTGGAAGTAAAAATTTTTCAGCATTTTGCTGAAATTTAATTTTCATGATTCAAATATGTGCTTGATGACTTGACTTGAACAGTAAAATAGGTTTAAATAAATACACCTTATGTTTATTTTCAATTAATTCAATACAAACTCAACATTTTAAATATCCAAAATTTTAACAACTATGGCATTTATGCTGTTTACTATTATTTATACCAGGGGTCGGCAACCGGCGACCCACATGTGTATTTTTTGCGGACCATAAATGGTTGACCACACTTATATAACATGCGTTAGTTGAATTATTTGGATAAGAAATTTTATATGAATAATAAATTAATAAATAATTTTATATACTTAGAGATATCATCACGCAACATGAGTCAACTGTGTAAGGCACTGTGTGAGTCACACACTCTCAATTGTGGCTTATTCTTCACAGCTTAGTGATTATTCATTAATGTCAACAATCCTTGTCAGAGGACATATTTTTGTTAAAAATAATTTCAAAAATGGGATCAAGGAAACGTGAAATTCTAGATGAAGGAAGAATTTTTAATGAGGAATGGAACAGCCAGTGTCTCTATACCGAAAATGGGGCTCAGCCCCTTTGTTTTATTTGTCATTGAAGTGTTGCTGTAATGAAAAAATATAATATCAAATGTCATTACGAGAATGAACATACAAGGACCTACGAACTTAGAAAAAATAAAATTAATAAATTAAAAGCTTCTTTTACTGCTCAACAAAACATTTTTAAGAAGCAAAGTATTCATAATTAATCGGTTGTTCGTTCTAGTTATGTTGTAGTGGAACTAGTTGCGAAACAAGGAAGGCCTTTTACAGATTCAGAATTGATTACTAGTTGTAACTGAACAAGTATGCCCAGAAAAGAAGGTGTTAATTCAAGATATTAACTTATCTATCCGCGGACATGTACAAGGTGAGTAGAAGAAATCGGAATCCATTTATTCGAACAGCTTAAATTTCAAACAAAATAATTTGATTGTTACACTCTGGCAATGGATGAAAGTATTGACATAACAGACACTAAGCAATTAATAATATTTATTCGAGGCACTGATAGTGACTTTTCATGAAGAATTGCCCAGTTTATGTAGCTCAAAAGGCACTACAACCGGCAATGATTTGTTCATAAAGGCAAAGGAAACTCTTGATTCTTTTGAATTGAGTTATGAAAAGTTAAAAAGTGTGACAACCGATGGTGACAGAAATATTTGGGGCTCTAACACTGCTGTAGAAGACCAAATTTACATGGATTTACAGAATACAGATTGTGATAATCTAATGGTGTTTCATTGTATCATTCATCAGGAATCACTTTTCTGTAAAATGTTATCATCAATGAAAAACATTATGGACACCATGATATCAACTGTAAACTACATTTGCCCCAATGATCTAAAACACAATCAACTTCAAGAATTCCTGAAAGAAATAGATTGAAAGTGTAAGGACAATATCTACTATGTGGCTAAGTAAAGTTGCTGTTCTAAGAAGATTTTTTAATTTACGTGAAGAAATAGATATTTACATACGTAAACACATAAATAGTGTCCTACAACTATCGGATAAAAAAATAATCATATCTCTTACATTTATGGTAGATATTATAATGTACCTTAAATGAAATTAAGTTAACTTAACTTGATTTGAACCTGCAGGGCGAAGGTAAATTACTAGCAGACCTGTTTTTTGACATAAAAGCTTTTGTAGCCAAACTATGTCGATTGAAGAAAATCTACACCCTTTTGCAGATCTGTACGTGCGGTTGGATGGCAAACATAAAAGGGCACTTTCGTTGGTATTATTGAAAAGTTAATTTTGAACAACCTGAATTCTCAACAATATGGATTTTCGTAAAAAAAGCAGCGAAATACGAATGTTTATGGACTCTTTTAATATTGACATCAGTGACGTGCTAAACCGACCAAAGATGATTTTTTTTTATTACAACATAATGAAACATTGAAGAATGCATTTTCGTTGAAAAATATCCAACAATTTTATCAATGTTTACTAAAAAAAATTGAGAGATTAATCAGTTTTGCAAAGATGATAGTCGTATTTGGAGGCACACACATTTGCAAACAAGCATTTTCTGCCATGAGATTTAGAAATAATAAATTGTCTTCTCAACTGACAGATGAACATTTGCATGCTTCAATTTGAATTAGTACCACAGATTTTAAAGTCGATATACTCGTAGATAATTTGACTGAGGGTAAACAACTTCAAAAGTCATACTTAGCAGGGAGACAGACAGTGATGCATAACTGTATTTTGTTTTTACTCTATAATTTTTTTTTAACTCAATAATATATTTACATATGGTTTCGTTTTTATAAATCATATTTGTTTCATATCTCGGACTTGAAATATTTATAAAGGTTGAATTATTAGAAATTGATAAAAAAAATTACACTCCTTATCTTCTCTTTAACACTTGGTGTCTTATTATTAAAATTGAAAGTTGAATGTGATCCATAAGTCTAAAAAAGTTGCTGACCCCTGATTTATAGCATTAATTTATTTCGATGAAGGATATAATCATAGATAATTTTGGATAAAATAAAAATTTTATAATTGAATAATATTCTTAGATTTCATGTATCAGAAATCAATTGATATCTATAGGATTTTTTTGAATATACTTATTTTTAAATAATTAGACAACTAAAGGATTTTTTTTAAATTTATATATAACAAAAAAGCATTGATATTGAACTACTTATAAGATTATAATATAACTTAAAGAGTAATGTTTAAAAATTGTTCAACAACTTTTGAAAGTACTTGGAAAAAAAAATAATGATATTAATCTATATAAAGATTGATATTTTCTATATTTGTTGTACAATTTAAATACAAAAAAGATTAAGATTACAAAATATATCATAGAATAAGGTTTTTGTTAATTTATTTTTTGTTATTATTTTTTACAAGTCCTCTTGGACTCTGGTTGTATTGGCTGGAAATGCCCGCTTCAACTCAACTTTAAATGTTTTTATTATATTATATTGATTTTTCATCATAAATACTTTTATAGTTGTTTTATAATATGTACTTAAAATTTTACAAGCTTCAATTTTAAAACAATTTTCTCGGAATAGACAATATTTCAAATTTGAACATAACATTAAAAACAATTGTATAATCATTATATTGTTTTATAGCACATATATACTATGAAAGCTGAAAAAGTAGAACGGACTGGAAAATTGTCTATTTTTCGACACAATTAAATTCAGTTTTTAATAATTTTAGGCAAAATACGGCAACATTAGAGTGCCAATACGTGTACTGACAATTTGATTTATAACTTGAATTGATTGATTTACCTACTTAATAAGTTGAAATGAAATAGATGAAAATATTGAAATGTTTAAGAGGGCAACGGAGTAAAGGATATATTATATTTTTATGTTCCCATGCGCATGGAGGCACACCTAGGCAAGGGGATAACAAATTGCTGGCACGCGCGAAGCCCGTCCCAGTTGTCACTGGTAAACCCAGCTGCTCCAGCTACAACCCAACCCAACACAGCCTTACAATACTTTAGCCTCAGATTTTGATTGATCATTTGCAGTACGCGCATTTGTATATCTAGTGTCGTCACATTCCTTTCACCATCCATCATCAAAGCATCGCTTCAATACACTTATAAATCAATTTATTCAATTTGTAGCTATAGAAAAAGATACTTTCATTTATAATGGAAAATATTTCCTTTTATAAAAATGCACGATGAATAAAATTGGAATATTTAAAATGATATGTATGGTATATGAATAAAGATTTTAGTAGAATATAGCTATGATTTAGTAAATTTGAGGTTCAATTTCAGATTTCCAGCGCTTATGGGCTTTTTTTCAGTAAGCTTTGTTTGCAAAATATTTTTCTTTAGTTTTGGCTGATATAAATCTCTTAACGATATTTCTGCACTTTCAAATTTGAATATAAAATAGTTATTTATATATAAAGTGTATATTTAAATGACATGTGACATCTTCAAAAACACAATCTGTTGTATTTATAACTAGATCATTGAGCTTTTCTATAAATAAGTAGGTATGTAATGAAATTAGATAGTTTCATAGTCAAAATGTACTTCTCTTTTCAATTGTGCTAAATTTCATATGAAAATAGATTATTTTACAACTTAGTAGATATCAAAATTATTTTCTTTTGTGAATTTAGTATATATTTCAACTTTTGTTCAATCAAAAATAGTAAATTCCTATAAATGGTAAAATACCATTATATCAGTTGACTGATTTGTGAATTTCAATAAAATTACAAATAAAATAAAATGTTTACTATTGAATATTTATCTTAACTCATACATACAGTAATCTAGAATCTGGATTATCCTTTTAGAGAATGAAATGAAAATTATGAATGAAAGGAAATATTTAAAATATAAATTGTGGTAATGGAATTATGTGAAAGACTTTAAGTAGAAAAATTATTGTTGCTTTCATACTGAAATGTTGCTGTACTAAAACATATATATATATTTATTTATTTATTTTTAAAACCACAAGCATTGTGTAAATATGTTATTAAAAAATATACACCTTAAACTTTTTTATTACATTTCATGATTTCAGATAGCAAAAATGTGTCTTCAGTTCAATTTAAAAATGGAAAAAGAACAGTTACATCATCAGAAATCAAATTAAAACATCGCCTACTAAGCAGTTGAAAGACTTTATTCAAACTAAATTTGACTAGCTATAATCTTTGCTTATTTAAAAGTAAACACTTTTCAACATGAATTTCCTCGACTTGTGCCATATCTGAAGAAATAATTGTTTTATACAACTTGTCAATGACTAGATAGAATTTTTAATAGCCATACATGAGTAAATTTAAATGAAGAGATGAAATAAAAATTTCAGTGAAAATATAACCAGGAAAATTATGGAAAATGAAATAATAACATAAGAAAGAAAGAATTTGAAACCATTTTCCTCCAAAGTATATGGTGATATTTGCCTAAAGCTTCGAGACTAATCTTTGTTAGAAAGAGACGGTAGAGAAACCCACAGGCCAAAACAACTTCATGAGAAAGAAAGGGCAAGACCACAACATATGTTTCAATACCGTCTGATAGTTATCGTAAAAAGTTAGAAAGAATTGGTTGGTGACAAACAAGGCATTGAAGCTGACATGAGCGACTAACAAGTATAGAAATCAGAGCTAACTGATCTATCGAACAACAGTTGCATTATATACAATCTGGCAATCTTTTTATCACATTGGTAATATCTTCCAAACAACCAGAGAGAAATTAAAAATCACAAATATGATAAAATAAGCTGAGACACACATATTTGGTCAAAATTGGATATCAAATTTTACTATCCATATGAAAATCAAACATTCTACCACTAGACCACAGATATTATCTAAAATCCAAAAGAAACATAATTGTGCACAATGCAAACTAAACATCACCGATCAATGAATCTACATACCATATAATAGGATAAAATTCTGAACTTCATCAAATGCAGCTGAAAATGTCTCTTCAAGCAATAATTCAAATCATATAATTTATTTAATAATATGTAAATTAAGGGTGATTACAGCATCAAAGAAATTCCTAGCATGTTTATAGTTTCAAGATCAAACCTAAGATTCAACCTTTCAAAATTAAAATAGTTTTATAGGAGCAAGCTGATGGAGGTTTTGTAATGAGTATTTCTGCTGTGACTACTACGAATTCGCCTTTTATTACAGGCCAATAAATCTCATTTTTGACAAAACAAATACACAATTTGTAAAATGAAATATTGGAAACTATAATTTGCACTAACCTTTTTTATATAAACTGACACAGCTTGCTTCAACATGTTTCCACGTTAAAAAAAACATTATTTCTATCCTTTGAAACAAAACCTAATAAAACTTTTAGATTAAAGAAATATATAATTATGAAACATCTATTAGAGCCAGACTTCACAGAGCATCAATTATAGTTCGGAAATTCTAGGATGAGTCCTGTGACAGCTCACAAATTTGCCCCAATACAACCTTATGTAATGTATTTACCTAAATAACTTGCTATTTATTAGAATTGAGGCTTATATTAAAGTTGATAAAATAATTAAAATTACTTAACATCGTTACAAGGTTGTATTGGGGCAAATTTGTGAGCTGTCACAGGAATCATCCTACAATTTCCGAACTATAGTGTGAATATGCCTACACTATGTCATAATGTTTTTACTACATTAATTGTACATCAATCCAAAGAGAAATTCAATTTGTGTTAAATTTAGTACTTTTCAAAAAATATTACACATATCTTGACAACTTACATTACTAGTGTTATGACGCTGTGTAGACATACCCGGACTAGTTGATGCTGTGAGAGACCTGACCCTTAAAATCCTATTAGAAAAGAGCCTATTATGGTACTGAAAAATGAGACTGGGAAAAAAATTAAGAATGATTTTTTCATAACAAAGAAAAGTTATTATGGGCATTTGGGTTTTGCTCACAGGCCTCATTACACTTAACAGACACCCAAAATTTGCTAGAAATGTCCTTTTAAAAAAAATAGTCACTCATATCAAGCAGAATAGTTTCGAAAGTTTGCAACAATAGTTCTCAAAAATAGATTTTACCAAATAAAAAATGAGATTAATAAAAAAGTCTCAAAAACATGTGATCATGAAATTTTCGAGCCAAATGATATTATTTTACTTTTATAATGAATGGTAACATTAAACACAACAATTTTTCAGTATTGAATAAAGTTTTACTTTGTAATTTGTTTTATCAAACACTGTTTATTTCACTTTTTGTAACGGTATAACCCTACCGGTTTCAAGGCTTTCACGTCATCTTCAGGGGAGCACAAACAAGACTTGAAACCGGTAAGGTTATACCGTTACAAAAAGTGGAATAAACAGTGTTTGATAAAATAAATTACAATGTCTTTAAGCCTCCACAACGTTAATGCCTTAACTATAAACAATATATAAAAGTTTTACTTGTCTTACAATAAATTTCTATAATTTATGCATACAATAAATTAGTGCAAAACATTTCGGATTCTGCCATTTTGGGTTTCCACTTACGTTAAAAGCATATTACCAATGGGAAACGAGGATCAAAAATAAATATCTCAATGCATTCACAAACTCGTGGTTTTCATATTTATATGTGTTAAGTAAAGTACGTACGAGTATGAGGAGAAGACAAAGTCGATAGTTGATAGTTAGCCTATTTTATAGAAACTTCTTTGCATTTGCGAGTTTGGTGAGAAAATATTATCAGAAAAAGATTGACTGCTAAAAACATTATGAAGACTTTGCAATAGCTCGGTGATGTAAGACACTTCTTTCACAAAAAGGCTCTGAATATACAATACATACTCATATATATTTTTAGGTAGAAATAATTTTTAGTAAATTCTCAGAAAACAGAGCCAACTGATGTAAAATATCCACCACCTCACCTGGTAGTCCAAAGCACAGTGTAAATGATATTTTGTTGACCTTGTTTTGAAAGCTATTATGGATTAGTCCTCCAAGAGTATGTTATAGAGCTATAATGGAAAGAATTGAAAATATCAGTTCTATATATGCCATACTCCTCTTACACGTGCATAAAAGAGGCCAAGTGGCTGTGGCTGTGCTATCCCTTCCAATTATATCCCTATCCATTTCTTGTATAACCAAAAATAGGTTTCACACAAAGAGTGGGAACTAAGAAATGTAATAAAATATGTTTATGGATGTGGTGGTGAATCTAAAGGCTCTTATGAAATAATTTTGGCAAGATTAAACATAGTCTACAGCAATATAATGAGTGTATGGACTCCAAATCTGTCAAATCCATAAAACCATTTAAAACTACAAAGAAGTGAAAAAACATTTTAAACTACACCAAAAATGATTTTCAAAAAAACATATTTTATTGTTTTAATATCCATTGTATATTAATATTGTAATTACTCGTATATAACATGTAAAATGATAATTTTACAATTCAATTAAGCATATAAACATTCACTTATCCTTGCCACTTAGATGATACTTTAAACTTGAATCATTTTCCTTTATAAATTGGTTTGGACACATTGAGCAAATGAGTGGTGAAAGTTTTACGAAACAAATTTATAAATCTCAAATAAATTTAGAGATTTATACAGATAGTTGGACAGATTTTGATTGAGAGAAAGATGAAAAGCATAACAAAAAGAGCATACACATATGTTATATTGAGATGTAAGAATTTGGACTAATAGTTTTACTGTTTCCCAAATTCAGCAGTATGGCAAGACTGAAACAGAAGTAAATAAACAGTTTTGTTATACGAGTATGTACACTGAAAAAACTATTATTCTAAAATTAAATTGTAAACCATCTAAGTGAAAAATGAGTGATTAAGTAAAATAAAAGAAAAACAATACTAAATTCAATTATCTAATCTAAGATTACATCTAATCTAACGCCCTCACCTGTTCAGGAACACAAGAATGACACAAAACACCTCCATCTAGATTGCTCCATATCCTCCCACATTGAGACAAGTCTGTGAATCTTCTTTTCATAGCACTCGTGGATTGTGTTAGATGGGAGTCCAGCTTGTCGAGTTCTTAGTGGACAGTAAAATAGTGCAACTCTTGGCCAACTACCAGGTGGCATTCTCAACATTATAATTATAAAAAAATTTGTTCTATTCTCATAATTACAAACGTGTCAACTGTACATCCTTCTTTATGATTGCTGTTTTTATCTATAACGTTTGAAAAAGTTTAAAATTGATTTAATTAGTAACAAAAATAATTTTTATTTTGTGGAGATTTTACAATATATGAAGATTACCTGTAGATCAATAAAAATATTATAAGTTTTAAATATTATGTAATTTAAATCCTAGAAGGAAAATAAATAATATTGTTTTTACTATGATTGCATCATCATTACCAAAACACAAATTCATTTATTTGTTAGTGAGAACAAAAATAAATTAGTTTGCACTGTGATCTTGTGTTAAAACCCCAACTAAAAATTACATTTGAATGGTGGGCACATTCCTAACTAAATAAATTTCTTGTGTATTCATATAACCATAATAACATGATGATGCAACTAATTTGGTGGCAGGGAGACACAGCTATGATGATGGAGAGGTGGACAGTGGGGAGCGAGCGGAGCGAGGGCGGCAGCTCCAGGGCCAGCAGTATTCAAGGGGCTGTCTAAATCCTACATTTTCAACACCTGCAACTCACCACTCCTGAGACAAATCCTGTCGGCACCAGACTTAAACTTAATTCTACCAACATCCAACTTTGATAGACATCTTAGATAGTGTTGAAGCAGCACCGTGAAGCAGTGCATGTTAAATTATGCATATTTTGATGAGACTGTCTATCGTCAAATCCATAAGCAAATGTCATTATTCACATTGAACTGTCAATTTAAGTAATCCAGTCCAAATTGTGGTATTATAACTTATCATATGTACATATTTTACCTTAAGATCAGTGTATTTAAACATTTATTAAACTATACATTCTAAAATATGCATTATTTATTTTTATTTCATTTATTCCATCTACCCACATACATTTAGATGCTGTAATTATAACAGACCATAGACCATATATTATAAGTAGACTGGAAACTTTCTTACTTTTGGATGAAAATGCATACACAGTCTTCCATGTTTCCATGTGTACACAGATTACTATTTTTAGGGATCACCGTATATTATCTCTCTATTATGTTGATCATGTTTAATTCAATTAAGCATTACATTTCATTGTAATTGAATTAACGTTGTTAATTGTACAAGTATATGAAATCTGTGTTGTAAAGAAAATTAATAAATTGTTTATGAATCCGACTATTCACTTGTACCTTGAAATCTTATAATTTAAAGCTTAAATTTAGTTCAAATCACAATTATAACTTCAATATTCAAACAATGTCTGTATTCATTTACTTTTTTGGATGTAATTAATTTTTATTAATGTGAAAAATAGCAACCAAAATTTTACAACTATGATAAAATATGTTGATAGCAACTTGAAAATGACTTGATTTGAGTGCAGCATTATAATGAAGATAAATATGTTTTCTCAGAACATTTTTGAATTGTGGAGTAACACTCTCTATCTTTCCGCACCTGTTGGTACAATTCTATAATCAACATACGCACATATCATAATGTGTGTATGAGGACTATAGGATAGCGGCGCCACCTTATCACTTGGCGTCACTTAAATTTAGGACATTCGTGGCTGCAATGTTTCTGGTCTTCATATTATATAGTCCTTGATCAAAATCCTTTTTTCGCAATTATTTCTTTGTCTCATTTAGTAATATAATCATAAACACTGAACAGAGATTGTCTTTGTTCCATTTTATAGTCTATCCACATAGTCATTGTTCTGTTTTTCTTCACTTCACACGCATCTATTCTGTCAATCTGGGTCTTACAGGTTTTTTAAACTTTTTTTTGTATAAAGTTTATAAGATAACGGTCACACCAAATGTTACTAACTTGATGCATTCAATACGTCAAGAAAAAGTAAGATTTGTATCAAGAAAAATTAAGGTTTTTCGCATTTTATCACTTGAAAACATCAAATTTAGTAATTCTCGTATTTCACCCCTTTTTTTTCAGTCGAAATGTGCGAATGACAATAAACATTAGCACGGTTGTTTTGTAAATTCATGCAAAACAAATGTTTAGTTTAAAAAATAATTCAATATTGCAAGTACCTACCTTCCAATTTCGGACTTGTTTTACTTTGACAGCACATGTTTTAAAATTTGAATACTCATGTTATGCCCCTGCATGTCTTTTGTTTCACTTTCACTTCACCGTCACAGTATGTTTTGTTCCATTTTCGGAGTCATTGAGCAAATTATACAATAGATATCCAATAAAAAAAAATTAATTTTTCTTGGAAAATTTTAAAAATAAATATATGAAACTTCGACACCAGATTTTTTTAGATATCTTGAAAAAATTTAAATTCTTCAAATTTAAAAGTAGCATGGATTGAGAATATTGATGGCAAAGGAGGGTCAGTTAAGTATATAATTCTACTGAAAGAGCATTATAAAACAGGTACATATGACTCAGAAGGGTCATTAATTTAAAAGCGTACATTATGCTTTGAAAAAATAAGACTGATCTTATTTATATTTTCGTATTGATCTTATTTCTATTATTAGTTTGATATCTTTCATGTTTGAGCCAACGAAGTTCGCAACCCAATGCCCCGTGTCTCTGTTGGTGATAGTCAGACGAGGACAGAATTAAGAATAGGTGTATACAAAATTTGGGGAGGAATGAATCAAAAGATGAATGAACTGCGAAAGATAAAAATTTAGACATAGTGTGTTTGAGTGAGACAAAAAGCAAAGGATGTGTGATCGAAGAGATATGAGAAATTTTAGGTATGTGGTCTGATGTGAATGATAATGAAAGAGGAAAGCAGGGTGTGGAAGCGATAATATTCAAGCGGTTGCAGGAATGTATGAGAGTACAGTCTGTCAAGAAAGAGTAGAAATTAATAAAATTGGAACTAAAAAATTATACCATCAAAATTGGCTGTCATGTCACATTTGTTTATGCGTGAACTGCTAGTATGACTGGTATGTATTTATGTTTTTTAAATAATTATAAAAAAACTTTCAAGTTGAGAAATCATTCACATATATTTCGAGTTGATTTTTGTTAAAAAGTTATCATTTCTGAGGTTATGTTTACGAGTACATAGTTTGACAGTTGCTTGGACAAATGGTATAACCCACATTTTTGAGAAATTTTATGAGATTTATATTTTCATCATAAAAGTTATATTACGAACATTATGGTTATGTTACCATAATATAACACGAATATGTCGTGGTATTTAATGGATCGTTTTGTAAATGTTATTTAATAAACTATTATTTATATTAGCATTAATGTTTTTTTTATTTACAGTGAAGTCAAAAAGCAGTTAGACGATGTATTACAGAATACGAAGAAAATGGGCAAAAATTCACAACTCCAGGCAAAAAAAAGGAAGGGTCGCCCTAAAAAAGAATTGGACGATTTCAATATCTGTGCCATTCGCCAACAGGTACATTTTTTTTATGCGGTACGCAAAGAAATGCCAACACTTAGAAGTTTGCTGGCTGTTAGCCATGAGTATTTGAAAAAATATTATTTTCCATCGGTTTCGTATACAAAAAATGCACGTCAAACCGTAGTTTCCTCATGGAAAAGATAAATATCGCAGCAAAAGGGGAGGCTTATTTAAAAGTTATAATGGACAACAAAAATTTGCCTGAAAATTGAGAAAAAAATGTCATGTATTTAGATTAAAGTTATATACATTCGTCGTATAAAATACAAAAATGTTGGCAATTGGTGGATGTGAATGGAGTGCAGCATGATATTGCCAAGGGTAAAATATGGATCATTGTACATGCAGGAAGTGAAAAAGGTTTCGTACCTAATGCGCTCCTTATATTTAGTGGAAATAAGAAGGAAGACTATCACTCTGAAATGAATGCGCACAATTTAAAACAAAAAATGGGTGATAGAAAAAATTATTCCCAATTTATCGGAAGCATCCGTAATTGTAATCGATAATGCGCTTTATCACAATAAAATTGAAAACAAAGCACCATCTGCAGTGTCGAAAATAAACTAAATTAAATTATGGTTGGTAGAAAACATTTCCTTTGATCCATCTTTACGGAAGCCCTCCCTATTAATGTTGTTAAAAAAACATAAGCCAGAGCCCATATTAGAGTATGAAATAGACAGAATTCTAGGAGAACATGGTCACACTGTGGTTAGACTTCCACCTTACCACTGTGACTTAAATCCTATAGAACTGATATGGGCTTTGACTAAACGGAAAGGCGCTCAAAAAGATATCGGGAGTGGTAACAATGTAAAAGAGCTCGCCAAACATGCATTCAGTGCCATAACCACTGAAAACTGGAGAAATTGTTGCCAACATGTAGAAAAAATACTATGACCAAGGTAATATGGAAGGGTAATACTAGGGAATATGGAAGACCTCGTCATAAATCTAAATGATAGTAGCAGCGACAGCGAAGACGAGTTCGATGTTGAATTGGCAGAAAACGAGTTTACTCTTTCGGGTGTCGAATTTTTGGATTCAGATTATGATTAAATTAATTTGGTTTTGATTTATGAATTTGATTTAATAAAGATTTCATGAACTTTATCTTGATTTTTCATTTCTAGTAAAATCTATTTTTGCTCTAACTTTGGTAGTTCCCTATGAAGATTGAGTTTTTTGTAGTAAATCATATGATATCAAGAATTTTGAATTACAAACGAAATTATATTGTGTCAAGTAAAAAGAAAGAATTATCGTATTGAGTTTGATATCTTGTTCCGATTTTTTAAAAAGCAATGCTTTTTCAGGAAACTTTCAAAATTTATTTCAAATTTTCCTTAATTAGCTTAAGCAAAATTATTTTGTTAACTCAGAAATTCAACGGAATATAGTGAAATACCATTTATACTCTTTTTATATTAAATTTTATAATATAGGTAAGTTCATCAAAACAACTAGTATTTATTTTTTTCGACAATTTTTTTTTTGTGGGTTAGTCCATTTTTGAAATCAGATATATACAACTACGGTGTTGCCAACCAGGCGATTGCAGCGCCCTCATTAATTTTCTACTCTTTTTTGCCACTGTATATGGCAGAATGCTAGATCTAAGTTTGGACAATGATGTTCTTGTGTCAAATAAGTTTTTTGACCACAAAGGAAATCATATGTTTACATGGGATAGAGATAAACGATCATTAATTGACGTGGATTTTTCGCTGCAAAAAAGCATTCTCAATACAAAGTGTTTAGATGAGCAGATATCGACGTTTAGAGGAGCAGATATTTATTTTGCTTATCCAGTGGTAAGCAGGATAAATATTTTCCATGGGTGGCAATCTAGCATGAAAATCAGATGTGAAAAATTGGAAGATGATGTGAAGAAAGAGTCTGGAAGGAAGAATGAGAATGATAAGTGATGAATTAAATATCGAAGAAGAATGAATGAGTATGAAAAATACATTGGTGACCAATATATTTTTCATACTAATCCATTACTCAACCAGTCTGTGGCACTGCAAAACTGTTGGATGTAAAAAAGAGGATGTATGGTGGGAAAAGGAAGTTAAGAACTGTGTGAATGAGAAAAATAGAGTGTGGAGAATATTTATCGAAGCAAAAATGGGAAATAGTGATAAATCAATGAAAAGGAAGAGTATAAAGAATGGAAGATTAAAACAAAAAAAATGGTTAAAGAATACAAGAAAAAACTTCAAGATAAAGAAAGGCAGAAAGTAGAGATTCATGCAGAGGGAAATATTTTGGAAGGAAGTAAATAAAATGCAAGGAAAATTTATATGGAAGGTATGAGTGGAATCAAAGATAAGAATGGGCTTTTGTCAGAAGAAGGAATGGTTTGCTCAAGATGGAAGGAATATTTTGAAGAACTGTACAAAAGTGGGGAAATAACGATGAGTCTGGTATAGTCGAGAATGATTTTAAAATAATTAAATGACTTCTTTAGCCCTTCACTCTCCCGAGTATACCTACTAGGCAGCAATATGAATACAGATTGGTTGAGACATAGTCTCCTGGCAATATGCCCGCCAAATTGTTTTACAAAGTATTGATTAAATATGAATAAGGATAGGAAAATGATTACGCAGTTTTGATTAATAAAGATACAAGGACAGTCTACGTCATAGGAAAAAACTAAGACAGTGACACTAAACCTCAGGTTAACTTTACCAGTACCCATTATCAGTTTCGTTAAGAATTATATTTAAATATAACTACAACACATTAATCGCAATAAGCCACTTGAGAGCAACTGAAGTAGCATGGCAGCAGATAGCATTAAGTTATTTATAATTTATTAAAAATAAGGAAGAATAAATACAATTATTTTATGATGTAAGTAAAAGACATTTATTTTTATATTTTCAGAAGATAATAATATAGAGTTGCAGTTAATTTTGGTATTCCTGCAGGCTAAAATAATACACCCTAGAAATGTAAATAAACCAGTGCACTGATATATTTTTTATTTACAAACATTTGAACAGCAAGAATATTTGTTATTTATAGTCACCATTAATAAAACAATTTGAAAATATAGTTTATTATATAGAATAGTGCAAATATTTAATGGGATAAATTTTTTATGTAAATTTTATAAATTCAAGTTCACAATTGATTCAGAAAATGAAATCTTCACAAGGATTTTAGTTTTAACTTAGCTTGTGAATCCAAGCAAACCAATTTTTGATATTGTTGTGTTCTTGAAAATTTTCAATATTTTGGAATTTTTTGATCTTTTCAGACTTTTTCGATATTTTTACTATATCTGTATGCCCAAATATTATTTTTTTTAAATTAAGAATTCTGGGCCAAAATGCAGAATTTTTATTTCATTTATATCATTACTGAAATTTCGTGCACCTTTATTCTTAATCAAAAGAGAGTAGTGAATGCCATTTTCAAAGCATCAAGAATCAGACCAAATCTCATTTGTACAAATAATTAGAAAATGTTTAGACTAAATGCTCATTCCTAGTTTACATGATTTTTCTTCTTTTAAATAACTTGTCAGGTCTCTCCGACAATGTTGATCGCTTTAGCAAAAGCTTCACAGCTCTGCGCTATCCAGAATAGCTTTCAACTCTTTTGCTGATCCAGTTTCTCAGCCAAGAGACTTATCCTCTATCCACTCCATATTGATCCTTAATTCTACATTTCAGGACCAAGTGCAGAGTTTTATAACAATTGCCTAGTAGCACATGCCCAAAATACTTTACAACAGACACTCTGGATTTGTTCCGGTTTTTCTGAGAGTTGGAACCAAAATATCTCCAAAGTATCTGCAACAATCTTCTGTGTGGTCGTGGTCCCATCTCAAAGTTTATTTTTAAGTGTACACATTTCCACACCACAGAGCAGTATGGACTATATTATAGCATTTAATCATTCTTTATCTCAGTTTAAGGTTGAAATCGTAATATAAATTATATAACACTTTCGTTGTACATATATAGTATAACCTGGTGAGTTTATTGTCATGTGGCAATCTGTTTAATCCCCTTTTAAAATAAATTGGTCTCTAGCGGGAATCGAACCCATAACTCCCGAACTGTAAGACAGGTGTCTTACCGCTAGGCTATAGAGGTCATCAAGATTGCAATTACAAAAGAATGTCATTTTATTAAATACCATATGAAAAAAAGGAATAAATATAAGTAGGGTAAATTTGAAGACTAAATCAGAAAAGCCAGCAGACCGGTATTCTTTATTCAAGAGTCCTTGTCTTCTTGTACTATACAACTCAATATATGTAGAAGCATGGACTAATTTTCTATGCAAACATTCTCATTTCCATCTCTTCATCTAACCTATAAAATATTTCACGAGTTATTAACCAGCGAGTAGGTATGTGTACTCAATATCAGTTAGGATTTGTGATCCAGAACCGTCTTACACCGAAAGTTTATCAATTTTAATTGTCAAATGTAGACTTGATAACTTTTGCTTTGATAAAAAAACTCTTTACCTCTACATAAAAGGACATAAATTTACCCTTAGTAAAAATTATACACAAAAAAGAGTTTTGAATCAATAGTGTAATAAATATTTAAAAAGGATTTTTAAATCAATATAATTTAGGGAACAGAAGTAGCATATTTTTACTATATATCTTTGGTAGCATATTTCATCTCTGTAGCTTTGTATGTTTTCCCTGTAAAACTAACTTTTTTACAAATATCTTAGAAATTTAGATTAGATAAATAAAATTGTCAACAGTTTATTTTCTTTAATCACTAAAATCATCACAATAATAATAAGTTAAAATTAATAAATCTATTTATACCAACTATCTCAAGGTGACAATTCCCATTTTATCCCCTATACCAGTCACATAAGTATGTAGTACAATTTCATAATTTTACAAATTCAATATAGCGTTATGTTTTTTCTAAGATCTTTATTTCATAGGAAATATAATATAACAATAGATTGAAACCACACTAACCATAACATAGAAACAAAACCAACTTCTTAACATACACAATATTTATGTTTCAATAAACTAATGGAACTCCAATTCCATCTTGAAAAAATAATTACAAAAAAATAAAATACAAGCAGTCCTCAATTTTTCAAATGCATCCCTGAGAATGGGAACAAAAGCTGAATTTTTTTTAAGATAAGGGGGTTATGTTTCCTGTTTTGACAAATAAAATTTCTTATTTAGTAAAACCAATGACAATAAACTGTAATTAACATTCGGGATATGTTCGAAGTAATGTTATTAAGTGGAAAATGCACAGAAGATAATGGAAAAATGGCAAATACAAGAATATCACACAAAGGTATGCATGATAAACCAACTGGTAATCGTCTCATTGGAAGGAATCCAAGAAAACGGGACAGTTGGGAATCAATGTTTCAGAAGAAAAGTAAACTCAATGCTGAGACAAACCAAATATCCTTGAAGAAAAAGAAGAATGGTAATATAGCCACAATATAGGTAATATAGTTGGAATACATAGTAGTTATATTTTAGGCATAAAGCTGCTAAAAATGTATTTAATACATATTTTTATTTAGATGCTTCTTTAAAAATTGTGTCTATGGATAGTGTAAAACTAGCATTCTTTTGTGTACTTGGTAAACAAATCTTGAGCACGTCATATCACTATCGATCGTTTTTGTACTAGCAAATGTTGCTTTTCATTAAAGGTACTTTTCAAGATAAACAAAACTTCATTCATGATCTAGAGCAGGAGTGGCCAACCTTTTGGGGTGTGTGCTAAAAATGGTATTGGATAAAGGCTCACAGGCCACATGTGTATTTTTTAATTAATAGGCATAAGCATTATCCCCCCAAGAGCACTATCAAGTATACCCTCGGCTTGTTAACCCTTTGCTGTCTTGTCAAGTCTGACTCGATATTGATTTTATTCCCGTGGTTATGTCGAGTTACACTCAACATTAATGATTTTGTATCAATCAGTAAAATAAAACAAAAAATCCAAATATTGTTTTATTTTAAAAAAAATAGAACTTAGTAAATCATAATTTTTCATACAATGGTGTAATTTTTTTATGGACCTGATAGAATAAAAAAAATGTGGACCGCAAAGGGTTAATAGTGACACTACCGGAAATCGAACCCGGGACCCTTGGTTCGTGAGCCAAAAGACAACCATTGAACAATGGGGACCGACAAATTATAACATTGAATGTTTTTTTATTGAACATAAATACAATTCAAATGATATGAATATCATAAATAACATAATTTACATATTACATAAATACCTAAATAAATAAATGTCAGCATTATTTTGGATAAGTACCTATTACAAGTAAAAAATAAATATGTACCTATGTTGTATTTTCATTTTAAATATTGCCTATTTATAATATTATATTACTAACATTTTGGGTCACATTTAAGATTTTTATATTTTGATATAAATCTTCGTGTCGGAAATGAGCGTGTTGCAATTACTTAACAATTTTGTTATATTGTTATCTCTTTCATGATTTAAAAAAAAACTGGCAGGCCACGGGTTGGTCATGCCTAATCTAGTATCAATGTTTAAGCAATGTGATCTTCATAAGCATCTTCCTCTTTTAGTATAAGTACCTTATTTGCCTCGAGAAGATATATCAGGTCTTCATTTATCATGGACTCAATGGGGATTCCGTTATTTTTTTCACATCTTTCCAAGTCACATCCAGGTACAGTTAATTTTTAAGATAAATAATTTATAAGATAAATAGTGATCTGGAGTTTGTCCCAAGTCTTGGAAATCACCACCATTGACTTAATTTCTTCCTGGAGACTTCCTGGAGACTTTGCTCACCTAAAGTTCTCGAGTATCAAGAGTTTTTTCTTAATTATCTTTTCCATACTATACGAGTCTAAGACACTCATTGCCTTTATTTATTTAAATATTGATAGCAATATTCAATCTTCTCCATTTCATTTAAACCCATATCATACCTTCTTAAAACAATCTTGGATGAACTTGTGCGGGTACATCATCATCAGTCGACACAGGTTCATACAAGCTTTAATATACACTAAGCTTACATGCAATAGCAAATTTGGTGTCCAAAATGTGATTTAATAGTAAAAATTATAAATAATGAAATAGTGAATTGTACAAAAATCGAGGACTGCCTTTAACATAATTAAAGTATTCACTTTATAAACTTAATTGAACTATCGGTAACTGATTTTAATCTTAGCATCACTGCACAACAAAATTCACACATAACACATCGATCAATAAGCCCCGGGACTAACTACTAAAACAACATTTGTTTGCCAAAATTCTTCTTTATTCATCAACATAGTCTCCTTCAATAGCGATACATTCATTCCGATGCTTTCCTAACTTTTCTATGCCAGCCTTGTAGAACGATTTATCTTTGGTTTCAAAATAGGCGTTAGTTTCGGCAATCACTTCTTTATTGGACCCAAATCTCTTTCCCTGGAGCATCTTTTTGAGGTCTGCGAACAGCCAATAGTCGCTGGGGGCCAAATCTGGAGAATACGGTGGGTGTGGAAACAATTCTAAGTTCAACTCATGCAATTTGGCCATCGTTACCATCGACTTGTGACAAGGTGCATTGTCCTGATGAAAGAGAACTTTTTTCTTCTTCATATGGGGCCATTGTTTTGCAATTTCTGCCTTCAAACACTACAATAACGCTATGTAATATTCGCTATTGATGGTTTTTCCCTTTTCAAGGTGATCGATGAATATTATACCATGCGCATCCCAAAATACGGAGGCCATAACCTTCCCGGCCGACTGTTAAGTTTTTGGTCGCTTCGGACGACTTTTCCATCACGATTTTGAGGGTTTTTTTTATGTTTTCTGGTGTAACAGCCTCATTTGGACGACCAGAGCATTCAGCATCATTTGTGTCTGTACGACCGTGTTTGAAATCAGCATACCACCGACAAATGGTTGTTTTCGACGGAGCAGAGCCCGGATAACTTTTCAAGCCATCGCTGAGTATGAACGGTATTTTTTCCTATTAAAAAGCAATGTTTTATCAACACACGAAATTCGGTTTTTTCCATTGTTTTGAAAATAGCAAAAGTAGCATCACTAAAAGCACTGTAACTCAATGATACAATGTCGGAATGTCATAAAAGTTTGACACGTAACTTCTAAAGGTTGGTACTAACTGAGAATGGTATGGATTTATTAGAGGCGCCATCTGTTGGTTAGTCCCAGGACTTATTGATCAATGTGTTAATTATTTTAAATATATAATTTTTTTTCCCTTGAGAGTTTAATATTACATTGGTAAAAATAAACATTTTTCCTTATGAATCAAATAATGCACCAGCACACAAAGATGTTTTTTTAGAGTAAATTGAGAGTGCATTCCTTATTTCAAATCATTTTAAAAGGGTAAAATAATTATTACTAAATTGCCTTTCCCTTTCATAGTAGTATATATATTTCTTTGTTACTTTCTAATTATCGTCTTCCTCCTAGCAATTTTCATATGAATAGTGTTACTACTAATCTCGGGTTTCGGTGGATGCACATTTGAGTCTGAGTTACATTTTGAATCAGTCTTTACAATATTGCTTTTATCAGCCTCTAAAACCTCGTTAGTTTTCTTCGAAACATTTGAATTCGACGAGCTTTCTTTTGCTTCTAAATCTATAGATTTAACCAATTTTTTACTTCCTTGAACCTTAACTTTACTAGTGCATTGCTTTGAAATATCTTTATGAATCTCTTTTTCTTCTTTAAACTCTGTTTCACTTCCAAATAAATCATTAAATTTATTTTTATTATGTACATCTTCATGAGTTTGAGATTTTGAATCTGAACATGTTTCCTTTTTGTGTTCATCTGTCAAAACCTTCTGTGATAAATTTGCATTTACAGCATTTGCAGTCATAGATTTTTCCAAACCTTCACTATTTTCCTCCTCAGTAACACCAGTTTTATGTTCCTGACTATTATTATATTCTCTATTTTGAACATTTTTATTGTTTGACTCACAAGACCCAATTAATGAAACTGAATTTTCAATTAAATCTTTTCCATCTTTTGAAAGACTGGCAATTTCATCATTCGAGCACAGTTTAGCGGTAGCATATGGTTCATTTATAATTGATTTATTTGTTGCTTTATCAACTTTTCTTTGTGCCTTCTTTTCACCAGCACTATCTAGATGCTTTTTGTGTGATTTTTTTTCAGAAATCTTCTCTTCGGTTGTTATATCAGAAGCTAATTCTAACTTCTTCTGTGGACACTTTTCTTCTTTTTGATTTTTTAGTAAGTCAGCACTTTCAAACAATTTTTTTTGAGAGCTTTTTTCAAATGAACACTCATTGCCCATTTTATTTAAAACTTTACAATAACCACTATCGTGGGTTTTATTAGATAATCTTTTTTCAGAGGAACTATTATGCGCATGCTTCTGAGTATTTTTACTATACACGCCATCCTTACACTCATTTGATTTTTTATCAGGTTCAACATTTGTAACATCTTTATTTGAAGCGCCATTTTTGGATTTTTTCTGGGAATGCTTATCAGAACAATGTTCATTATTTGTTTTATGGGAATTTTTGTCAACTTCTTGGGTTTTTCTGTGTGATTTCTTTTCAGATATCTTATCTTCATTTGATATTTGTGAACCTTTATCAAGTGTTTGGCTTTTTTTGTGGGAAATTTTATCAGAAGTCACTTCCTTGTTTGGTTTCTGAGAGTTTATATCTGAAGAGTCATCTGGAATTTTTAGATGAAGACTTTTTTCTGAAGCACATTCCTCTTTTACTATGTGAGAATTTTTATCAATATTATCTTGGGTTTTATGGGAAGTTTTGTCAAAAATAGTATCTTTTTTTGATTTTTCTTTTGATCCTTTATTAGAAGCAACAATATCAATATTTTTCTGTGAGATTTTATCGGAAGTACTTTCTTGGGTTGATTTACTTGAATTTTTAGAAAAATTACTTTCTGAATTTGTTTTAATATTCTTTTTATCAAAATCAGATTTATCTGAAGTTATTTGATTTATTTTACAAGTATTGTCAGTGGAATTACTTTTTTGTACTTTTGTTTGTGAATCTTTATTTAAAGTGCTTTCTTTATATTTTTTCTTAGAATTTTTTTCAGAAGTACTATCATTGCTCTTTTTGTGGGATCTTTTAATAGATACATTTCCTTCAGATTTATGTGAACTCTTTGAAGAACGGTTTTCTAAAGATATTTCAGTAAAAGAAAACTCAATTTTTCTATGTTTTCTTATAATTTGACGAGCGGAAGTGGTTATTGTGCTAGAAGGAATATTTTTATCCGATATGTTTGGTTTTTGCAACATTTTGTCACTTATATTTGTCGAGCAGGCAGAAAAATCAGAATGAGAAATGTTTGAATTACTATGCTTATCGTTTTGGCCACTTTTATCGGGAGATTTTAATTCTTTCTTGATACCTAGGTTTTGTCCAACCTCAAATTCAATTTCACCATCCTCTATTTCATAGCTGTCTTCTTTGTTATTCGTACACTTTTTGTTGGCTAAATTCTTGTCTTCATTTAAACAATCTATGACATTATGATCTATTTCAGGAGCAAGAGTATCTTTATGCGAAGATTGAATGGAAATATTATCTCCACTTGTCTGTGTTTCTGTGAAATGTTTGTCCACTTGAAGGCATATATCAATCTCGGACATTTTATCATCCTGATCCACTGGATATATTTTTTTTACGATGGAGTCTTTTTTATCCGAAGCATTTTCTGAATTTTTTTTTTCGTGCTTTTCATTCAATGTTCTTCTCAAGTCCTTACCATCAGAATAGTTTTTATTATCATTATTTCTAGAATTTATTTTATTGGTTTCTTCACGATGTTCATTTGAAACATAAGTGTCTCGTCTATTATTCTTGAAATTAAAAGTGTTGGATTGGTATCTTCTACCTTCTACATTCCGATAAGGACTATGGGACCTACATGTCTGTGGACTTCTCGACTTATTGTAGGGACTTCGTAATACATTTCTGAAAGGACTTCGAGACCGTCTTCTATTTGGACTACGAGCCCGTCTTCTATATGGACTTGGCGATCGTCTTCTGTGTGGACTATGGGACTGTAGTTTATCTGGACTTCGAGATCCTTTATTTTTGTTATATTTTTCAATACTTCTTGACCTCGAATGATCATCAACTCTTCTTCTCTTAATGTCAATTTTTTTTTCACCTAGTAAATAAGGTCTTGTATTCCTGTAAACACCAAAACAACAGCAAATAGTTTAATTCTTTGTAAAATGTAATATGAGAGAGAAAATAAAAATTACAATCAACAAAAAATTCAATGTAGAGATTATTAATAGACTTAAATTTGAAAAATTACAAAATGGATGTGAATGAAATTAGTCTTGGAGTACAAATGGTTATGAGAACGGCAGGGATTGATGAAGTCCGAAAATGATTACAGGAAGAGGTGATTATATGAATCTGAGACAGTTTTTCATCAGTTTGAGGAAATCTGACTGTATATCAAAAGATTGGAGGAGTGCAGTAATAGTTTATTAGTATAAAGGAAAAGGCGAGAATGTAATGTGGAAGTTACTGAGTATATTGAGCAAACTGCATGGTAAAATTTTGATAGAAAGAGCGAGCGGAAGACTGAGAAGACAGTGTTGAATGCTCAGGGTGCTTTTTTAGATAGAAGACTGTGGAAAAATGTTTGGCAAAAAGTAAAAAAGTGTACTGCGCATTTGTAGATATATAAAAAGCATATGACCGCGTGATAAAAAGCATGCTATGGAATAAATTTGATGTTGAATGTATGCATTGTTATATGCTGAGAGTAGAGCTTGTATTCGAGTAAATGGTGAAAAGAATAAAGTCAAGAATGAAAAGGTTTGAGAATGAATATTTTCACGGTGACTGAAAAGTGTGCAAGTAAAATTAAATGCAATATTTAGATGAAAAATAAAAAAAGAGTAGGTAGGAAAACTCCACTATTCGGGAAGTATTAAATACGGTGACAATGCATGCGCTGAGAAGAGTATGTGGATTTATACCATATGACGTTTATGTTAAGTAGGGTGAAATAGAAGCACTCGGAGCTGGTTTGGATATGCTGAACTAATGGGTGATGAAACACTGTCTAAACAAATATGCTATTCGAATATGAGTAGCAGTGGAGGTAGAGAAAGACTGTGCAAAATACTGTTGGACAAACTGAGAAAAAATTTTAAAGAAGAGAAAGGTTAGGAGTTATGTTGAGAAAATGTATGTACTCTGTTCTCTCTGCATCCCCCGATATGTAAATGGCATAATAGTAAGTATGCATGCATGTATAAAATAAATATCTTTACAATTTCTAGCACTACAAAATTCCTTAATTGCTGTCAATGTGTGATGCTAAAGTATAAAAAGGATAGTACTTCGTGTTACCCCTTACCTCCATTTAATTGAGATATACGCGAATAAACAAGTCAATGGATAAAGTGCATTTGCGACATTGTATTCTTTATGGGTACCAAAGAAACAATAACGCAACAAAAACAAATCAAAACTTGTGCAGTGTTTTCGAATGCTGTAACTATTCACATGTGCGAGTGGTTTGAAATATTCAAAGCTGGTGATATGAGTTTAGAAGATGATTTACGTTCTGGAAGACCTTCCAAGGTTGATGATAATGTTTTAAAAGCAAAATTGGAAGATAATCTAATTTTATCGGCATAAGAAATATCAAAAAAGCTGAATATTGCACAATCGACCATTTCTGATCACCTAAATGCACTCAAATTTGTATTAAAGAATAACACATGGGTGGATAGAAAGTAAGTTACAATATATTATTTGCTACTTAATTTAATGGATATTTTTAAAACTGATTAATTACTGGAGATTAAAAATGGATACTCGACAACGGTCTTGTAAGGGAAAAAGCGTATTGTAAGTAAAAAAAACCTGCACCATTTCAACGCCACCTCTACAATAAAAGTAGTTGATGCAGTATATGTGGTGGGATGAAAAAGGTCTCATTTATAACAATCTCTTCTAAGCTGGTGAAACCATTACTGCTGAGAAATACTGCAATTAGCTTGATAATTAGTATAAAGTCATCAAAGAAAAATGTTCTATACTTGCCAACAGAAATGGTATCATATTTCTGCATGACAATGCGAAACCGCAAACTGCAATAATGATTTAGCAAAAATTGAATGAGTTTAATTGGGAGCTTGTGAGTCATTCACCATATTGACCGGGCCTAATGCCTTCCGATTATAATTTATTTGAATCATTACAAAATTAATTAAATAGAAAAACATTCAATAATGATGAATCTCTTAAGGGCTGTTGATGACTTCCTTAATTCTAAAGACAAACAATTTTTCGCTAACGGTATTCGTAAGTTACCACAAAGATGAGAAATATTGCAGCTAATAAGAGAAAATACATTAGAGAATAAAAAATACATAAACATTAAAAATAAACCTTATCCAACTTTTTTATATTTTTGCAACAGAATTTTTTGATACACCTAATAAATTTTAAATTCAAAGGAAGATAATACCTAACTTGAAGTCACTGTGATAAAAAAGATGAAGCCTATCACGGACTCCATAAAGAACAATGCTATTTATTTCAAAACAATCCTCATTAGACTTATCATCCTGCATGTATTATATGGTCTTGATATCGACCCAAATATCAGAGGCAAGATTGCTAGTGATAATGATCTGATGAATGCAACCATTTTTTATTGATAGTCGTACTTTCAGTTTTAGTCGTACTTTCAGACCTCATTCCACCTGGTCTTTTATACATTCAAAAACCAAGTTCTCTCGAGGTGACATTTTATAACAAAACAGCGGGGCATCAATATTAATTAATTGATTATTATTATATATGTAGATATGTAAAATTGTCTGAACAATTGGACTATTTTATAACACGTACTAAAAAACTTAACAATATAATGATGGTGGATTCAAAATCAGTATAAGATATAAGATTAATGATTTTTACATTATTTATAATGCTTTCATCAAGGAGAGGAAGGCACCTGACCAAATCCATAAGGTAGAAGATTGAAACACGTGTTTCAGAGATCAAGCACAATATGAAGAAAAACAAAATCAATTTTAGTTTATACTAGGTTAGTCAAAAAGTTTTGAAAGCGGAAATGAAAATACATTTTTTTTGGGGGGAAATCACTTTTATTGCTCAGTATAGTCTCCCATAAGATCAATACACTTGGTCCAACGATCTTCCAACTTTGTTGTCCCATCACGGAAGTGACTTTCTGGAAGGCCTGCAAAATACTCCTCTACGACGGCTATAACCTCTTCGTTTGATGAAAAATGCTTTCCACGAAGGAATTTTTTGAGGTGTGAGAACAGCCAGAAGTCAGAGGGAGCTAAATCTGGCGAATAGGGTGGATGCTGCAACAATTCGTACCCCAATTCACTGATTTTCGCGATAGTTTTTTGAGCTGTGTGAGCAGGTGCATTGTCTTGATGAAAAATGATTTTTTTCTTCTGCAAACCGGGTCTTTTTTCACAATTTTTTTCATCCAACTGGTGCAAAAGGTCACAATAATAATCAGAGTTGATTGTCTTACCAGTTTGGAGATAATCTATCAATAAAATTCCTTTTGCATCCCAAAAAACTGACGCTAACACCTTCTTGGCCGATTTCTGGACACAAACTCGCTTCGGAGCCAAAGTGCCTGGTTCACACCACTCCTTAGCCTCTTGTTTTGATTCAGGATCATGGTGGTAGACCCAAGTCTCATCCATAGTGATGAATCGACGCAGAAAATCCTTTTTATCCTGTCGAAATTGCTCCAAATGTTGCTCAGAAAGTCGCATTCGAACGTGTTTTTGTTGCATTGTTAGCAAATGCGGCACCCATTGTGCACACAGTTTTTTGAAACCCAAAACTTCAGCCAAAATATGCCATGTTGTTCCATGTGAGATGCCTATGGTGTCAGCTATCACATCCACAGTCGATCGATGATCTTCCAAAACCATATCCTGTATTTTCGCTATGATTTCTGGTGTTGGTGCACTTTTTGGACGTCCTGAGCGTGGATCATCTTCAACGCTTGTACGGCCACGCTTAAACTCCAAAACCCATCGGTGAACGGTTGGAAATGAAGGAGAAGACTCCTTTAATACTTTCACCATCTTTGCATGGATCTCAGTAGCCAATAAACCTTCCAAAACAAAGAATTTAATCACTGCACGATATTCGGATTTTTCCATTGTTAAAAAATACACTGACACGTCAACTTCAAATGGCTTGTAAACAAAGAATGAATTGACAGATCGAAATGAAATTTTGAGTACGTTCTTATGAAAGATGAAATATTAAAATGGCGTAGAAATTTTGGTTTTTCTACTGCTCCATAGATGTCGCTTTCAAAACTTTTTGACTAACCTATTATGTTTCAATAATGGTGCACTTTCTTACAAATTAATTATAAACACACATGTGTAATGTCTTTTCTTTGATACAAACATATATATTATCACACCATTTCCCTGTTGGAGTAGGCAGAGAGGATAGAGCGCCAGACTTCATATCTCGACACACACATCCTTCGTCTCATCTATATTCATACACTTCTCATACAACTCCTACAATTTCTCTTGTATAAAAATCTGATAGCTGAGTCATGGTTTCTCTACATGAGTTTAAATCCCCTGAAATCTCATTAAATTTACAACCTATAATTTTTCTCACTGACTATAGATTTTCTCCTTTCAAAATATCATTCACTTGATCCAACCATACATTCCTTGGTCTTCCTCTACCATGCTTTCTACTTACATTTGTACTTTATGTTTGTTTAGTTAGTTTTTCTTCATTAATTTGTTTTACATGCCCAAACAACTTTTCTTTTATCCCAATATATTGAGTTGACCAGAAAGTAATTTTGTATTGTATTATATTTTAAGTCAAATTCAAATGCAAAATTGCACCAAGTGCTCGTAGATGGTGGTTTTTAAAATCTTCAGTACATTAGTAATTTATCATAATTATAATAAGAACACTGGTTATTCTTGATCAAAGCCTTGATCTGGTAATTAGTGGTAATCGGCCTTCCAGATTGGACACCATTTTTTAATATCGTATCACCATTACGAATTTTTTTTAACCACATCTGACACATTTATTTTGTTCCATCTTCAAAATGATGGCAAAAAAAACAATCAAACAGTTTGGGTCCATAATGGCCAAAAAAATGAGCTAAACCTTTCATAATAATATACATTCATCACATTTGAAATGAAATTAGCTATGAAAAATGTATCCTAACGACATCTATCCGAAAAATACTTCTAAAAAAATTCCTACAATTTATAACAGAGATGTAGAAAGAAAAATATAATATACCTCTGGGGACTGATGTGGTGATATGGTCGTTTTCTGTCTGAAGACTGCAAAACCTGTGTCTGCATACTTTCAGCCTCTGAATAATCTTTTTCAAATTCCAGTTGTGTCAATTTAATTCTTCTTTCTTCAACTCGATCACGGACGAGAGGGTAAAACTCTTCAGTTTTATCAATCTCTGCATTGTTTTTGATACCACTATATGAAGAATTCGAAGATCTTTCTGCAGTTACCCACGTTTTTGATAAACATAATTCATTTTTAACCTCTCGTTTTACTTCACTTTGAGTTATCTTTTGGTCACTTCTGAAATTTGTTTTATCTGGCAAAGGATGTTGAGGTTGAACAGTGTTGTATTTTGCATTATCTGGTAAATTTGCATTACTTTGACTTGGCAAATTAATATTTGGTTTGGCTCGTCTATAAAGAATATTATCAATCCTAAAACAAATAAAGAATAATTTGCAACATTAAATATCAAATGAATAACAGATATACAAATTTAATTTCCTACTAAAACAATCTATGTATACTAGAAATTAAGTGTGGTCAACTACTTTTAGAAAAAAATAAATATGATTGCAATACGAATGTTGATATTAAATTATGTCGAATCATTAATTTCCAACTAAAAATTTCAAACACTATAGCAAAAACAGCAATAAATAGCACATTCATATAATGTCGAATTACGCTTCATTGAAATTGCTTTTTTGTGTACAA
The DNA here is from genome assembly GCA_949825065.1 of Odontocerum albicorne. Lineage (NCBI taxonomy): Eukaryota > Metazoa > Arthropoda > Insecta > Trichoptera > Odontoceridae > Odontocerum > Odontocerum albicorne. The sequence goes on from OX463838.1 coordinate 29,852,643, forward strand.
TCTCCCCTGAATTAAGTTACCAAATTTTAGATGAAGTTAAATCACTTTTCAATTTTGGAGAAGTTGCAATCAAGATATCAGGTCTGTAAATATGAAACCGGATTTTTTTTATAGAAAATACACATTTATTGTATGAAACTGGTAAAAAATATTTTATTCCAAGTATTGCCCATCGCTAGCTACACATTTTTCCCATCTCTCTGGCAATTTGTAGATGCCACGCCAAAAAAAACTGTTGCTCTTTTGAGGCAAACCAATCATCGAGCCATTTTCGTATGTTTTCGTAAGAAGTGAAGCACTGCTCAGCAAGTGCGTGTCCCATCGATGCAAATAAGTAGTAATCAGATGGAGCCAAGTTTGGTGCGTAAGCCGCATGCGAAAGTATTTGCCAACTAAACGCCTCAATCGTTTCCTTGACCGGTTTTGCTGTGTGCGATGGTGCATTATCATGAAGCAAAATCACTTTGTGTTGCCTCTTTTGATATTCTGGTCGTTTTTCACGCAATGCTTGGTTCAAATCCATCATTTGTTGTCAGTAGCGTTCAGTATTTTAGCAGCTCATAATAGATAACACCCTTCTGATCCCACCAAACACAGAGCATTGTCTTCCGTCCATAGCGATTTGGTCTTGCAGTTGATGTCGCTGGTTTGCTTGGAGTTACCCATGATCTTTTACGCTTAGGATTCTCGAAATATGTCCATTTTTCATCGCCAGTCACAATTCGATGGAGAAATGATTTTCTTTTGTACCTGGCGAGCAGCATTTTGCAAGTGGTTTTTCGGTTTTCCTGCTGTCACTTTCGGTTTTTATTCAGTTCATGTGGAACCCATTTTCCCACCTTCTGGAGCTCTCTAATGGCTTTCAAACGTATGGAGACGGCTTCTCGTGTCACATTTAATTGATCCGCGAGTTGTTGTTGCGTTTGAGCGTCATCCTTATCCAACAATGCTTGCAATTCGACGTCTTCAAACTTTCTCGGTGGTCTTCCACGTTCTTCGTCAACCAAATATTCATGCAAATGTTCATGACCAAATGTTCATGCAAAATAGTATAAACTGATATTTTCAGGATGTCAGCTATCTCACGCAACTTTACTTCGCGATTTTCCATCACGATTTTATGTTTTCTGGTGTAACAGCCTCATTTGGACGACCAGAGCGTTCGGCATCATTTGTGTCTGTACGACCGTGTTTGAAATCAGCATTCCACCGACAAGTGGTTGTTTTCGACGGAGCAGAGCCCGGATAACACTTTTCAAGCCATCGCTGAGTTTGAACGGTATTTTTTCCCATTAAAAAGCAATGTTTTATCAACACACAAAATTCGGTTTTTTCCATTGTTTTGAAAATAGCAAAAGTAGCATCACTAAAACCACTGTAACTCAATGACACAATGTCGGAATGTCATGAAAGTTTGACACGTAACTTCTACAGGTTGGTACTAACTGAGAATGGTATGGATTTGTTATTAGAAGTGTCATCTCTTGGTTAGGCCTGGGACTTATTGATCGATGTGTTAGTATGGCTGTCCTACTTACATATAAAGTAACAGTATTGGTGTACCTGCTTTGCAGACCACATAGTATCGTGATGACCTCCAAATCAACACAAATTGACCATTCATGTTTCCTTTAGTTTACGTTCTTTAGAATAAGTTTTATATTTTTATAATAACATCACAAAATTTGTCTATCTATTTAAAGTTACATATAGGGCATACGGAATAACATTTGCAGGTGATATCAGTTACTTTCCTTGTATAACATGAAAACATAAGCTAATCAACAAAGTTAATGTCGTTTTCGAATTCAGCACCCTATATATCCAATCTATAATGAATGGTTACATTTGTTTTTGTAAAAATTTCATTGTTAAGCAGTGTAATCAATTTGAAGATAGCATGAAAATATTATATTTGAACTTCTCCAGTAATAAAATCCATTCCTGAAACGTTTTTATTCACGAGGCTAGTAGAAAATACATAAAAATTGTAATTAAACTTTGTTTTCCTTGGTAAATATGTATGTAATATAAGTTATTAACTAAAAATCAATTACAGATGTAGACGGGGAAGATTTTTCCAAAGATGAAAAGGTAGAAACTGCAGTGTTATTCAATAAAATCGATTCTAGTCTGCTTTGGTTAAGACATCTCTTTAGACAATAAAAAATAACGGCTGTGGGAACTTTCATGATTTTTATTTCATGTATCCTAAAAGGTAGATCACGATAAACGGACACATAATGTAGTTGTAAATAAATTAATTTAATATGTTTTTAAAATAAATTTTAACTCTAATATTGAAAACTTACTGTTGTCTCAATTCATTGATAGTTCTATCCTTTCTTTGAATTTCTGCCATAGAAGTTTTGAGCAATGATGAAATGTTTTCATTTACTTTTTTCGATTGTTTTTCCAATGCAGCACATTTCTGCAAAAAGAAATACTTAATAATAAAATCATAAAATTCATCTGACATGACAAAAATTACAAACAATACTTGATTACAAAAAAAATCTTGAATTATATTTATTTTTTGACGCCATTTAGTGCCTGAATTTATAGTCCAGCCTTAACACTAAATACTGGTTTTTTTACTGAAAAAATTAGTATTTAAAAATAAATTTCATACCAATTTGTTGTAGCTACCTTAAATATAAGAGCCACGTGGTTTAATTACCTAACTTGAAGGCTTTGGAGCATATGAGGTCAGACTCTGAAATTTTAAGGTTAGAAATTAGGTTGCACTATGAACTAGAGCCTAAAAAAGCCTTTGTTTTAATGTAACATCTCTCAAAAAGTGTGAACTTAAGAATCCTTTGAAATGTCTCTATGCATCGGTTTGCCTATACTGTAGGGCAGGGCTGACCAACCTTTTTAGGTTGTATGCCAAAACCAATATTAGGTAAAAGCTTGCGAACCGGACGTATATTTTTTTAAATTAATAAGCATATCAAAATTTGAATGCCTGAAAATGAGATAACGTGCTCCAAAGTCCAGCCTTTTACTACCAACGCTACCACACTCTTGATTACTTACTGCAAATGATAATTTCTAATTTCTAGAACTAATTGCATAAATGTTAAATGAAATATAATTTAGAATGAAAATATATATTAAATTAATTTTTTTGGTCGATTAAAAAAAGTATCAATATTTTTTTTAAATATCTTTTATTATGATTATCATAATAAAAATCAATGTGACACTTGACACTTTTTGTCATTTAGAAGACTATGAATGTCTGGTTAAATGGATGAAGTGGCAACACGGAATAAACTTTCTAGGTGGATGTCCATGATTCGTGATCTTTTCAAAGACTTCGCATGCTTCATCCAAGAGAACATTTGTTCACACAAATATGTGCTCCCAAATAATGTTATTAAAATTGCATGTTTGCTAAATTTATTGTATTTTTCTTCCGATACATAATTCTTCTAAAATTGTAATAAAATCATGTTGAATATACCTTCAAGTCAGTCTTAAAATTCATTTTCGATTTCTTCTCTGAGCTCTCGATATAATTCTTACGTAGTATTGAAATTATCGAATATTGCAGGATAGTCGAGTTGGGAATTGCACAAAGTTTTTGTAATTCGAAAAGATATAATTTTGTTTAACATTAAACATGGTCAAATATTTATTGGGTGTTAACATAAGTTGTATCCGTTTTTTTTCAAATGAAGAGAACAAGAGGACACAACAAAAAAAATTACAACAAATTAGTTAATAATGTATTCTCCTTCATTATTTTACAACAAATTAGTCAATAATGTATTCTACTTCATTATTTACAACTTCTTGCCAACGTTCTACAAGTTTTTCAATGCCTGTGTGATAAAAACCTGGTCTTGACTCGAGGAATTCGTCCAACCATGTCTGCAATTCGCCGTCATTATTGAAGGAAACGCCGCGCAAATTGTTGCGCGGAAAAGTTGGAAATCCGAAAGCGACCGGAAAAGTTGGAAATCCGACGGCGCGAAGTCTGGAGAATATGGAGGGTGCGGCAGGGCTTCCCAAATAAGCGTTTGAATGGCAATTTTCGTAATGTTGGCAATATGAAGACGGGCGTTATCGTGTTGCAGAATAACGCCATATTGCCGATCCGGCCTTTTTTGTTGAATTGTAGTGTTGAGCCGCTACATTTGCAGAATGTATAGCTTCGCGTTGACTGTCTGATTGTGTTCAAGTATCTCGTAGTGGATGACGCCTTGCCAATCCCACCAGATGCAAATCATCGTCTTGCGCGGATGCAAACCTTGTTTCGCTCTGAGTGTTGCTTTTGACCATAACTCACCCATTCTTTCCGTTTCTTCATATTCACATAAAGGCACCATTTTTCATTACCAGTAATGATGCGTTAAAGGAACCTTTGCTTGTGGCCATGCGTAGCTCGATGACATGCGAGTAAACCAGCAGAAATTGTCGAACGTTGATTTTTGTTGTTTTCACTCAAAACATGTGGAACCCAAGTGCTGAACTTCTGGACTTTTCCCATTGATTTAAGATGGCGGTATACAGTCATGTGACAACAATTCATCTGCTCAGCCAATTATACGGTGGTTTGAAGGAGATCTTCATGAATAATATGGTTTAAGCGGTCCTCATCGAAGTCCACTGGTCGTCCGAAACGCTCCATGTCTTTCAGGTCGAAATTACCGTCTTTGAAACGCAAAAACCATCGACGAACTGTCCTTTCATTCATAGCATCTTCACAGTACACTTCACAAATATTGCGAGCAGCTTTGGCAGCTTTATTCCCTCGATTGAACGCGAACAGAAGGAGGTGTCGAAAATGCTCACTTTCGTCTACTTGACATTCCATTTTGAAGGCTTGTAATCAAATAAAATAATGTATGTAACGTAAAAGCAAACACAATATCTTATAGAGCAGAAAATTTTCTTTCGAATGACGTATAACCTTTACCATTTTGTTTTACTTTTGGTGCTCATTTTTAAATTTGGAAAAAAACAGACACAACTTATGTTAACACCTAATAGTTGATTAATTGATCCTTGCCTTGCAGAGATAAGTTTAATTCATTATTATAGGGTAGTTAAATCCACTAGGAAGGCAAATTCACATATACGTTCTTAATCATCAAATTCCTTTACTGGTTTAGATTTTTTTTCGTGTGAAATCTTCTAATTCATGACCACTGGGACAAAAGACCCAGATCACCACGAACCCAAATAGGACACTACAACTACACACTGGCAACTTTGCAATAAAGATCAAACCGAACGCCTCGAATTTACTGATTAGACTACAAATTGCGGTGTTACTTGGCACATGATTACAACCAATTGTATTTATACCAGAATGCGAATTTTTGTAAAAGGTTAACAAGATTTTCATACGTTTTTTCCATTTTGATACGCTGCATGATGAATTTGCCAGGTCTCTTGATTTCAGATGTCAAATTAAAAAAAATTGGGTTAGACGGTTAGAAGATGGTGCCAAATTGAAATCCCCAAGTTTAAAATGGGACACCTTTATATTACAATAATCTAGCACAATCAACTATGGGAAACTATCAAACATCAGTTACTCCAGTACAACTAAACCATTGTTTCTACGAGAAATTTAGAGGTGTTTGGTTATGTGGTCAATAGGTTGACTTCAGTACAGACAGTTCTTACTAACTTGTTTCTATATTTTTATTTTTTTTAAGATTAAAAAAAATAAAGTCAATTGTATAATCTGTTATCACACAATTTTATTATATATTTATATATAACAGAAAAAAATTGATCATCTTCCACATCTAAATCGACAAAAACTTAACTTCCATACATAGTAATTTCATAGATAGGAGTAGGCTTACATATTGTAGTACAAATTGTAAAGTACGCATTTTTTACAAAATCTATGTTACCACGATGTTAAAGTGTTTTATTTACCTCTGATAAATTCTTTTTTTCCATTTCCAATGCAGAAACTTTTTCCTGTAGCTTTTCATTTTCGTTTCTGAGCTAAAAATAACAATTTTTGTCCATTAGTGATGACACAAACTATAATAACCTATTTTAACAGTAAAATGATCAAATACTCTTTTAAAGAAACATACTTTGTTAATTTCTTCACTAAAGTCGAAGTGTTCTAAATCTTCATATATATCGACCATTATTGTAACAGCTATTTATATCAAGATAAAAATAAAACAGTCAGAATAACGAGAATAAACACAAACGCGCCAAAACTGTTGACGTTTTTTTGACATTAGCTTCAGTGTTGAAATATCTTCAAACCACTCTTCCATCTTGCTAATACCATAACTAAAAACTATATGAAAATTCAAAAAATGTTGTCATGATGCAGCTCTAGAACGATTTCGTGATTTTCGCGGGTAATGATTAATTCACTACTTAATTTAAAAAATCTCGCAACTAGTAAGAATGTATCATGTACTCGAACTTTAAATGTCCCCCTTACTCAGGGCTGGATTAACCACTAAGCAAAATAAGCACGTACTTAGAGCATTAAGGGATACCACAGAAATGTTCTATTGCTGAATTTACCACGGACCATGTGGTGCAAAACTGCAAATGGTGCAACTGACCCAGGTTCCACAAAAAAGGCTAACAAAAATAATAATAGAGGTTAATGATATACAACAAAATTAGAATCTGGTAACTGGTAAACTGCTACACGGTCCACTGAGGCTCATGTGATCGTTCTAACCAACACAAAATGAATTTGAAAGATATGAAGCAGCTACAAAGGAAATGCTACCAGATGTTGATTGTAGGGCAGCTCAAACTCGCAAATGTATATAAAAAAAAGTAATAAGGTACCTTCTAAGGAGATGCACCGAAAGGGTTTTTGAATGTCAGAGATAAATTTCATATTACCCCCTTTTACACAATTGTTGACAAATTTGAAACCGTGATGAGAAGAGGAGAGATATACAAATAAATAACAGAGATATTTTCTTTTCTAAGTGATGTACCATATAATGTCCATCATCTACTAAAATTGAAAAGTATTCTGCGTTGTCAGAGGACTTAAACATTAATTTCTCAGCCGAGTTTCAGCAGTTTCGCTCATGTGTGCGTGAATTCAGTGCAACAAAAAATGTAAAAACAAGATTCAGTCATGCTGAACTTTATAAAGTAATTGTAGAAGATGAGTGCTTTTCCAAATGTAGACTTTGCTTTTGTATATGAGTATTTTAACATTAATGGTCACAAATTCTCAGGAGAGCGTTCATTTTCAGTTGAAGTATATTAACAATCCCAATAGAACAACTATGCTACAAGGCAGGCTGGATATCTTACCTCTACTAAGTATAGAAGCAGATGTGTTACGTAAGATTATTTTTAAGGATCTAATTAAAGACTTTGCAGTTATAAAACTTTTTCAATATAAATAAAATGGAAGTATACAAAAATAAACATTATTTTCTATCTTACTGTAGATTCTGATTCATTTCGATAAATAAGATTTTATTTTACGGTTTATTTTTTATTTTAAATTAGATATAAGCGTATATTAATATATGGGCTCCAAAATATTTTGTGCTTAGGGCCTTTAAAGGTCTAAATCTGACCCTGACATTACTTGTTACTTTGGGAGAGTGTAACAAGCCATTACCATAAAATTTTGGATTCATGTTATTTTAATTTGTGGTTTGATCGTACACTAATTATATTTTCAATCTTCATTGATTCAGTAACTACATTGCTACGGAGTGAATATGATCTGTCTATAAACATTTTCAATATTAAGTTTGCTTCCATCTTCAGGATCCTTTTGCTGATATAATGTCTCATGACTTTCCGAAGAAAGTAAAATATTTTGAAGAAAACTTCATAAAAATCTCCAAAGTTTAAGAAGCATATCGACTCATTGCTTCAAAATATGAAAAATCCTTTAAATTTAACTTTTGCGTCATAAAATTCTGGATACTAAAATTCGCATATGCTCAAGTCGTTTATATAAAATGGTGTAACATTCGCATATAACCTACGCACATTATCCCGTATAGTCATCTCAAAATTATTTACCTAATACAATGGAAATGTTATGTAAATAACTGTTTAGGGAGTAATGACTAGAAATGTCTGTACATACAGTACAGACGCAACCATCGTAGGTAGCCATTGTACATAGCATAATGTAACATCTTCTTTCATTCAATACTTAGATTACTTTCATTTAATGACCTGAAAGAGAAAAGATAGAACATATAACTGTCTGGATATCTTTTAATTATTTAATTATTCATGTTGGTTGAGCCTGCAGATATGGAGGGCTGACTGTATATTGCAAAAAGTTGGTCGAATTCATACACATCAGAATATTTTCTTGAATGCATGTGTAAACCTCATATAATGGAGCTTTTTACCAGTAATGTTTAAAAAAAGTCCATTAATTAGTAGAAAGATAAGTAGTACTTTTTGCCATTTTGTAGGTCCGAAATAGACTTTCCATAATAAATTCTGTTAATTGGAAAAACTGCATAATTCATGTTTTTTCGCCTAAAAGTATTTATGAATTCTAATAATTTAAAATTTTCCCCACAAATCAGATCCATGTAGTAGCCAACCCAGCCCTGCTGGCGGGACGACCGATCTATTACGCACCAGAGAATGGTTCAATTTCCGGGGCTCCCCGTATATCCAAAAATTCTATATATATCAAGATTATTATCATTAGTATGGAATTTTGAGTGTTCTTTTCATATAAATTATAACGTGTTTTTTTTTTTTAATTTATTTACCTTTAATAATTTCAAAACTGAACATTAATTTATTAAAAACTTTGAATCTTTTACATGTTCCAAGCTGTTGAGAAGTTTCACGCAAATTCAAATTGTTTTTTTAGGGATCATGTAATTTGATTAATTTGTTCATAATTTGATTTTTTTACATACTTACATATTAACCCGTTGACAACCAAGCCCGAGAATTTCTCGGGCAAAATAATTATGCATTCCTTACCATGCCCGAGAAATTCTCGGGCTATGACAATGTCATAATGTACAAAATTCTGTATTGGCTCCGGTTTACAAGATGAATTGGACATTTCTGTATTGAAATACGGGTTTATCTATGTTCATTACTTTTACAAATGCTTTCATGAGACTGAGCATTATATGTAATGGTGGTAGCAAAACATTACTGGGATTCACTGGCAGTTCACATACAACATTTTTCATATCAGGACACTCCTAACACATCGATCAATAAGTCCCGGGACTATCTACTAAAACAACATTTGTTTGCCAATTTTTTTCTTTATTCATCAACATAGTCTCCTTCAAGAGTGATACATTCGTTACAATGCTTTCCTAACTTTTCAATGCCAGCCGTGTAGAACGATTTATCTTTGGTTTCAAAATAGGCGTTAGTTTCGGCAATCACTTCTTTATTGGAGCCAAATCTCTTTCCCTGGAGCATCTTTTTGAAGTCTGCGAACAGCCAATAGTCGCTGGGGGCCAAATCTGAACAATACGGTGGGTGCGGAAGCAATTCGAAGTTCAACTCATGCAATTTGGCCATCGTTACCATCGACTTGTGACACGGTACATTGTCCTAATGAAAGAGAACTTTTTTCTTCTTCATATGGGGCCATTTTTTTGCAATTTCTGCCTTCAAACGCTCCAATAACGCTATGTAATATTCGCTATTGATGGTTTTTCCCTTTTCAAGGTGATCGATGAGTATTATACCATGCGCATCCTAAAATACGGAGGCCATAACCTTCCCGGCCGACTGTTGAGTTTTTGGTTGCTTCGGACGACTTTCAGCGGCTGCTCTCCACTCAGCTGACTGCCGATTTGATTCCTGAGTATAGTGCTGGATCCAAGTTTCATCCATTGTCACATACCGACGCCAAAACTCCTGTTTATTTCGCGTAAACAATGCCAAACAGCGCTCTGAATCATCGATCCGTTGTTGTCTCTGTTCCATTGTGAGCAAACGCAGCAGCCATTTTGAAAAAAGCTTTTTCATGACCAAATGTTCGTACAAAATAGGGTAAACCCTACCAAATGATATCTTCAGGATGTCAGCTATCTCACGCAATTTTACTTTGCGATTTTGAGGGTTTTTTGGTGTAACAGTCTCATTTGGACGACCAGTGTTCAGCATCATTTGTGTCTGTACGACCGCGTTTGAAATCAGCATACCACCGACAAATGGTTGTTTTCGACGGAGCAGAGCCCGGATAACGCTTTTCAAGCCATCGCTGAGTTTGAACAGTTTTTTTTCCCATTAAAAAGCAATGTTTTATCAACACGAAATTCGGTTTTTTCTATTGTTTTGCAAATAGCAAAAGTATCGTCACTAAAACCACTGTAACTCAATGACACAATGTCATGAAAGTTTGACACGTAACTTCTAAAGGTTGGTACTAACTGAGAATGCTATGGATTTTTTATTAGAGGTTCCATCTGTTGGTTAGTCCCGGGACTTATTGATCGATGTGTTATAATGTATTAGACGAGTCAAATTGTGGTGAATCTGAAGATGAAAAACTGAAGTGAGGATGAAGAAGAATCAGTTTCAGACTAGGCTGCTTCAGATTCGGAAGATGAATCGGGTGAAAGAAACATTTCAACCACCAGGCCAAGTAATGAAGAAGTAGTCACTATCCAGGATCCCACACTCGGCAGCTGGATAATAGATCAGGGACCTCCGACACTCCTCTCCGGCTATAAGGAAGAAACTCCCACTTTCCTTATAAAATCCAATGCTGGTAGAAAAAAATATGTTACCAGAAAATGTATAGTATGCAAGGCCAAAGGCCTGAACAAGGAGTGTCAGTGGGAACGCAGGATATGCCAGGTCTCCCAACATAATGAAGATTGCTTCATTGATTTCCATTGTAAAAATTATTTTTCCAAGTAATTGTTTTTTCTATTTTATTTTGTATTTTTTTTCATATGTGAAAAAAATTACCAAATTATAATTGAATTTTAATTATTACTTCATTTTTGACTGCCTCCAAACAAGTTAGTCAAAATATTTTTTTTGAATCTCATAAAAATATTAATTCTGCATTATTGTTGAGTAAGCAAGTCTTTATTTTTCAAATTAGACTCCTGTGTGATTTCTTATTAAATTTTTAAAGCATGATATAATTTGACTAGAGAAATAGACAATAACATGCTGGTTTGTTTGAATGGTTAGTTTCAGTTTTAACATGGCGGTTGTCAAAGGGTTAACTAAGACCCATTTTCATCCCAAATTTTCTTAAAATTAATGGTTGAAAAAATCTTGATATTAACCGTTTGAGTGCCAAAAAATTCATGCAGTTGCTTGTAAAATGCCACCAAAAAAACATTATTTTATATGAAACTATATATTTTTTTAAAACCCCATAAATTCTTTGAATTTTCAAGGATTTCGATGATTTTTTCGGTGTTTTATTAAAGAATATCGAAATATTTGAAATAAAACGCTTGTATAAATGAATACAGTATTTTATTCAGAAAAAAAGAAAGACAAAAATGAAAAACAAAAAATAATCAACAACTGTGCTTTCCTGCACACGCCGTGTGGACACCCTTCTTACAATACGCACAAATAGTCGTTGATCTACGCAGCCCAGCACCATCTTTATTACTACAGACCACACAGCGACGTAAATTCTTTCCTGGAAGCTTCTGCAGTTTGGATTTATGGAATGAAATTGTTGAAGAAATTTCAGCCTTTTTTTTTGTAGGTACCCATTCCCTTTCAATCGATTCAATTATTTTTGATGTGAACTCGTGTCTTGAAATTTTTTTGCCTTCATTATTGATTGAATATATTATATATGCGTTTAAAACCATTCTTCCAAAAATGTTAAATGTTACCTTTTTCCAATATTTCATTGTTCTTCTTTCATCTAAATATACATACAATATTTTATCAGACTCATCTATTCCGCCCATGTATTTATTGTACTCATGAATCATCTGTGGTTTTTCTGTTTGCGTTTCGTATGAACCCCTATATTTTTTCACTGTGACGTCACTCTTATTACTATTTGTAGAAATTAGGATGACCGGGTGTTTTTTGGTTTTTTTATCTCGATATGAACAGAGAAGAATGTCGTCAGTTTTATAATAATTCGGTTTTCCAACTTGAGACACTTGTGCCTCACGTGGTATATATTTCCTGTTTCGACGGATGGTTCCTGTAATATACGTAATTCTTTCCAATAAAGTCTTAGCCAGTTGAATGCTTGTAAAAAAATTGTCAACAAAAATATGATAACCTTTGTCCAGGTAGTTACCAATTTTTAACAGATTCATTACTACAACATGGCCAAGGCCAAATTTTTTTGTATCATCCTTGTCTCGCTCTAATTTTGCTCCTCGGTAACAAAAAAATGCCAAGCAATAATGGGTTATGGAGTCGCATAACATCCAAAACTTTATTCCCCATCTGTGGTGTTTTTTGTTGGGGAGATATTGTTTGATTTTTGAGTGGCAGTGAGTCCCTACCGATGACTCATCAATAGAGAGCTGGCGATTAGGGATATAATGGCGTCGGAAAACTTCATTGGCATGGACAACTATCATATTGAATTTTGCACAGGGGTCGTAGTCTGGATGATTGGATGGAGCCAAGGTGGAATTATCAGTTAGATGAAAAAATTTCAAAATTATCTGAAATCGATTTCTTGAGAACATTTGTTTGAACCATGGTATGCCCCTTGATTCTGTACTCCAGTAGGAAACAATTGACGGTCGTCGTGTAATACCCATTTCAAGTATGACCGCTATGAAAGCCTTCATTTCCAATACAGACACCGGTTTCCAAGCCTTTGCACGTGATTTGTTTCGTAAAGATTCAGAAGAGTTTTCAAGAAATTGTTGGGCATATTTGTTGGTTTCATTTTTTATCATTGTTAACAGACTGACATTAAAAAATAAATCAAAATATGATATTGGTTTAGAATCACGCGGAGGACGATCCCGAAGTCCAGGCGTTTCGAAAAAATGAGAATTTTCGGTAGAAAAATTGGTTCCGGGAGGTACATTTGAAAATGAGTAATTTCCGGTGTTACTCTCCATTTCTTGGTCACGATCCGAAGAATTACTGGAAATACGCATCCTGCGGTTGGGAAACACAGGTATGACATCACTGACATCACTCTCATCAGAGCTACTCCTACTCGAACTTGAATTAGAGGAGTGGAAATCGTCGCTCCCGCTGTCAGACATTTCAGACGACGCCCTCGACGTTATATTTTTTCAATTAACTAAAATAAAAAAAATAATACATGAATCTGAAATTTAAACGGTTTACTACGATCTTACAACTATTAAGATAATATTGGAATAATATTTACCAACGCCGCAGCACCACACCCGACATACGCGCGAATCAGAACACGACTGACGCAATCGACGGAAATCGACGATCGGCAATCTTCGTTCAAACACGAATCGACGAAAGTCGACGATTGGCAATCAAACGGTTAATATTGATAGCATGAACAAAAAGAGAAAAGGGAAAAATAATAAGACAATGTTATACTGATTGTTTTATTTAATGTAAATGTGCATATAATGAAGATATATTTATATTTAATCTATATAATATATATTTTTCAATACATTTATTCTGGTGTTTTATATCACTATTCGCTCATCTTTAATCGCACTACTTGTAGTATTTGATTGGACATGAATCCAATAATTAAAAACTACATTTGTGTAATACCCATCACAAATGTAGTTCATTATGGCAAATAACAAATACGAATAACATAAATACAATTAACAAATAAAAAATATGTATAAATATAAACATAAATAACCTAGTTGATCTGATTCAGCCTATTTAAATATTTGATCAGAACTGTTGTTACGAACTGTGGTCGGGAGAGTTGGCATATTTTCTGAAATATATTTGCAATTCAGAAAATAAATATATCAAGGTCAATTGGTGGGAAGAGCTAATATAATTGGTCAATATAATTATTTATTCATGACAATGTGGATTAACATGTCAAAATAAATAAAACCTAAAAAAATTAACATAACTGACAAATATTGCTTGTGTCTTCACAGTACATATAAAATAAGTTGTGTGTACACAAAGTCTTACCACCTGCCAATATATTATGAAATGTATCTTATAAGTAATAGATTTTATGACACATACAATTTGTCTTAAATGTACACGAGTCATAAAATATATACCTCTTTTTAAGAAAACAATAAATAAGACATCATTATCATTAGCCAAAAAGTTCCATCAGGAACATGGGAGACATAGTTGATCATTATTTCAACAGTATATTTCGTGACTATAAAAATATCCATGATACTCTTATCCAGAAAATTTTAGTAGGTATAAAGTATAAGCACAAAATCTGCAAACCTTTTCCACATCTTTGGCTTCAGCTTTCAGCCACTATAATTGTTACCATTGAAATATTTTTCTTTTATCACCAATAAGCAATATTAATCTCAAAAATGGAATGTAAAGAAGCCAAATTACTTTTTAAATACAAAAAATCAATAACTTCCCTAACGAGTTATTTTGTTGGTGGTATTCTTTGGTCCCTCGAAATAAAATCGCGCATGTGACAATAACAATAAGTTCACTTTTAAAATTTATACTCTTAAAAACATTTATTTTTAAAAAATATGGCAAATTGGGTCCACCTTTATGTATTGCATTTCCTTAAATACTTATAAAAAATTGTTGCTGATAATGAATTTGATAACCATATTATTTTAACTTCGATTCATTTGATCCAATCGAACAATTAACAATATTTAATCATAAAATAAATGTCTTTAAACAGACATACAACACAAATATAATCTTTAGATTTCTCAATAAAGGTACACGGAAAAAGTGCATACAAAATATATAAAGTTTTTCAATTTGTCAAAATGATATGCAATATTTAACTAATGTAAAATTTAAATACTTTAAGTTAATGAAATGTCAATCTCAAAGTTTTCCCCAAGTGAAAGTCACAAGAGAATAAAAAAGGAATTTCAAAGTGAATTGTCAGATATTTAAAATAAGAAATGTCTTTTATTTTACCGGTAATGAGTTTATTTATTCTATTATTTCTTTTGTGGTAAAATAGCAGTCTTTTCCTTAATAAAGTTTGAGGTATCATTAAAACCAAAAACAAATTGATGAAAATACATAACAATTTTAGGATTTTCAGAAGAACCTTTTTGAGACATCTAATACTTCCTACATTCACTTGAAGATAGAATCAAGTAAAATATTTAGTGTACAGCATCTATGTCTCGTTGAGCTCGAGAAATTTTTACTTTATCCTTTGGTGTATTGCTCTCGCCTGATTCCAGAGCAAACATCTTCATTTTCTCTTTAAAAGATAACTTCTCGGGAATAGGACTATTTCCAGCCTGCTGAGCTTTTTGTTGTTCTGCAAGTCGTCTTTGTCGAGGATCCCTACAAGTACATTTAAAAATGTTTAAAAAGAGTGTAATTAAATTTGGCAAAAAACTACAAAAACGCAATATGTAACTGCAAATTAAAATTAAACTTTTAAATTCTTCTAAACTAAAAATATTTTTAATGGATTGCAAATGGAACATTTACTTAGGATACCAAAAAGCGGCAAAACATCCACTGTCAACTATTTACAATAGACCAAAAGACGGTTGACACTCACAAGACTGTCTACAGAATTGTGGCTTAATGGCCAGTCTTGAAGAAGCTAAAATAATGGCGAGCAGTATTTCTAAGAAGTTCTTTGTGGCTAGTATCAGGAGTCAAAAATACATTTAATTTTAATAACATATCCCTTAAAAACACAATCCAAGCTAAAATGATTACTTTATTTGTTATGTATTCAGCTTTTTTTTATCACATAAACAAAATGTCTATTTATAAACATAATGAAAAAACAACTGCTTGATGTATTATTCCAATAAAAAAAACCTTATTGGAATAATAATCAACATTAAACATAAGGGTTTTAACTGGAGTAGGCATGGAATACAACTCAATTCATAAAGAGGCTACAACACTCGCACACATCTAGCGTGTGCTAGTACTGTTGGCAGACAAACTCTTCTTTTAGACAGGGACCCATTATTTTTTTTAGGATACTATCGGAAATCAAACCCAAACCCCCCAGATGCAAGTCGAGCGTCTTACCAACTAAGTCATGGAGGTTGTCATACTGAATAGCTGTTTCTGTAAGAGATGCAGAAAAGGTTTACCTGTATACTTCTTGTGCACCAATGACTCCCGGTGTGTGTGTATGAGACCCTGTGGGTGTAGTGGGGCTTTGAAGCATACTTTCTGCTTCAGCGATAAATTTCTGAAATAATAAAAACATATGAAGTGTACGTAGATGGTATGGCCATTAATGAAAATGGAAGATGATCACAAGTGTTAAAATGTAGAGGTGAAACCACTTGTTAAATGGCTGTCAACAGTAAAAAAACTAAATATTAAGTTATTTGAAAAATAATATATTTTTAATGAAACAATATAATGGTTACTTTTTTAACACCAATTCAATCTATTGGGAGTACAAATTAGTTCGGTCCGTTTCCAAAAGATGGCTCTGGCTGTTATGAATGGTTCATAGTGACAGTCGATTTTGGCGGTTTCAGAGAGGTTAGACTTCTGCCAATAATATTCAGTTTATATCGCTTTGAGTTTCATGCAAAAACCTTGTTTTGTACAGTGTTGAAAATGTCGAATTTTGTGTTAACCAAGCAGCATTGGCGGGAGGTTTTAATATTCTGCTTTAATTGGAAGAAAAGTGCAGCTGAAGCCCATCGAATGCTTGTCAAAGTTTATGGTGACGCTGCTCCAACTGATAAATCATGTAAGGAATGGTTTCGACGTTTCAAGGATGGAGATTTCAGCGTTGAAGACAAGCCTCGCTCTGGACAGCCAAAAAAATTCGAGGACAAAGAATTAGAGGCATTACTCGAAGAACATCAGAGTCAAACGCAAGAGGAGCTTGCAGAATCATTGGGAGTGACTCAACAAGCCGTTTCAGTACGATTGAGAGCCATGGGAATGATTCAAAAACAAGGAAATAGGGTGCCTTATGAACTGAAACCGAGAGACGTTGAAAGGCGATTTTTCACTAGCGAGCAGCTGATTCATAGGCAACAAAGAAAAGGTTTTTTGCATCGGATTGTAACTGGAGATGAGAAGTGGATATTCTACGACAACCCCAAGAAGAAAAAATACTACGCTAAGCCCGGTCAATCGTTGCCATCGACCTCAACATCAACACCAAAACCGAACATACATGGTTCGAAGATCATGCTCTGTATCTGGTGGGACCAAAGGGGTGCTGTTTACTATTAGGTGCTGAAACCTGGCGATTCCATTACGGGCGATCGGTATCGGCTACAATTAATTCCTTTGAGCCATGCATTGCGAGAAAAACGGCCGGAATACGAGTAAAGACATGATAAAGTTATTCTTCTTCATGACAACGCTCGGCCTCATGTCACAAAAGTCGTAAAAAAATATTTGGAAACGCTCAAATGGGATCGCACCCGCCGTATTCCCCGGACATTGCTAATTCTGATTGTTCCAAAGGATGCAGCACGATTTGGCAGGTCACCGGTTCACTTCTTTCGTAGAAACCGAAAATTGGCTCCAAACTTGGATCGCCTCAAAAGACGAGTAATTTTTTCGAGATGGAAAAAGTAGTAGCCAGCGATGGACAATACTTTAATTGATCTGTTCATTCATTTTGTTTAGAAATAAATGCATTTTTGAACACAAAACAACGGACCGAACTAATTTGTATACCCAATATAAAATAATTTATCTCGCTAGATATGACCTTTAGCCATCTTTTTGTAAAATTTTTAATATCCCTTTTATAAAAATGCTGACAACATTGCAGTTAATATTTGACCACATCAAAGAATTTCATAATGCACAATCCTTCTACAATCCCACCATATACACAAAAGAACTTTTTTTGCAGTCAGTCCAGGTTTTGTTGTTGGTTTCGCTACCTGCTAACTGTTAATAACCGTTGTTTATTTTATATCCGATGATTGCCATAAAGCACCCACTTTTCAGAAGATGGTGTAAAAATGGCATTTCGTTTTCAAGATCCAGGAGCTGTCTAAATGCAAACTCGCGCTGATTTGTTCTTGTCATCTCAAGTGGAATCCATACACTCGGCCTTCAAGCCTTCCTGATCTTTTTCATATGGTGATATATTGTAAATTCGGAGAATCCAAGCTTTTCTGCGAGCTGATGAAGAGTTTGAGTCAGATTATCTTTAATTTCCACAGTTAAAATTTCGTCATCCAATTGTGCCGACTTTTCACTTCTAGGACTATTCTTAATATTATTATCTCCCATTCAAAATTTCTTGAAATATCTTTAGCATTTACAACATCCAACACGTCACAAATGTTTTTGTTGCATTTTTTTTTTAAAACTCAAATAACAAGTCATTTTGTATGAATTTTTTGTTCGGTATAAATTCTGCCATCATGAATGAGTCATTTTTTAATATATTTTTTATAATGAAATGTACAATTCAGATGTTGATAAACCAAGAATAAAAAAATAGGTGATGAGAGGACACGACTAACTATTAAAACTCACAAAAAACTACATTATTTTCCGAATAATTGATTATACGAGTATATAGAGGATTCTACAAGCCATGATAGTAAGACATGTCATCCTAGATTGCGAAGAGTCAATACATTTAAACATATTAGGAGCACCCATAAGTAACGTCGTTTTTTTTTTCAATGAAATTCAAAACAATTTTTCTTATACTTTATTTAACTTTTCTTATACAAAATAATTCCCCATATTATCTACAACCTTCTGCAACCTTTCTTTCAAATCATCCATGACCTTCTTGTAAAATTCAGCGGGTTTTGACTGAAAAGTCTAAAAGGGCTGTATTCACCTCTTCTAAGGAATTAAAATTTTGATCTCTTAGAAAATGTTCCATAGAACGAAATAAGTGAAAATCAGATGGTGCGAGATCCGGCGAGTATGGAGGATGCAACAGGGTGACCCAACCAAGATCTTGAAGTTTTTCACGCGTCAATTTAGCAACATGAGGTCACGCATTATCGTGCTGAAGAGTAATGGTACATCTATTCACCAAAGCTGGCCTCTTTTGGTGCAATGCTTCATTCAATCTATCCAACTGTTGACAGTATAACTCTGCCGACACTGTCCGACCTTGTGGCAATAGTTTGAAGTAAATTATTCCTTTAGAATCCCACCATACACACAATAACACTTTTTTAGAATGCAATGACCGTTTAGGGATTGAAACAGCCTTTTGTCTGCGTTTTAACCATTGTTTTTTTTTTCGTTACGTTTGAATAGAAAACCCATTTCTCATCACCAGTCACTAAAGTCACAAAGAATGGGCTTAATTGTTCTTTTTCTTGCAATAATCTGCTGATGCTGAGCCGTTAAGCCATGTTGCAGTCGGTCAATGCGTGTGGGACCCGAACACCTCCTTTTTGAATCTTGCCCAAATTCTTTAGGATCCTCTGAGTACTGGACCAGGATGTACCAACCTTTTCCGATAATTTTTCATCGGATCGTCTTCAATTGCCGACTTCAGGGCTGCTTCATCCGCCTGGACGAGTCGTCCACTTCGAGGCTCGTTTTCCAAACACAAATCACCAGATTTAAATTTTTTGAACCATCGTTGGCATTTCCTGACATTCAATATGTCACCGTAAATCTCGCAGTTATCCTTCGTAGCCTCTGTCGCTTTCTTTTTCAAATGATATTGAAAAAGTATACAGCTCCGCAGATGTTGTTCCGACGGACACGTCTCTTCCATTTACTTCAGAGGGATAAAAGAAACAATTTTTTTTGTCTCAAGGCCACGAGCAGGTAGCCGCTACACAAGAGAAACTTATAACACGTCCTTACTACCTAACAGACTGAAGGAGACTATTTTAAAGATGGCGCATCAACAAAAACGACATTACTTATGGGTACCCTAATAATAAGGCAACAAGCAACGTAGATTGGGAAAACATGTCAATAACAAAATGTAATCAATAGGTAGTTTTGTATTTTTCGGATTGATATTGTTAGGATAATTTTTTTATTGCTAACATTGTTCCAAATGCGCAAATGAATGTATATTATGGAAAGTAATAGTCTAGCGCATTTTTTCAGTGATTTTTTGGTATAATTTTGAAGATGGAACAAAATAAAATGATTACATATTTCTTAATTTTTTCATATATACTAAACAATTTTTTTTTCCTTAAATGCATATTTTGATAATGAATCCTCATTTTGCTATAGTGCCATTATATGTATTGTGTCACAGTTGACTACAATTTCTAGCTTTCCATACAATCAGAACAGTATAACAAGAAATAATAAATCCAAAGATCATAGGTGGACAAAAGGAGATTTTTCGGATGTTTTTATTTGAAACCTAAATTATTTTTATTGACGACTGTTTCAATAAAGGTTTTATAATTTATAAAATCGAATATATGAATCATAGATATTTCACATGTTACAATAAAATAAAAACATGTGTGTACTTTAGTCCATCTGGTAGACGGAAATGTGCCCGTATGTTTTGCGTTATAGACCAAGAACAAATCCTGAACATATGCCCAGTCGGTTATTTACTTTCCTGAGGTATAAGACATTGAGTATTCCTATAAGGTAAGGTGTTAACGTATATTGTTGTATGACAACCCGGCAACACTCTACAGACCAAGCTGTGATGGGGGGGTTATAAATAACACATCGATCAATAAGTCCCTGGACTAACTACTAAAACAACATTTGTTTGCCAAAATTCTTCTTAATTCATCAACATAGTCTCCTTCAAGAGAGATACATTCATTCCATTCCATGTCTCCTAACTTTTCTATGCCAGCAGTGTAGAACGATTTATCTTTGGTTTCAAAATAGGCGTTAGTTTCGGCAATCACTTCTTCATTGGAGCCAAAACTCTCCCTGGAGCATCTTTTTGAGGTCTGCGAACAGCCAATAGTCGCTGGGGGCCAAATCTGAACAATACGGTGGGTGCGGAAGCAATTCGAAGTTCAACTCATGCAATTTGGCCATCGTTACCATCGACTTGTGACACGGTGCATTGTCCTGATGAATGAGAACTTTTTTCTTCTTCACATGGGGCCGTTTTTTTGCAATTTCTGCCTTCAAACGCTCTAATAATATGTAATATTTGCTATTGATGGTTTTTCCCTTTTCAAAGTCATCGATGAACATTATACCATGCGCATCCCAAAATACGGAGGCCATAACCTTCCCGGCCGACTGTTGAGTTTTTGGTCGCTTCGGACGACTTTCACCGGCTGCTCTCCACTCAGATGACTGCCGATTTGATTCCGGAGTATAGTGGTGGATCCAAGTTTCATCCATTGTCACATACCGATGCAAAAACTCCAGTTTGTTTCGCGTAAACAGCACTCTGAATCATCGTTGCGTTGTTGTTTCTGTTCCATTGTGAGTAAACGCGGCACCCATTTCGAAAAAAGCTTTTTCATGTTCATGCAAAATAGTGTAAATACTACCATATGACATCTTCAGGATGTTATCTATCTCATGCAACTTTACTTTGCGATTATCCATCACGATTTTGAGGGTTTTTTTATGTTTTCTGGTGTAACAGCCTCATTTGGACGACCAGTGTTCAGCATCATTTGTGTCTGTACGACCGCGTTTGAAATCTGCTTTTTTTCAAGCCAAGCCTTTTCAAGCCATCACCGAGTTTGAACGGTATTTTTTTCCATTAAAAAGCAATGTTTTATCAACACACGAAATTCGGTTTTTTCCATTGTTTTGAAAATAGCAAAAGTAGCGTCACTAAAACCACTGTAACTCAATGACACAATGTCGGAATGTCATGAAAGTTTGACATGTAACTTCTAAAGGTATGTACTAACTGAGAATAGAATGGATTTATTAGAGGCGCCATCTGTTGGTTAGTCCCGGGACTTATTGATCGATATGTTATTGTAAGTGGATGGCTCTCAACCAGTTTTACAAATACCACTCATTTGAGAGAAAATTTGTGCAATATATCAGGTCTGTAAATATGAAACCGGAATTTGCTCATAGATGGCTCTAGTTGTCAATGTAGTGACTGTCAAACCGCGTCATTGGCGCCTTTTTCTTGTGTTTACATTTTTCAAAGACTTTTAACTCACAACAATACAAGTTTAATACAACTACATATGTTTTCATAGCGTTGAACATGTCTGCTTTTGTGCCTGAAAACTAAGATTTGAGGACAGCATTGATTTTATGTTACGATTTGAAGAAAACTGCTGCAAAATCGCATCGAATGCTTGTCGAAGCTTACGGTGAGCATGCTCTTGGTAAATCACAGTGCTTTGAGTTTAAAGCATTCAAAAGTGGCAATTTTGACGTGAGAAACGAAGAACGTGGAAGACTACCGAGAAAGTTTGAAGATGCCGAATTGCATGCATTGTTGGATGAGGATGATACTCAAACGCAACAGCTCGCGGATCAATTAAATGTGACACGAGAAGTCGTCTCCATACGTATGAAAGCCACGGGAAAGATCCAGAAGGTGGAAAATGGGTTCCACATGAACTGAATGAAAGACAGCAGGAAAACCTAAAAATCACTTGCGAAATGCTGCTCGCCAGGTACAAAAGAAAATCATTTCTCCATCGAATCGACTGGCGATGAAAAATGGATATATTTCGAGAATCCTAAACATAAAAGATCATGGGTAACTCCAAGCAAACTGGCGACATCGACTGCAAGGCCAAATCGCTATGGACGGAAGACAATGCTCTGTGTTTGGTGGGATCAGAAGGGTGTTATCTATTATGAGCTGCTAAAATACTGAACGCTACTGACAAAAAATGATGGATTTGAACCAAGCATTGCGTGAAAAACGACCAGAATATCAAAAGAGGCAACACAAAGTGATTTTGCTTCATGATAATGCACCATCGCACACAGCAAAACCGGTCAAGAAAACGATTAAGGCGTTTAGTTGGCTAATACTTTCGTATGTGGCTCACTCACCAGACTTGGCTCCATCCGATTATTACTTATTTGCATCGATGGTACACGCACTTGCTGAGCAGCGCTTCACTTCTTACGAAAATGGCTCGATGATTGGTTTGCCTCAAAAGAGCAACATTTTTTTGGCGTGGCATCCACAAATTGCCAGAGATGGGAAAAATGTGTAGCTCGCGATGGGCAATACTTTGAATAAAATATTTTTTACCATTTTCATACAATAAATGTGTATTTTCTATAAAAAAAATCAGTTTCATATTTCCAGACCTGATACAGCATAAAATTCTTACCATCCAACAGGAGTATTTATTTTCAATGTTAGCATGCGTGGTTGGTTGCCTCAACTTTTATTTATCATATTGTTAATCAATAGTCATATTGTTTGTTAATCGTATTTGCCAATATTTATTATTTTTGTTAAGCTTTTTTTGAAACGGAATAAAAATGTAACTTAATTAATCATGACTTCTTATACAAGCATATTTTTACTGATGGTACTGAAATTTTGGTTTTGGTGACGATTATGAAAAAGTTGAGAAACCGCTATTGAAGATAGTTATGTCTGCAATTTTTATGCCTGCTGTGCAGTGTTATCGTGTTACTGGCTAGTTGAAGGTAGACATATGAGGCTATTCCGTATTTAGGATTAGCGTCAACTGCCACAGGGGTGAGGCCGTGGATGCTCAGGCGAAAGAGTGTCATCCGTCTTTGGTGCGTCCACGTTTCAGTGCAAACATGCCTTGCATAGGTGGGGTATCATTGACTCTCTGTTGTGCTCATGTAGAATTGTCCAGACTGTCAGTCGCATTATGAAAAATTCATCATCAGACTACCCCTGAGGTGATATCATGGATGAGAAACCTGAACATTCGACTGTGAGAGAAATCATACAAAAGAAGAAGAATGTGTGTACTTACATCTGGATCTTCCCTCACAATTTCAGTTGGCTGTTGTATCTCAGTGGGTGTATCAGGCTGAGGATTGTGGTGGAAGCTGACCCTCTTATCACGGAGAGGCTGGTTCAGTGGAAGAGAATCGGGGACGCTACAGACAGATCTCAGAGCCTGTTGCTGGGACATCACCGCAAAGGAGGATCCTCTCTCGGGTGGAGGAGGTGCGCTGTAGCCCGACATGTCTTCTTGCTGTTGATTATCATACCTCTCTTGTGATTCAGAATTCTCTCCTCTACTATACTTTTCTGATGTAGTCATACTTAAATTTGAAATATTCTGTGATAATTGATTCACAGATACATTATTGTTATTGGACATATTGTGATCAAATTTGGATAAATTTTGCATGTTTAAATTATAAGAATAGTCTTGATCGTATTTTCCTAGCACTTTATGCATTTGTTCAGGATATTTGATATTGTTAAAATCATTTTTGGGTATTTTGCTATTGATATTATGGTCATATTTACTATTTTCAGACTTTTGCCCATCTCCATCATATTTTGAAGTATTTTCGAATTTCAAACTTTGAGGTGTCGGTTTTGTCGCGAAACTAGTATTTTTCTGACTTTTACTAGGAGACTGGGGTGAATTAGAATTAAGATTGTCCAATCTTAAATTTGATTTCAGAATGGATTTTGGTTGAACAGGCGGTGATAAAGGCATTTGAGGAGAGAGTAATTTGTTCTCTTGAACCTGATTGGTTGAATCCTGTTTTTGTTTTTGGTGGGATACAGTTTCTTCAAGATATGTATTGTCTTGAATTTGCTCTTGATTCTATAAAAAAAAAAAAAAGGAAAAATATAAATATATTAGAGCTTATTCTTTAATATTGGAAAAATTTCCACATTGCTAACTAAAATATAAAATCCAATGTGACTATTTCATCAATTATAATTTATTTTTAAATTTTATTCATATTCTTAAGTGCAAAATTATTTTGTAACCTACGAGGGTCATCTAGAAAGTAAGGTTACAAGGGCTCCTGAGGCCGGGGGAAATTTTTTGTTTCGAAGTTGGCGCACCTGGCGTGTAAAAGGGGTCCTAACGGTCAGTTTGTTTGGTCCCGCATGTTTGTCGGCCATTTTGTTCAGTCACAGTAAATTCTTCCAATGGAGAGGTGGTCGTGCGCTCCCGCCACCTCCTTTCCGTGCGAGATCCGCACGGTCATCTGTTTTTTTACTTTGCAGACCAATACCGCCGCGAATATCCATTGGAAGCTCGTGGAAGTTTATGGTAGTGATGTGATGAGTCGACAACATGTCATGAAGTGGGTTAGGTTGTTCAGAGAAGGCCGTACTAATACTCACGACGAGGCAAGGCAGTGATTTCTGACGAATTTGTGCAAAAAATTAAAGAACAAGTACGAAATGAACGCCGTGTGACGCTTGACGACCTTCATGAAGAATTTCCTGACATTTCTCGAAGTCTCCTGGGTGATATTGTGTCGGAAAAACTTGGTTACAAGAAGTTGTGTGCGAGATGAGTGCCCAGAATGCTCACACCGGAGCACAGTCTAAATCGCGTGACCTCCGCGCGTGAATTTTCGGATCATTTTACAAAGGAGGGAGAAGCTTTTCTTGACTCGATCATGACAGGGGATGAGACGTGGGTGTGTCACTACACCCTAACAATTTTCCAACGATTAGGAGGTCGAGGAAGCTGTGAAGAAGTGGCTGAAAGAGCTGGCGACGGAGGTCTATGACACTGGCATACAAAAGCTGGTAACCCGACTACAGAAATGTTTCGATCTCGACGGTGATTACGTTGAAAAATAGTTTAATATATTGTGAAGTATCCTGTGAATTTCACTTAAATACAAGCATTTTTCAATCCTACATAAATGTTGTAACCTTACTTTCTGGATGACCCTCGTATATTATTGATGATGCGATGCCCTGGATATATTTAGTCTTCTCAAATTCCATTTAAGTGTTTCAATTGCTTCAAAAGAAATATCATTTTCAGTATGAACCTCATATGAAATATAAATTTTAGAAAATCACTTTAAATGTTTTTTTTTGCAACATACATACCATCACACCATCTCCCTATCGGGGTAGGCAGAAAGCAGAGAATCCGACTTTCCTATTGTGACAATGTGACACACATATTTCGCCTCTTCTACATCCACACACCTTCTCATACAGCTTACTCAAATCTTTCATTTCACACACTTTTTCTATCACTATGACTGGATTTCGCAACATTCATTCTCATTTTTTTTGCAAGGTTCTTATAATTAATTTATTCTTAATTCAAGTAAATGTATATATTGAATACAGTGCTATACAATGGTATATATTGAAAATATTAAGTTTTTTCGTTTTGTCATTAACACTTAGGCATTGAAAAAAGAATCTTGCGCAAAGATAGTGTGTTTTTTTAAGGGGAAAGGATTTAAGATTCCTATATCTCTCGGTAGGGGTGCCAGTTGTCAAGCTGTCATTGCCATTTTTACTCAGTAACGTTTGACAATTCATCATGAATAGATATACACCACAACAACGGTACAATATTATTGTGGCATACTACGAAAATCAGCATTCAATTGTCCAAGAGCACAATCTGAGACAGCAATTCGTCATATGAATGGTTGAATTAAAATAGGCACTAAGTACCAAAATAAACTAAGTATGCAATTTCGTTCTATATGTCATACATAATGAAACTGCATACTTAGTATTTTTTGTTTTTTTTTTGGTACTTAGTGCCTATTTTAATTCAACCATTCATATAGTGAATAAATTTCGAACACTCTGATAAGGGTGCGTATAGAAGAAGCTATTGCATCCGTTGAAGACAGTATTGAAGAAGATCCAAATTTGTCTATTCACCGCCGTGCACAAGTTAGCCTCTGTCCGTCTACTGTTTGGATGATTTTACGGAAAGGTCTTGATCTAAAAGCCTACAAGATTCAGTTAGTCCAAGAATTGAAGCCAAGAGATTTTCGTTCTCGCCGAGAATTTGGTGCATGGGCCGAAAATCAATTGCAAGATGATCTGGTTTTACCGGAAAATTTTGTTCAGTGACGAGGCACATTTTTAGATCAACAGATATGTTAATAAACAGAATTGCCGCATCAGAATCCACATGAGGTTATCAAACAGCCATTACATCCACAAAAATGTACTGTTTGGTGTGCTTTATGGGCTGATGAAATCATTGGTCCTTATTTCTTTAAAAATGAAGCCGGCCAGAACATTACAGTCAATGGCAATCGCTATAGAGCCATGATTACTGACTTTTTCATTCCCCAATTGAATGACATGAATGTGGAGATAATGTGGTTTCAGCAGGACAGCGCTACATCCCACACAGCAACCGTCACAATCCATTTACTGAAAGAAACTTATGGTGATAACATAATTTACCAAATGGACCTGTTAATTAGCCACTAAGATCCTGTGATTTAACGCTCTTAGATTATTTCCTTTGGGGATACGTGAAGTCGCTAGTCTATGCTAATAAACCGGACTCGATTAAGGCATTAGAAGACAACATAATACGAATTATTGGCGATATACAGCCCCAAATGCTTGAAAAAGTGGTCCAAAATTGGACTGATCGGTTAAGGTACATAAGAGCCAGCCACGGTCAACATATGAATGAAATTATCTTCAAACAATAATTGTTATAAAACAACCTATCAATTGAACTCAAATACATGGCCATTTAAATAATTTATATGTTTTATTTCAAAAACAAATCCTATCACACCCAAAAAAACAACCTATATATAATTTCAGATTGATGTGACTGCAGCAATTTTACCATTTACAGACAAACACAAAGCTTCCAACTTCGCAAAATGTGAAATGTAATTAGTAACATAGAAATTGAGTAGACTAGAGATATGAACAAACGCATAAATGAATGATGGTGAGAGAACCTTTTCTTCATCCTCAGTCTGCGCCTCCTGGGCACGGCGCTGGAAGTCCCTCTCTAGGGTAAGTGCACGCAGCTGTTGCTCCTGCTGCGGGGTGCGCTTGTCCTCCCCAAGCGCCTGCAACGCGCCAATTCGCTTATCTCGCCAAATTCTCGCAGCTAATCTTCTGGCCTCTTGCTCCTACAAACATTACAAATATTTTCTTGTACTTTTTATTTATTTTTTTAAGAATAATTTGGGGATGTAAGGATGTCTATGACCGAAGCCTAGATAACCTTATAGCCCCCAAAAACTAGGTGTAAAAACTTCCTATGCTATTCGAGGGGTGTAGCACAGAGTGGATTTGGGTGTGAGAATCTTCTCACAAAATTCCAGTACATAAACGGCGCATCCATGCGCTTTTTTTTTTTTTTTTGCCTGGCGAGTTTATTGCCATGTGGCAATCTCTTCCAACCAAACAGAAAGATGTTTTAATAAGCCCTAAGTGTTAAACAGACTGGAATCCTATTTAAAAAAATCTGGATTCCAGCGGGGATCGAACCCGCAACCTCCGGATCGGCAGACAAGTGTCTTACCACCAGGCCACGGAGGTCATCGTAGGTCAGCGCTTCACTGTATTACAGTTATATTTAAAATATGCAGGCTTATTGTCATGTGGAAATTTCTTACAACAAGCCAAAAAGATGTTGAAATGACTAAGGGGAAAAAATCGGAATGGAACATTTTTCATTATGTACCAGGAAACAAACCTGAAATCCCTATGTGGAAGACAAGCATTGTACCAACCAAGACATGGAAGTAGTCATTACTGCACATTTAACTAATTATAAATAATTATAAAAAGGATATTATGAAAACATTTTGAAATTTACTGTAGTATCATATTTTAAATGAAACATTGAGTTTTTCAAAATTATGCATAAATAAATGAATATTATATGAAATGCATAAAATACCTTTTCTCTTTCTTCCCGGTGCCAGGGATTGGAGAGTGCCTGAGGGGGGGAAGTCACTCCGGTGTGAGGGTACAGGCTCACGGAAGGGGGTTCTGAAGCACTCGCGAGGTAGCTCCCGCCTGCTTTAAAAAATAACATAAATAATTGAATTTTCAAATACAATATAACCTAAATTTTATGTTAATGGATTTTTACATTTTCCCGCAATTTAAGTAATTTTTGTCAGTCCCATTTCGATCCCATATAGTCCAGAACAACATGTTACCACAATTCATAACACACCATCAAAATAATTCCCGCATTTTACGCACATTTTTTCCAAAAAATGTAAAAAACTTTTTAAAAATTCTGTCTAACTCAAGTTTGTATTGCTTTGGTCATACGGAGAATCAAATCAACGACAGCGACATTATAAAACTACTGCATGAGGTGCAAATCATTACTACTATTAGTGTACGCATTATACAACTAATGATTGAAACTCCCTACCCATGTTTTAAGATGAATGCATTTCAATAGTACACTGTTGAATAATAAAAAAGGAAGTTTTCTATCAACAAAATGATTGCATACTATTTTTAGTCAAAACTTTACATTGAATTGTGCATACCTCAAGAAATATAAAAAAAGAATGATAATGGTGAGATCTTAAATCAAATTACCTGGATCACCTTGTTGATAGAGTGGATGAGTTGCTGTAGGGGGTAAAGGAGGACTTTCAACTAAATCTTGTGTCATTTCTCCTGAAACACCTCGTTTCATACCCTGAAATTAAAATACACATCTTTCGAATAACATAAAAAAATCAAGTAATACAACATAAAAAATTTCATCAAATTAAACATGCTTTTAGTTCCACTAAAAACACAGGTATGCCATAAAATACTTTCATCCACATCAGTTTACCCACGCAAATCCAAGACTGTAGATCTTTCTGTCAAAAAACCAGTATTGGATAGACATCCGATATGTCCAGTTCCTAGTGTGCTATAAAACAAAGCAGTTCTAGGTTACTCCTATATCCTAAGAGAAATTGTCTCATCTATCACATAGTCGTACCAATTGACACCCATCATCTTCCTAGTACATCTGTTCTCAAAACTAAGGAGTTTTTTCTCTTGGGTATTAGTATTCAGAGCCATTCTGAGCAAAATAGGCAGGGTACATAAACTAATGACCGACACTTTGTCTTCAGACTAATGTTCTATTAGGTTGATGTGAAAATTATTGGCATTTTTTAAATGCATTAAAATTGTAAAAGAAATCATATATCCATTACTGGATATAACATTTTCTCACCTAATCAATTCACAAATTCTATCCCTATAAAAATATTCTGTTTTGAGGGTCATTAAGGTTTCTTTTGACTTCTTCCACCGAATGATTTTTTTATTGTTAATGTAATTTTGCAGGGATTAGAATAAATGAAAATCACTTAGTGCCAAGTTGGGGGAGTTACGGAGGTGTTGTTAAATTTTCCATTTCAGGTCGATAAATCTTTTTTGTTTGTTGCGTGGACCACCCGTGGATAAATCATGCGACACCCAAGTACGTAACTTTGACACCATCCTCAGTTTATGGAGGTATCATATAATATTTGATTGATCAATATGCAACCTTTGCGCAATTTCCCTTGAGGTTAGTAGAGGGTCTGCATCCACAATGGACCAGAGATGATCGCTATCAACTTCGACGGGACGTCCAGCACGGGGCTCATCTGCCAAGGATAAATTCCCAGAGCGAATCTTGTTTAACCAAAAGCGATAAGTTGGCATCTTTACTACATCCTCCCCGTACACTTCATAGATATTTTAAAAGCAATGGTTACGTTTCTTTTTTAAATTCGTATAAAATGCAATGTTGGATATACATTTTATT
The DNA here is from genome assembly GCA_949825065.1 of Odontocerum albicorne. Taxonomy (NCBI): domain Eukaryota; kingdom Metazoa; phylum Arthropoda; class Insecta; order Trichoptera; family Odontoceridae; genus Odontocerum; species Odontocerum albicorne. The sequence continues at coordinate 29,883,290 of OX463838.1, forward strand.
CTCAATTATTGTCAATTTGATGGTTAGGATTGTTACACAGTTGAAAATAAAATTACCAAAATCAGGCTCAAGTGATGAATGGCTTTTTGGAGTCTTGGTTCAACTTTTGGACAATTTGCTCTTTCATCGGATAAACTCGGACTGATTGGATATTTAGGACCATTTGGTAGTGTCCTTTTTAAACAATGACAAAAATAATGCTTCAAGACAAAATACAAACATTTGCAATAAAGTACCATTAAAACGACAATAACTCTCACATCACCAAATAAATAGCGCTCATTTTGTTATAGGTAAAGCTAGCAACATCCTACCATAATGAACAGTTCCTAGTAACAAAGAAATACTTAAATTTGTCATAAACATCACATCACATTAATTGACCGAAAACAAAACCAAATTACACAATACCTGAGGTTTAGGAGCTACTGGAGGTTGCTGCTTTGTGGGTGACATTGGCACTTGTGTGTTAATCTCTTCAGAAGCATATTGTGACCTAAATCAAATGAAACAATGACTGAATTAATAATATATGAGTGGTTGAAGATTACTAAAAGTGAAGCATATACCAGGTCTGTAAATATGAAACCGGAATTTGGTCACAGATGGCTTTAGTTGTCAATTTAGACTGTCAAGCCGCGTCATTGGCGCCGTTTTCTTGTGTTTACATTTGTCAAAGACTTTTAACTCACAACAATACAAGTTTAATACAACTACATATGTTTTCATAGCGTTGAACACGTCTGTTCTTGTGCTTGAAAACTATGATTCGCCGACAGCATTGATTTTCTGTTACCATTTAAAGAAAACTGCTGCAGAATCACATCGAATTCTTGTCGAAGCTTACGGTGAGCATGCTCTTGGTAAATCACAGTGCTTTGAGTGGTTTAAAAACTTCAGAAGTGGTGATTTTGACATGAGAAACGAAGAACGTGGAAGACCACCGAGAAAGTTTGAAAACGCTGAATTACAAGCATTGTTGGATGAGGATGACGCTCAAACACAACAACTCGCGGATCAATTAAATGTGACATGAGAAGCCGTCTCCATACGTTTGAAAGCCATGGGAAAGATCCAGAAGGTGGGAAAATGAGTTCCACATGAACTGAATGAAAGACAGCAGGAAAACCGAAAAACCACTTGCGAAATGCTGCTCGCCAAGTAGAAAAGAAAATCGTTTCTCCATCGAATTGTGACTGGCGATGAAAAATAGATATATTTCGAGGATCATAAGCGTAAAAGTACATGGGTAACTCCAAGCAAACCAGCGACATCGACTGCAAGGCCAAATCGCTATGGACGGAAGACAATGCTCTGTGTTTGGTGGGATCAGAAGGGTGTTATCTATTATGTGCTGCTAAAACCTGGCGAAATCATTAATACTGAACGCTACCGACAACAAATGATGGATTTGAACCAAGCATTGCGTGAAAAACGACCAGAATATCAAAAGAGGCAACACAAAGTGATTTTGCTTCATGATAATGCACCATCGCACACAGCAAAACCGGTCAAGAAAACGATTAAGGCGTTTAGTTGGCAAATACTTTCGTATGTGGCTCACTCACCAGACTTGGCTCCATCCGATTATTACTTATTTGCATCGATGGTACACGCACTTGCTGAGCAGCGCTTCACTTCTTACGAAAATGGCTCGATGATTGGTTTGCCTCAAAAGAGCAACATTTTTTTGGCGTGGCATCCACAAATTGCCAGAGATGGAAAACATGTGTAGCTAGCGATGGGCAATACTTTGAATAAAATATTTTTTACCATTTTCATACAATAAATGTGTATTTTCTATAAAAAAAATCCGGTTTCATATTTACAGACCTGATTGATATATACTAGGTTAGTCAAAAAGTTTTGAAAGCGGAAATGAAAATACATTTTTTTTTGGGGGGAAATCACTTTTATTGCTCAGTATAGTCTCCCATAAGATCAATACACTTGGTCCAATGATCTTCCAACTTTGTTGTCCCATCACGGAAGTGACTTTCTGGAAGGCCTGCAAAATACTCCTCTACGACGGCTATAACCTCTTTGTTTGATGAAAAATGCTTTCCACGAAGGAATTTTTTGAGGTGTGAGAACAGCCAGAAGTCAGAGGGAGCTAAATCTGGCGAATAGGGTGGATGCTGCAACAATTCGTACCCCAATTCACTGATTTTCGCGATGGTTTTTTGAGCTGTGTGAGCAGGTGCATTGTCTTGATGAAAAATGATTTTTTTCTTCAGCAAACCGGGTCTTTTTTCACAAATTTTTTCATCCAACTGGTCCAAAAGGTCACAATAATAATCAGAGTTGATTGTCTTTGGAGTTTGAGTTCGTACAATAAAATCCCTAACACACGCGTAAAACGGCATGCTTTATATGGAGACATTAGTAATGCGTGATAAAGTGTTTTATACAAATATAATTTAATGTACATTAAAATTATATATATTCGCTTAAATACATCTGAATGTTTAATTGAGGACAATAAGTTGATTTGTTTAGTATAACATAAGTATTTAAAATGATTGATTATTGTTGTTTATAAGATGAATAGTTACTTTAGTAATACTTGATGGTTTCTTATTTAATTGTTGACAAAATACTCGTATATAGAAGTTCGTTCACGGATATACCAGTATTCCTCGCTAAATATTTTTAGAAGAATCGAAAAATTTATTTCGTCAAATCTTATTACCATAAATGCGTCGTTCGTGGGATTTCAAATATTTTTTTTAGAAAAAGATTAAATGAAAAAATATATTTGAAATTGTTTTACTTATTAGAGCACAGATATTGTACACAGAGTTGTTAAAAATATAATTAGATGGCACAACAAAATTAGATTCAAGAATTTTTCAAATTATATTTACGCTTTAGATTACTCATACCATTTCTAAGACTACAATTTAAGATAATTCTAGTAGTTGTTCTAGTGGTTGAGTTTGGAGATAATCTATCAAAACTCCAAAACCCATCAGTGAACGGTTGGAAATGAAGGAGAAGACTCCTTTAATACTTTCACCATCTTTGCATGGATCTCAGTAGCCAATAAACCTTCCAAAACAAAGAATTTAATCACTGCACGATATTCGGATTTTTCCATTGTTAAAAAATACACTGACACGTCAACTTCAAATGGCTTGTAAACAAAGAATGAATTGACAGATCGAAATGAAATTTTGAGTACGTTCTTATGAAAGATGAAATATTAAAATGGCGTAAAAATTTTGGTTTTTTACTGCCCCATAGATGTCGCTTTCAAAACTTTTTGACTAACCTAGTACACAATATTTAACAAAATCCATTGAAGTTTTAAAAAATGCATAAAGGAGTTCATAGTGGTCAAAAATACCATTAATAAGCAGTTAAAACATGGATTTTTGAAAATAATGATGTAAACATTAACTTCAAAACAGCAAAAAATTGTCCAGCAATACTGTATTAATTGAAGGGCTCGGCAGTAAATAATGGTAAGCGACAAAATTACAAAAGACGAGTTTCAAAATTACAAATTAGATAGTTAAGGGTATAATACAAAAATCTAATAAACAGAATTGTCTTAAAACATCATACTTTTTACAATTACATTATATTTTAATTAACGTTTCATAAATAAATTTTAAGATTTTTAAATAACTTGTTTTCTTAATATCTCAAAATGTGATACACGTCCCTTACCATTATTTCCTGCCGAGCCCTTCAATTATAAAAAGCAATGGAAAAAACACTTACATTTATTTAGACTGAAATTTTTGAATCTCTAAAATGATTCAACCCTGTTAACAAAAATCAACAAACCTAGTTTAAAATACATGGAACTTTAATAACCATTTGAAATTATTATGGCATTTGAGATCAACAAAAAATTGTAAAAAAAGGTAATGAAATGGCGAAATTAGATAAATTAGTTGACCAAAGGCGTAGTGAGTTAATGTTACCTATTCTATGGCATGATTCCCAATATTATCCTTTATAACTATTCTGCAAAATATTATCCTTAAACTCTATTCTGCAAAAAGACAAAAACTACAAATTTGGAATACGTATTAGGACATGGCAAGAATAATTAAAAAATAGAATACTATTCATGAGTCTAGTCAAGGATCGTTCATAAGAATAAAAAATCTCAGAGACGTGGTATATATTCAATGTGATGGAATGCGTCTTTTTTATTACTTTCGAGTTTTACGTAATTAGTCATAAATCGCAAAAAGAATTACATAGATACATATATACCATCATGCCATTTCCGTGGTAGGCAGAGAGAAGAGAGCGCCCGACTTTTCTATCGCATGCACATATTTCGCCTCTTCTACATCCATACACCTCATACAATTCTTTCAAAATATAATTCACTAGACCCATTCATAATTCCTCGGTCTTCCTCTAGCATGCCTTCCACTCACATTTGCACTGAATATTTGTTTTGTTAGTCTTTCTCCATTCATTTGTTTTACAGGCCCATCTCAGGGTACTCTTCTAGATCTTACATAAAACATTAGCTTTAAATCCACATTCATCTCTAATCACTTCAATCTTCTCAGTGCGGTTTACAAAATTAGATTACAAAAAAAACATGAAACAAACCTAGTGATCTGATGTGGTGAAGTAATCTGCTGATGGGAAATCATGGCTGGATGCTGATTATGAGAAGTATGGGGAGAGTGAACAGGATGGGCAGTGTGTGGACCATGTGGTCCATGTATGGGATGAGCCGTGTGGCCAGGGTGAGCTGGTAGAGGACCACGGGAGCTGGCCGGTTGTCCTCCTTTCCAGCCCTTCACGACCGGTGCTGGAGAGTCTCCGTATGAATTGTTCATATTATTGTTATAACTCTCATTGACATTTGGCATACTTGGATATCCCGCATGCAACTGGAAACAAAAACATTCTTAACTTATATAATTATATATATTAATATTTTTATGGTACTACTTATATAATTTCTAATACCAAGATGGAAAAAAAATCCCCACATCTCTCATTTTGTAGCTACCCCCTCTCACAATGTGGTTACTATGTATTGGTAGTTTTGATTAAAAAATAATCTGAGGCATGTTGATTAATGGGTGAAACTGTTAGAATAGTGATAGAAGGTATAAAAATAGATTTCCATAAATGAGTAAGCATAAAAAAAGCTAGAATTAATAGCATGATTCTTCTTAGTAGTGTTGCTCAAGGCTGAGCGTTGGGGTTCCCTGATGATTTGGAAAACACTCAATGAGGAACTAATTATATATTTAATTTGGTCCATCCATCTTACTAGAAACTCATCTTGTTTCCAGTCACTACCAGTTTCTCCAAACTGCCTTCATCTATTTTAGCCTAATGTCAGAAATATCACATTCTCTCCCTGCATATCGTTGACAGCATATCTTTGATCTGTTGATCCTAAAGGATGGACACACAGGTGTGTATTGTAGTCTGAGGTGCGAAGTATTCAGCTCCAAAATTATTTCTCCAAAACATCCAGCATATTTCTTTCCTTTTGCCTCAACATCCAGGTCTTTGCTCCATAGTGTTATGGAGAAAATTAAAGTTCTCACCTTTGGTATAAATAGTCACAATTTTGGTATAAATAGTCAGTGGTGAAGGACTAATGATATGTGTAAGTATTGATCAATATGCGATTTTAGATAAGAGAACTCCACAAAATTGGTATTCCATAGGACCTAATAAGTACCTGTGTGCTAGTTAATGGAGGTGGATTGGCACAATAAGCTGACTGAGGGCGAGGCCCAGCCTTCACTGGCCCCTGCTGTTGTCCCCCTTGGTACTCCCCAGCATTTGTACTCTTGGCTAGGGTTAATGTCCTGTACAACAAAGGTAAAATAAATAACTAAATAAAATAAAATGTACAACATAATTTTTAAATAAATTATTCAATAGTATGCTCACACACAGGCACTGCCCTTTGAGGATTATTTTTATAAAATACCAGGTTTGTAAATATGAAACCGGAATTTGCTCATAGATGGCTATAGTTGTCAACGTAGTGACTATCAAACCGCGTCATTGGCGCCTTTTTCTTGTGTTTACATTTGTCCAAGACTTTTAACTCACAACAATACAAGTTTAATACAACTACATATGTTTTAATAGCGTTGAACATGTCTGTTTTTGTGCCTGAAAACTAGGATTTGCGGACAGAATTGATTTTCTGTTACCATTTGAAGAAAACTGCTGCAGAATCGCATCGAATGGTTGTCGAAGCTTACGGTGAGCATGGTCTTGGTAAGTCACAGTACTTTGAGTGGTTTAAAAAATTCAAAAGTGGCGATTTTAACGTGAGAAACGAAGAACGTGGAAGACCACCGAGGAAGTTGGAAGACGCCGAATTGCAAGCATTGTTGGATGAGTATGACGCTCAAACGCAACGACAACTCGCAGATCAATTAAATGTGACATGAGAAACCGTCTCCATACGTTTGAAAGCCATGGGAAAGATCCAGAAGGTGGAAAATGTGTTCCACATGTACTGAATGAAAGACAGCAGAAAACCCGAAACACCACTTGCGAAATGCTGTTCGCCAGGTACAAAAGAAAATCATTTTTCCATCGAATTGTGACTGGAGATGAAAAATTGATATATTTCGAGAATCCTAAGCGTAAAAGATCATGGGGAACTCCAAGCAAACCAGCGACATCGACTGCAAGGCCAAATCACAATGGACGGAAGACAATGCTCTGTGTTTGGTGGGATCAGAAGGGTGTTATCTATTATGAGCTGCTAAAACCTGGCGAAACCGTTAATACTGAACGCTACCGACAACAAATGATTGATTTGAACCAAGCATTGCGTGAAAAACGACCAGAATATCAAGAGACAACACAAAGTGATTTTGCTTCATAATAATGCACCATCGCACACAGCAAAACCGATCAAGGAAACTATTGAAGCATTTAGTTGGCAAATACTTTCGCATGCGGCTTACTCAGCAGACTTGGCTCCATCCGATTACTACTTATTTGCATCGATTGGACATGCACTTGCTGAGCAGCACTTCACTTCTTACGAAAATGGCTCGATGCTTGGTTTGCCTCAAAAGAGTAACATTTTTTTGGCGTGGCATCTACAAATTACCATAGAGCTGGGGAAAATGTGTAGCTAGCGATGGGCAATACTTTGAATAAAATATTTTTTACCAGTTTCATACAATAAATGTGTATTTTCTAAAAAAAAAAACGGTTTCATATTTACAGACCTGATACTTTTATCTTTAAAAAAAATTTCGTTTTAGTCTTGTTTGTATAAAAAAACAACTGTTTGTCGTTACAACATAAATCACACAGATAAGTGAATGATGAACTGCGATATTTTTTAAACTCAACCACCGTGTAACAACCATCCAGCATTTTCAAGATCTTGGTTTTGAGCTATTAAACCACCATCGACATCCAGTCTGGCTGGCTTCAAGCTATTTTAACCTTTTTGGCCCATAAAAAAAATGCTGGGAGAACAAATTTCGTTTGGATAAAGAGAATATTAAAGCAATGAAATAGTGGCTGAGCATGAAATTGAAAAGTTTCTTTCAGGGTGGAATTTAAAATCCCGTTAAGAAGCAGTGGGGGGAAGATTATGTAGAAAAATAACCTAAATTTGACTTTTGATTTCTTACATTTAACTTTACCTCATACTTGAATGAAAGATTTAGGAAAGAATGTTATTTTTTTATTAAATATTGGTTATTACTATTTTCTTCTTTATTTTATTATTTTATTACAATATATGGTATTTTATCGATCATTAAAAAGGGTTATAAGAGGTCTACACAAATTAGAATAATGCATGAATATAAATACCACTTGTTACAAAAATTATAAACAATTACACAAATCATATACAAAAAAATATTTAAACGCGGTATGGTTTTCATCTAAATAAAAAAATATCAAAACACATGCATACCACACATACAATACAAACTTAAAGACACTTATGTAACAAAGGCCATAACATAAAAAAATACAAAAAAGCCACCTAAGAAAATAATAAAATATGCATATGTATAATTAATCCACTCCAATACACCAAAAAAATACACACACACATCAAAACTTCAAAATATTTTTAGAGATATCTCGAAAAGTTTGAGAGAAACACAGTTAAAGAAAGAGAAAAAAAATTTAATATAATATGCATACAAGTACTACTGATTTTGTTATTCTTAAAAATACAATTTTGTTAGTAGCAGGATTGTGTTAATTAACTTTTAAAAACAAAACTATTCTTACCTATCTTGAAGTCCTGTGTGTTTGTATGTACTAAGATTTTGATAAAAGTTATTTTGATCATTATGCTGATGTGACTGTTGATTACTTCTATTTCTCAAACCAGCTAGTGTCGGAATACTGTTGCTCGATGAAGTCCTAAAAATTATATATAATTAAAAGATTCCTTTTCAAGATACATCTTTGCATTAAACATGATCTAAACTAATATGGTTATTCAGATATATATTGTTCAAAATAATAAAAATGTTCAATTATGAAGAATTACACTTGAATTGTTAAAAAAAATATGACTCCAACAACTATATTTCAAATGTAAGTCAAAGTCTGTGAAGATACATATTTTGATTAGTGTGAGATATTAATGAATTAGAAAATTAAATCAATGGATAAAAGCTGATAAACAATAATGAAAATAACCTTGAATATCCAGGATTGAAAACTTCGTGTAATGCTGGAACACTTTTGGATGATTTAACCATCGTATGTTGACCGCTTTGTTCTGCTTCTAGAGTGGAAGGTAAATCTCTTTCAGACATCCTACGAGGACCTGTAATATATATATAATAATAGCACATTTAATTCAAAGAAATAAGAAGTGTGAATACTACTCCTGCAGTACTTTTGGATTACAAGTGTTGATAATCTCTTATAGTATTTTTATTTAAGGTGAGTGTTAAGGGGAGGTTGCTCTCAAAAGTGCTATAAAAATTGCCTTATTATTTTTTAATTAATTACTAAGTGAAAATTTTCAGAAAACCAGATAAAAAAATCTCCAAGTGAAAATTTTTTGGAATCTGCTGAGAATCAAATCTGGGATACTAGATTGCTTAGGAAGTATGCTAGCACAAGATGTGGATACTAACACTTTCTCTTGAGATGTGTAATGAAATTTTAAATAATTTAGTTACAAAATAATATATTTATTCAAGAATATTTCAAATACTTTATTTAAGTAAAATAATATACAACATTTAAATACATTTTAACATGCAGAAACAAAAAAATCTATTAGTGAATAACTAAAAATGAAACTAAATTGCTAGTTATGAAATACTTGTTAATGTATTCTGAAAGGCGATTTTTAACAATGTACGCGGGTATATTCTGACTGAAAGATATTAATTACTATTTTTATTATTATACATAATACTGTCAATTTGGGATAAAAACTAACATGAAATATTGAAAATTTTCGATTTTTTGACATCCATAGTTTTGCATAAGACAGACGTATTGTTTTTTTAATACTGATTGCTGAATATAGAAAGTGATTGCATACTATTTGTTTACAGTGAAATGTTGTCTGGTAGTTTAACCCTTTAGACGCGAGCTGCGGATAAATCAGAATCACCCTGAACGTCTCTCAAGTGCGAAGTTCAGATTTATCCCACGCTCTGTAAACGCAGGTTTTGAGTGCGAGGTGCGGCTATATCCGAATACTATTGAGTAGATCTTTTTCCCAACTTCTGACAATCTTTCGTAAAAAAAAATGCTCACATGGTCTTTCTATGTGTTTCAAATTTTGTCAAGAATTTGTCACCGAAAATTTGTCTCACCCTTGAGAATTGTTTATTGGCACAAAGGGACATCCTTTTTTTGGCCATTAGCCGCCGACATTATAAAGGGATTGTAGAGGACAAGAAAAAATACACGAAATACATAGAACATTAGGTCTTCTCCGAATCAATATTTTATCTCTTGCATGTGTAAAAGTCGGAGCATATGATAGATTTTGTCTTACACAGAACAATAAATTGGTCCAGCGGGTGTGAGTATAGGCACAGATTTTTTTTGACGTTCCCAGATCCCGAATTTTAATGAATTCCACACTTGCAATATATACTGGAATAAAATACCGTTGAACAGTGGACCTTGAATGTGTTCAAACGTATCTCGTAAATATGAAAAGTGATGACGATAAAACAGACACCAGGCGTGTCACAGCCGGCGCGCACTCTGATTGGATAAACTAAACCACACGTTTAAAGTTGAACCAATCCCTTAGTAGCTGACCAGGAAGTCGGGGCACCCCCTGCGAAATAAGTTCTTTCTGGTAAAAGGGCTGACCGTTTGGATCAGCCACGTGCTGTAAGCACATCGGACTTTTTGCCTAAGTGGTGGGAGTTAACATCGCAATAACACGCTATAAAGGAACGTTCCCCGCTCCTCATCCTTCATTACCGCGGTTGCTGCCCGATACTGCGGGGGCTCTGTCCGATCCGTAAACAAATCTTTCAGTATCTCGAGAGTATTTTCTATAACCGTTCAATAATTTTCTGAGTCTTCTTCACATTTACGCGGGGTCCTGTATTTTGATATCGAAAAGTATTGCAATATTCCGAGAATATTTCTCTATACGATTTTCTTCCATTCTGGGGTTTCGTTTCCATAGACGCCATGTTTGCTAAGGACATCGTAAATTATGTTCGAGATCTCGAGTGTCTTTCTTTTATACCGTTCTACTTTCTTCTGCATCTCCTTTTACACCACGGCGGTGTAATACTTTTGTGATTGAGAGCACCGAGGATTTGGAGATACTGATTTTAATTGATCAAAGTCAAGGTGGCCAAGTTATCCGTGAGTAAACGCGCTCTAACGCAGACTACTTCCGGACGGCCATATCTCCAGTCCAGTTAAGGACTCACCTTTTGGATATTTCCTTCTGAACGAGGTTCAGATTGGAGGGTACCCCTACCACGACGGCGTCTCCTACACCAGAGTCCGGAGTTCCTGAAGGCCTAGACGGGCTATCACCTCCCTCGACGTTCATGTAAGGCCGAGGCCTGGCGGCTTCATAGGGTTATGCATACACAAGCCGAACTTTATATTTAAGCAGTGTTCAAGGATTGTACTGTGAGAAACTCCAGATTAAGGTAGTTATGTTTATTGTTAACCTATTTACCTTGTGATTCCCTTTGTTAATTGTGATGATTTCTCTTGTTTCAATTTAATTGTTCTAGTGCCCACTCAGAGGGTGTGCTTAATTGTGCTTGATTGTGGAAGTCTACCTTTGTTGAATAAGATCAGGAAAAACCCTGGCGAGCCAGTATCTGGTATTCGCAAAATAAAGATTAATTGCCTTATTATTATTTCAAGTCCATTGGACCGGCCTTACGAGGGTCTGTTGAAAATATATAATCTTTAAATAAAATATATGTTTCCTTTATTACAATATTCCTAACCTCTGAGATCAACGCAGACTACAACACGATCATTACCTATCGACTTCCCTGAGAACTAAAGAGAACTGTTCTAGTACAGAAATCGACTGAGCAAAAAGGGTTATAGGCAGACATTGCTTTATTGATGGGGTTTATTCAAAATAGCGAGATATTCTTTCTATAAAGTTTCCTAAGTTACGAAATCAAAACTTTACTGGTCAAACACAAACGTAAATTCAGAACTCCCGGTCGAGTGATTACGAAGTGAAGTTTGCTTTGAATCCGACTAAGGTGACAGAGGTAGTATAAATGACAAGCTTCACCTGTCAAAATCTTTTGGGTTTCGTAAAATAATTTATTGAGGAATACGTTGTTTAAAATATATAAAGAAAGAAGTAGCATTTGAACTCTTAGTATTATGTATATTGAATTATGGTTAAATTAATAAATATATAGCCCCTAACCTGACAAGGAAAACTTATCACTGGTTCTGATTCTGAATGGCACGTTGTGGAAAATGTTTTGAGACCCGACAATTTGTCATTTAGATAGAGTACCGGAATTTAGCGAATAACACAAAATTATTGGCTTCGAGAATTTGAATCCAGTCCATTTTTACTACAATTTTTTTCCGGAAGCAATATTTGAGCACGTTGCTCTAGAAACCAATCGATATGCGAGTAGTAAATTGTCAGGTATTGAGACGATTGGCCCAAAATCTCATTTTAGAAAATCGATTCAAATGATATAAAGAGATTTGTTTGTACCGAAATTGGAATGGGTTTGGAATGGAAAACATTATCAAAACTCATTTTGGTTTAGGGCAACTCCCGAATTTTTCCAAATCATGAAGAGAGACGAGTATCAACTCATTTGGTCATTTTTGCACTTAGCAAATAATGAAAAAAATAAAAACCATGATCATCTTTTTAAAATCCGGCCCATAATAAATATGGTAGAAAATACACATAAAAGCAATAAAGAATTAAGCATTGATGAATTGATGATAAAATTCAAAGGGCGACTGTTTATCAAACAATATCTACCAACTAAGCCCAGTTCCAAGTGGGGGGTCAAGGTTTGGTCACTGTGCGATTCAAAAACAGGCTTCCTTCTAAAGTACGATGTATATAAAGGAAAGGAAGCCAACCTACAGCAGAAGGATTAGGATGTAGTTGTAAAGGCTTGTTTATTAAATCATCATAAAAATAAGGACCATGTAGTTTTCATAGACAATGTTTACACAAGTGTGCAACTGTATGAAAATTTAAAAGAGAAAGAAATTGGTGCATGCGGAACTGTTCGACCTAACAGAAAAGGGTTGCCTGCTGATATGAAAAAATTTTAAATGAAAAGGAAAAGCCTACCAATCGTATGGAAAAACGAAAAAAAAATGCTTGCCTGTGCCTGGCTAGATACAGGACAAGTAAACATGATTTCTATTGTTGGAAATGCTGGTGTCACGGAAGTGCCCGTTCATTCTTATCTTACTAACTTATAACTAAAAATTGATCGTAGAATAGTCATTAAGTCTAACATTCAAAGAATGTATAATGTGCACATGGGAGGTGTTGATAGATTCGATCAGCGTTGTGTAACATATCCATTTGCAAGGCGGCATAAAAAAATGGTACCAAACATTTTGGCATTTTATGATAGAAGTGGCATTGGTATAATATACAAAATTCCACTAAAATTTCCCAAAGAAAATTTCGCCAACAGAAAAAATCCGATAACCAGGAGAGGACAAACTAACTCGAATATTGCTAGATGAACAAATTCCAACCCAATTGTCAAGTGTGTATCATATCATAATGCCCTCATCGTGCAGGAAAAAAGGGAAAGGAGCTTGCGAAAGGCAACAAACTACATATTATTGTGACAAATGCATTGGAAAACCTAGATTATGTGTGCAATCCTGTTTCAAGGACCACCACAAAACCACAAAAGTCAAATATAAAATATATTGTAAATGTTTGATTCGAGATTCTACATAGAGGCAATGCTATTTCATAATTTATAAAAAAAAAAATTTGAAAATATATTTCTGATATATTTTTATTTTATTTTCAGATAAAACCTGGAAAATTGTTGTTTTATTTTTTTTAAAGTTGTACGCTCTTTATTATTACTAATTTTAAATATATAATTCTCAAAAAAAAATATTTTCACCTTTTTTTCCCTGTATTTCCTTTTTTAATTAAAAATAGATTTTTTTTTCAATTCTGAAGGTGAATATAGATGCAGCAGATAATGACTATATACATATAAAAAAATCGCAATTATATCTTTAACTTTATTTTAATGGATAATTGACTCATTACGTAATATTTTATGAAATTTTATTCAGCACTTGAAAAGTTAATAACAAAAACTTCAGATTCTGCAAAAGTTTATCCATTCTACAAATTATAGCTAAAAATTGCGTATCAATCATACCGCAAATTACGTATATTTTACTCCATTTTCAGTAGGCACCGTAAAGAAAAACAAATAATTTTAAAAAACTATATCTCCATCAAGCTATTTCAAAAAAGTTACAAAAAATAAACATAAATTTTGTCTATGAAAAAGCAACGTATATAATATTGTAAAAAAAAGAAGAAACATTTATCGAGTTAAAATAAAATATTGTCGAGTGTGCCAAGTATACAAATATTGTACATTCTAATAAATAAAAATAAAATGCCTGAAACAAAAAAAACTATAAATTTTGTGAAAAATAATTACAATCCACATAAAAAAAACTTTTGCTGCAAAAATAAAAATAAAACATCCAGATATATCCAATGCAGCTTACTGATATCTCGAAATGGATATTTCTTCTTGCTGAACTTGTCCATCTTTGAATTGTTGAGCAGAATATATGCACGTACTGGAGTGGGTGGTTTAATCTTTTTATTTCCTTCAACAGTATCTTTCACATATTTTGTATTAAAAGGTTCATTAGTTGTATTTATATTCATTTCTTTTTCAATTAAGTTTGGACAACTGTGATAAGTGTTTGACAAATGGTAAATTTTTGGTAGATGATTGCTACATACAGGTAGACTTTGATAACTTTTGCTTAAGTTGTACGTGGTTTTATTTTTGTTGACACCCATGGCACTTGTGTCAGTTGACTTCTTCCTAACTATATATGAATCGGGAAATTTTTTTCTTAGAATGGGCTTATTATCTTCGCAAACTATTTTTTCTTTCGTTGTACATTTAGTAACATTTGGTGTTGATAAAGCCTTCCGTTGAACAAATTTTATATCTCGAGGTTCTAGTGATCCTGTCAGTTTCTCCAAACTACCAAATTTTTTATTCAAAGTAAATTTCTTATCACTTTCATTTTTATCGGAAGGAAAAATGTTATCCTTCATCTCACTGTGGCATTTACCCAATTTGGAATAATTTTTTGAAGGACTGGATAATTTTTTGTATATTTCAATCTGTGTTTCTAGTTGAGTACTTCTATTATTCTGATTTTCTAAATCGTTGGTGTTTCTAAAAGCTTTATTTTTAAATTCTTCACTGAGATCTTTGTCAGTAATGTCTTTTGATTGTGTGCCATATTTAGACCATTCTTCTAACTGTTTATGAAACAATTCCTGTTCAGCTGCGGATAATTTAGAACTCTCTGTTTGATCTTTTTCAGTTTTGGTGGTGATATTATACAAACTCTGACTTATAATTTTTGGATTGTTCAATCCGCATTTGACAGATATTTTTTCATAGAGGTTAGGACTAGATTGCGAACTTCTTTTATTAAAATTTGCTTGGTAAGTCAAACGCATTTTATCAAAATGTCCGACCAAGGCTTTAACTTTTCCAAAACCTAATTTCAAACTATCGATACTTTGAGGAGCTTCTATATTTGTTGGTTGCTTCGATTTTAAAGCAGGTTTCTTGCCCTCATTTAATTTATTTACATGTATGTTGGACGTATTTAATTTAATACTAGATAAATTATTTTCATTTAAATTGACATTCAAATTAGTGGAAAGATTTTTTTCTGGAGGGAATGTGTTAATATTGGTCTCTAATTCTGCAGTGTACTTACTGCTATGGTCAGTTATATTGATTTCACTTTTACTGCTACAACTACTCTCCGCTATACTAAGAGTATCACATATCGTGTTGGATTTGTTACGTAGGTTTTCATCTAAATTAACATTATATTGAATATTATACTGAGAACTATTTTCTCTTTCTACATTTGATTGTACACCTACACTAAAAGAACTTGGTTTTTTAAAATCATTTGAAATATTGGTCCCGCCCTTTTCTTTCTGTGGCATATTATTTATTGTGACATTAACATCAATATCACAAGACTTTCTTTTCTCCAAGTACCGATGAAAATACTGAGAGGTATCTGAAAAGAGCATACGAATGCTAGGCTCACAATTGTTCCCTTTACACTTATTACTTTGCGAACAGCTTTTATGCTCAAATATGAGTGGTTCCGAGTCAGTTTCATCAATAAAGGGGATTTCTTCTTGGTCATCAATATTTGACTGATAAATATGAGGGTCTGTTTGTGACTGCTTCCTTAAACTAGGCGCAGTTATATCATATGACTGAAAATTATCTTCCGTGCAATCAGAAAAGCTGCAATCTGAATGGCACGAATAATTATTACAATCTACACATTGTTCCCTATGATAAACTCGATCTGTTACTGGACTTCTAGAATGCCTCAAATTGTTTTCTTCTGATCGTGTTCTTTTATTTAGTCCAGACTGTTTGGGCATCAGCATATTAGGATCTCCCACTAAACTGTGTACACTTATCATGCTGTCATCTGACTCAACAGAATGTCCTGAAGGAATTCTGTAAGATATACTGTCGAGATTGTTATCTGAGCTTGATAAGAAGATCTTGCTGTATGACGCTTGCCTCGAAATATAACCTGGTAAAAACGGAATAAATTTGACTTGAATACAAGTTGAAAAGTCCAATCAACAACCATATTATTTTAAGATATAACAATTATCAATAAGTATAAATTAGCATAGTTTTTAATATTTCTTTGGTAAAACAAAACATGCTCTGAACCAATCAATAAATCAATTCTCATTGAAAGTTTGTCTTAACCCTTTTAATCCCAGCATATTTTGGCAAAAACACAGTAGTTATATTTTATTTTTTATCTCGGTTAATATTTAGTTTTAAATGCATTCTTTTAAAAGTGAATGGTTCTCAAAGTTTAAAAAAATATATATTCAACATAAAAACTTGTATGACAACTTTGAGGCCGATGATCGGCCCCGTGGGATTTTTCCAATACACCAGTTGGGGCCGATGATCGGCCTCGTGGGATTAAAAGGGGTAAACTCTCGAAACAATTCAGTATTTGTAATTTTAAGATTTAAACTTAAAAGACTCATTATAAACCTAAATGTTTTCAGTAAATTTTATTATAAATTAAAATACTTTCATTATAAATCTAAATACATTACCATACTAGCCAAACTTTGATTATAAAGCTATTCTAATTTTTTTAATGATTTTTGGAGAAAAAATTCTTGTTTACTTTCATTATCAATTGATTCAAAATGTTCTTTCTAAGATCCTTGGAATGCCTTTTTTGTAGAATATGCATTCATTAGCTCGTATCTGCGACCGTTAATTTGTGTAAAAGATCTTGTTTTCAGTAATACCAAATTTTCTGGCAGTTGATAATTTATTTATAGCTTCTACAGCATGCACTACCATAACCTTGAAATTGGAATCGTAACTCCTGTGATTGATTTGATTTTTTCAAGCTCCTCGTGTTCCAATATGGTCACTCATATTTTTGAGGGTGGAAGAATATGAAAAACGTAGCACAAAAAATAAGATAAAAAACAACTGTCAGAAACAAGCAGCACAAACAGTTTACAAACAATGCTTTTTGTTGATCAAGTTCGTTGATCAAAATATTGCGAGAGAGAGATAAATGGAAATAGTTGGGGAAATATAACTGTTTCAGTCATCAACAGTAGTGAATTTATTATTAATTTGTTTGAGACTCTAATAAGGCGACCTCCATATTTTCGTGATGGTTTTTTTAAATAAAAACCTCGACTTATAGTCCGGCCAATATGATAATTGTCAACTATTTTATATGTGATTTGAACAAATTAAATAAGACTCAAATAGGTTATAATGAAACAGAGGGGTGCCTGTTTTTACTGATGGAACATAGAGATGCCTGTTTTTACTGATGGCACATATAGGGTAATGAGTTTTCGAGGAAGCCTACCGGCACATTTATTTTAAATAATAAATTTTTCCGTGGAAATCAATTTCATAAAACTAAAACAATTTAAATTATACTGACAGCATTATTCAAAAACTGAAAGTTCAGAATGACAAAAATAAGCATAATATTATGCTTATTGTAAAATATTAAACACCAGGTTTCTTAAGAACCAGCTAATTGTAAGTCTTTGAAAGTAAAAATAATTTTTTCACAGCCCATAATTGCACAAATACAAACCATTACAATGAAGATAAAAATAATAAAAGCATAATAATATGGTGGAAATATATTAGTGCAGTAGACAGGGCAGTAGATAGATTTGATGATCCCTGAAGTTTTCATTTCAATTTTTATTACCTTATTCTTTATTTTATTTTATATAATTTTATCAGGTGTACAAATAAGCCGCTGCCATTTGACAAAAGTTGGCGCCACCAGTAAGTTATGGTTAAAATTGTCAAATGTAAGATGTCATTGTCGTAAGGTTGGACTGTCAACAATATAACCTTGAAATATTTGTGAATTTTTATCAGTATAATATATTCTTTTGTGTGCGAAAATGTCAAGTTTTGAGCGGAATAAGCGTCATTTGCGGGAACTTTTGATTTACTTCTTCAATTTGAAGAAATCTGCAGCTGAGGCGCATCGATTGCTTGTAGAAGCATATGGTGAGGCTGCCTTAAGTGAGAGAAGTTGTCGTGAGTGGTTTCAAAAGTTTAAGAACGGTGAATTTGACATCGAAGACAAAGAACGTAGCGGAAGACCGAAAGTGTATGAAAACGCGGAATCGGAAGTATTATTGGATCAAGATTCGTGCCAAACGCAAGAAGAACTTACACCTACATTAGGAGTGACTCAACAAGCAATTTCACATCGGTTGAAATCATTGGGAATGATTCAAAAACAAAGAAATTGGGTTCCATATGAACTGACACCGAAAAACGTTGAATGCCGATTTTCCACATGTGAAATGCTGCTTGCCAGGCATAAACTAAAGAGTTTTCTGCACCGTATAGTCACTGGTGATGAAAAATGGATCCACTATGATAATCCAAAAAGGAAGAAATCATGGGGACCCCCTGGCCATGCTTCAACATCTACGGCTAAGCCAAATATTCATGGAAAAAAACTCTTGTTGTGTATTTGGTGGGATCAGCTCGGTGGCGTGTATTATGAGTTGCTCAAACCGAACGAAACCATTGCTGGGGCTGTCTAC
This sequence comes from Odontocerum albicorne, assembly GCA_949825065.1. NCBI lineage: Eukaryota > Metazoa > Arthropoda > Insecta > Trichoptera > Odontoceridae > Odontocerum > Odontocerum albicorne. The sequence goes on from OX463838.1 coordinate 29,902,134, forward strand.
CGAACACAATTGATGAGATTGAGTCGAGCACTCAAGGAAAAGCGCGCCCACTACTACTCCAGACACGTCAAAATTATTCTCCTGCATGATAATGCTCGTCCACATGTTGCGGCGTCGGTAAAAACCTATTTGGAAACATTCAATTGGAAAGTTTTACCCCACCCACCGTATTCACCAGACATTGCTCCTTCTGTTTTTCACTTGTTTCGATCGATGACGCATGGCCCGTCTGAACAGCACTTCACATCATATGAAGATACCAAAAATTGGGTCGATTCGTGGATAGCCTCAAAAGATGAAACATTCTTCCGACGCGGTATCCGTATGCTGCCAGAAAGATAGGAAAAGGTAGTGGCAAGCGATGGGCAATACTTCGAATAAAACACGAGGTTCCGTTCTTTCACAATAAATGCCCAATTTTTTATTAAAAACGGCGGAAACTTATTTGTATACCTGATATTATTTCTTATTTACTTTTCGAATCTTCTGTCTTATTTTTTTTTATTCTGAACTTGGTTTTTTTTACATAGGTTATTCCTCTTTACATGTATTTTTTATTTATTACATTTTTTTTAATATTTATTTAAATTTAAAATCTGAAATCAATGGACAACAGGGTGGAAGAAGACCGAGAAAAGAATGGATAGAAATAGTCGGTAAGAAGTATGAGAAACAGAAGCAACATGTGTACCGTCTTAACAGATCAGTCCATTCTGACATTTCATTGACAAAAAAATACAAATTCCACGATGATCAGCAGGTTCAAGCTGCTGCAGTCTTCCATCAGATTTATTTTTCCATCATAATGCTATTATAATTTATTGAAAGTAGCTAATAAGCTACAGAAAAACATCAATTTACATGAGTAAGGTCTGAAAGTAAATCTAATCAAGAAGTGAAGTAACCAGGAATTAAACTTGAGATACCTGCTTATGTAGCAAGCATGCTAACTATTAGACTATAATCATCAACTTAAACAAAACCAACCTCTGTTAGGGCTAGGCTGACGTAGCAAAGTGGCAAGACCATGCAGCACGGCACCCTGCTTGGCCACCTCCAGAGTGACAACAGGACCAGTGCGCACCAGGAATTCGGCGGCCCGCTCCTGGGAGATACCCACCAAGGAGTGCCCGTCCACTGACAGCAGTTGGTCTCCAGCCTGCAAGCGCTGGTCTGCCGCCGCTGCACCACCCGGCACTACAGATTTGATGTAGATACCCAATTTGCTTTGTCCAGCTCCCTACCAAAATACACTCAACATATATATTTACTTGTATATTGCAGAACCTCAAGAATACTGTAAGCCATAAATGATATTTTAAGATTTTAATAATAATTATTTTTAAAAAATCCCAACAAATTCATAGCATAACCCCAAAATTACACACCAGCAATTTGCATTTTTCCACCATTTACTTTTTCCCTGCCCCATTTAATTTTTTAATGTTTGGTACAGCCTAAACCACTTTTCAAGATTTTTTTGGCAAAATACAGAAGAATAAAATGGTTACTGATTTGGGTTTTTTTCCCCCATCAAATAATTGTTTTATAAATATTTTTTATTATAACTTTTTCAGTAGTAATATTTTAATTATTTTCTCTTATATTTAATTTATAAATATCCTGAAAAACTTAACTTAGGGGTTATGTTGCATATTTAATGTCAATCAGATTAAAACCATGTTATTTCAACTAAGAAATAAATATGTAATTAAGAATAATCAAAGTATTTAATGTGTAATCAATATACTAAGAAATTTGACAGTTAAAATTAAATTAAGAAGGAAAACTGAGTACTTTAAAAAAAAGTAGGGTGTGAATAGATACATAAATGTGTCCGAGACGAGGATGTGTATTAAAACAGAAGTAGAGATTTTTTTTGCTTAACTCAACACCAATATGGATATAATAGTGTGTGTGAGATAATGATGATTTTATTTCAAAATTAATGATAAAATTTCAATGCATATGTATACTTTTTTAATACACTAGAAGGTCCATTCTGAGAAAAAAAATCCATAACTTGTGCAAACAGTAGTGTTTCGTAAATTATGTTTCGTTTGTAGGCTTTACTTAATTGACTTATAATTTTATCTCTGTAGCTGTTAAGGAAAATGTGGATTTTCCCAGTGTGATGTATGAGAAAGTTTGATTTCCACAGATTATGATTAAAAAAAGATTACAGAATGCAGAGTTGATATTGAACTAAAATACCTTTGCAGCAACAATACTAAGACCCATTCCATTAGAGTTCTTGTGAAGCTTGATGACTTGGACTAGGGGCTGTTGGGGAGGACTGGTCACTACACCACCACCCTGGTAGCCTGAAATAGAATAAACAAAACAATTTTTTTAAATTAAGATTAATTATTTGAATTAAATTAAAAAGTGTAAAAATTTCTCTCAATTAAAGCGTTAACACATTGTTTGCGGGAAATGCTTAAAAGCGTCTTTTACATACTGTTGGTAGAGAGCGGGAGACGCTTAAAAGCGTTGTATTTGCTTACTGTTGGTAGAGCGCGGGAGACGCCAAAAAATGTTGTACAGATCGGAATTGGGTTTGCGGTTACTTGTGAAGTGAAGCGATTAGTATAATGAGGGTCGGGTGGCAGACTGTCTTAGTATAATGAGGGTCGGGTGGCAGACTGTCGTCATATAACATGCACTCTAAATACAACAGTTGTAAGATAAACATTTCCTTTTTATCTTTATAATTCTTTAGTATTGAGGCGATATTGTTTAGTTCAAGACGTTCTCCATTTTTATTTCTGCCTACATTCCGCTATTGCAAATTATTTTTATTAAAAAAATATTACAAAATACCTATCATTGTATGATATATTATAGTGGATATCGATCGCTGTTGTATTTGAAAAGTTATTTGTTCCGTATTTTTATAATAAATGAATATATTTTTCATAAAAAATACCCAATAAAAATGGATTACGATAGTAATGAGAGCGATGGAGAATTGTGTGCTGATAATTTGTCAGATTATTCTTGTGTTGAGAAAAATACAGATGGCGAATTTGAAACTAGTAATAATGAAGTTACCGCGCGTCCTGGGACATTTTTCCGATGAACAATTTCAAGCGATTCGGATTCAGACTCGGAGGAAGGTGAAGAAGAATGGTCATCAGCAGACCAGTCCTGGAAGACTTTTTAGGTCGACCAGGTTTAACTACCGGTAGTGTTTTGAATAGTGTAACGGAAGCGATAAATTTATTCATAGGAGATGATTTTTTTACATTCCTTGTACAAGAATCTAACAGATATTATTATCAAAATAAGCACAAATTTTAAATATATAAGAAAACTCCCAAACGGAAAGACATTACAATACAAGAAATGAAGAACTTTTTGGGACTTATATTTCTTATGCGACAAGTCCGTAAGGACAGAAGAGATGAATACTGGAGTTCAGATGCATCCACGGAAACATTGTTTGCGAGCAGACCAATATATTTCTTATTATTCTATCTCACGAAAAACTACTAAATGGACAAAAAGACTGGCGATGTATTTAATAAATTGTGCATTGTTCAACTCCTTTGTTGTGTATAACTCTGTTACAAGAGAAAATAAAACATAATATAAACAATTTTTAAAGGACACTGCAGAACACTGGGTGGCTGATCAGATTTCATCGGATAATATTCAAGACTCGGAACCGACACCATCGACATCTGGTGTCCGAAAAAAATCTTCAAAATCAGATTCTCCGGGAAGACTTTCAATGGATATGAGAAAACACACATTGGAAAAGATTGAAAGCACTGGTCCACAAAGTGCGTAGCGAAACCCGATATATGTGTAAATTCTGTGATGTGCCATTACATAGAGGGAACTGTTTTCAACGATATACTTTAAAACAATATTGGTATTTATTTTTTCGTATTTTCAAAATATATATTATGTTGAACATGTACAGAAGGACTAAATGGACAGTAAGGTAAAAATGCATTTTAACCTTCAATATCATAATTGTTTACCCAAATATACGAGGCATATCCAGAAACTAAGTGTACTGAATTTTTGTAGGTTACAATTTTTTTTATTTAAACAAAAAAATTACGTGGTTACCGTAGTACATATGTAAGCTATTTTTCGACATAGTCGCCATTTCTCTCAATGCAGGCGGTGAAGCGGGGTATCAACTTTTTGATGCCTTCCTCGAAGTAGTTTCCCGCCAACCCCTCCGTCCACTTCTCCACCTCCTCATTTACCTCCTCATCGGTTGAAAACCTTTTTCCACCCATGTGCAGCTTCAGGAAAGTAAAGAGATAGTAATCTGAAGGTGCTAGGTCAGGGGAATGCGCGGGATGCTTCAGGACATCCCATTTAAACGAGGCGAGCAGTTCCATCTGGCATTGTCGTGGCACTGGCAGACTCCCTTTGTCAGCATGCCTCTCCTCTTGTTCTGAATCGCCCTCCGCAATTTTTTTAGGGTCTCACAGTATCTTGCAGAGTTGATGGTCTCCCCTTGAGGCATATATTCAATTAAAATTATGCCTCGACAGTCCCAAAACACGGATGCCATGATTTTCTTGGCTGAAATTGTGGTTTTGAACTTTTTGGCGGAGGGTGAAGAGGTGTGACGCCACTGTTGAGACTGCCTTTTGGTTTCAGGCGTGTAGTGTGCAACCCAAGTTTCATCTCCAGTAACGATGGAGCGGAGAAATTCATCTCCATGGAGTTTGCAGCGCCTCAAAAACTCTTGCCTTTTTACAAAATTTCGCACTTGGCGGGAGATTGGTTTGACATTTTTCACGAAACGTGTTGTCGCGTCGACACTTCTCAACGTACTGACCTCGAACCGGTCTCGTTGCGGAGGGGAAGGGTCAGGCTACACAGAAGTGAGGCCAACATGTCGAAAATAAAATCCATCCGATCGTGAGAGCCTCAGTACACTTACTTTCTGGATACGCCTCGTATATATAAGTTTATAAATAGATCATTAAAAACGATTTCATTAACCTTTTCACGGCGAAAGCTCGAGTATCTTTGGTATGTACATACTGGCGGTGGTGTTTTATGTCTATAAATTTATCTCAATTACATCATAATTATGTCAAATACAGTTTATAAACATGAACTTAAGCATAAGGAACACATTAAGATTATATTTTTATCAATTGATCATAGGGATCTAGTGTTTTCATGTTTATTCTGTATCTACATACAAATATGACTCATCGCCTGGCAGCCATTATCCTGAAGTGGAGTGGTGTGGAACTGTGCGCCGATGTATTTTTTAGCTGACACTATACACACGTAATATTAGAAAATATTCTTATAACACTATTATACAAATAAAAGTATGTTTTTGGATTTTGACGAAAAGATTTATTACGATAAGTACACTGCAATAATAATAATTCTACTTTGGAAAGTTGAATTATTATTATTCCAGTGTACTTATACAAAGCTGGCGTGAAATGGTCGAAAACATGTTACACACAGACTCACATTGCACTCACCACACATATATCTAGATCTTTTCCTTAATTTATGTTTATGAGCGCATTCATAGCATCGACGAAAAGGTTGCGCACAGTTTTCAGTTCCTGGAATTTCTATAGGACTGTGTGCGGCTATTATTGAACCCGCTAAACCAAGATGTAGTGGATTGCTAGTGGACGGAGATGAATGGGACAATTTTGATGCTAGTTTATATTTTTCAAATATTTGTCTCATAACTGCTAAATGAAATTCCGCTAAACCTATTGTTTTTCCGGCTGTATGCTTGTAAATAAAATATGAATTTAGCATGTATACTACAGATCAACAAAATGAAAAGCCAGCTTTCTATACCATTTTAAAGTTTTTCGAAGGCAACTACTAAGCATCATATCGGTTTTGTCCACACTACCACTTTTTATTGTAATCCACAACGCACTCAGGTTTTTTTACCTTTTCGCCAGTTTTATAATTTAATTTCTCTGTTGAAACAAATCTGTCACTATGAATTGTTGTCAGCATATGAATTTCTCTCTTATCGTGCCATTTTATAGCCAACAAGGGTCCACAATGTTGAGAATCAATGTCTCCTTTCTTGGTTTTTTTGAAGTTGGGCATACCTTTACGAGATTTTCGAACGGTTCCACATGCATTTGTTTTATTGTCATGTAAAAACTTAAATAATTGTGGGCTTGTGTAACAGTTATCACACCACAAGTTGTGTCCTTTTCCAAGATTGAGAAGTCATTGAGAAGCGTTTTGATAACTGCACCCGATATACCCAACGATTTATCATCAATTATTTCTGTTCCATCACCGCAATACACAATTAGATCTAACACACAACTGGTTTCAACATCACATAAAACAAATAATTTAATGCCGAATCTGTGACGTTTGGAAGGAATTTTTTTTCTATAAGTGACAAAATCAATCCTTAAAATAAATATTTTATATGTGTTTTATTTCTATCTGAATATAAGAATGTGTCCTTAATGCAAAATGACGTTAACCCTTTCACTGCTAATATAAAATGCATGATAACCGATTGGTGCTCAATATATTTGAATAATAAAAATCTAAACAAATAATTAAAATGATGCCTTATTTCACAGATAGTACACGCATGTGTCGATAGGTACCCATAACTCGACACGGGAAGTCGACGCATCCTCACTATACAGTGGTATCAGTGGCAAGACCATGCTGTAATGGGTTTACACATGTAAAAAATATATACCCACTCTTTTTTTATTTTTATCAAATGTACTTGAGTGACTTTTTAGTGTGATAACAGTGATGTTGCTATTTTGATGCATACCGTAATGGTATTGAATGGAGGTTTTTATGACATTTTTAAAACATTATATTACAAAAAAATATACATATCAAGTTAGGTTTATACAATAATAAAGTAAAAAATAATTCAATATTTGTGGTAAAGTTGGAAGCAATGCTCCAAACAACAAACAAAGGCCAGGTTGTGTAGAGCAATCTGGACAAAAGAATAATGAAGCATTTCTTTTCTTAGCTGTATTCCAGCATTGCTTACATCTGCGTCTTTTGGTTTTATTGTCAGTGTCTTTTTCACAAAACTTCGGCAGATGTATCTTGGTTTTTGATTGTACTGTTTGTCTCGGAATTGATGATGGAGGTGGACCTAATAATTTTTTGATTATAAATAGCCTGAAATCATACGACATTTACTGTGAATTGTCTGCATTGTATAAATGCCAAGAGTTCAATAATATCGTCTGGAACAGATTCAATAATATCGTCTGGAACGGCCAACTTTTTGTACCAACTTAATATTTTCCTTTTGCATGGGTAGTAAACTAACATCTGGTCATGATAGCCTATACTGCCCATGTGATTGTTGCAATTTATTACCATATTTGGTTTGGTGACCACTTTACCACGTCGGTTTTTAGTATCAGACAGCTCCCCATCAAATTCAGAATAAATCATAGACTTCTCAGGGGTCTTTCCATTTGGTAACACATATACCATTTTCTGTGTACTGACACACTTTCTCCTTTCTTTAGTTTTTTTATCTATAACATCGATAGGGTTTTCTTTTCTATTTGCTCGTCTTCATCTGATGATCTACCATATGCAATTAGTTTTACGGCCAATTCACTTGATTTGCAAAGTTTTATACCATATTTGGCCTTTTTGCCTTTTATATATTGGCAAAAAATCAATCGGCCTCTCCAAAGAACCAACGATTCATTTATCGATAGTTGTCTGTGTGGATCATAAATTACCTCCATCCTTCCATTGAAAAAATCAATCAATGTTTGATTTTTGCCAAGCTCGACAGATCTTCCTCATTATTGTTGAAATGTAGTGCCCGTAAGATAAATAAAAATCTATCTCTTGACATGAATTGCGAAAATGCCGGTAAATTGAATAGGTAGTCCGTCTTCCAGTAGTCACTCAACCGGTTCAAACGTATTGTTCCGGTGTGTAGTAGTAAACCCAACCACACCCTCATGTAGTCTTTAGTGACATTTTTCCATCGCGTGATTCTGCTTATATCACCTTCTGATTTCCACAATACTTCAACAGTATACAAATTGGTTTGGTTTATCACAAGGTTGTATAAATCTTCATTGAAAATCAAATCAAAATAATCTATTGGTTCTTTACTTGACACCTCAATTTTCAGCCCGGGTGTTTTTAAAAATGGTATAGAGTCTGGTTGTTTTTTTATATTCGACCATTGAGTAGAGCTAACATCTGATGTTCTAGATGTTTGTGAAACAGTTTGAATTTGAATATTGTCATTATTTTGAATATCTGACTCAAATTCAGAATCGTCCTCGATGATCGTGAATTCTTCATCACTAACGTCGCTAAATGAATCATCCGTATTTTTTTTCGTAAAATCAAAAAGAAACTAACATGTTACTAAATATCACTATGTACACAAATTACTATGATATATTTTTCAAAAGGCACTTCTTTTTGCTCACAATGTCACTCATTCAAACTTGAAAATAACTAGAAAACATACAACAAAATATGTCTACAATAAATGTACCTTGCAGTGATCTTTTCACAAAACGGCGCTAGAGAAATAGTCCAGTTATTATTATTATTAAGTCTCTAACAATAATACCACAGTATCACAATGAAAACAAACTGAATAAAAACTAGAAAAAAATATTATTTACAACTGCGGGTGTAAACTCAACTTTACAATGCGATGCAACGTTACTCGCGAAAACGTTCGAATGTGACGGAATCTTCCAAAGTAATGAACGAATATCGTATGCTGATGTAATACACTAACAATATTAACAGTGCTACGATATTATTTTTAGAATATGATAATATTTAGGCATGGACATGCATGCGCGTGTTCTGAGCATGAAGCAGATGTTCATATGGACACGCCAGGCGTGTTCTCAGCAGTGGATGAGTTAAAAAAGATCTTGATATGTAAGTAATAAAAAATATATCTGACCATTCATGTAAACTGTCCAATGTCCTTGGGAGTGAGGCTGGGGGGCGAGCCGACATAACCCAGCTCTATGCAGTGGAGCCAAGAAATCAGCCAATGGTCCCGGTAGACCTCGTACCACCTCAGCACTGAACCCATCTTCAGGGATCAACAAGGACAGTGGTAATGTGCTGCTCTCCTCTAAAGTTATCTAAAATAAATGTTATGCATTTTCAGAAGTGATAATACCATAAGCATTCAGTGAATTTATGAAGATAACTAATTTTATACAGCATGATTATAAAAATCTTGCACAGTTTTTAATTTGCACAACTTACTTCTAAACATGATGAAATCAATCTGTAAGAAGGGTAATAAAAATGAATAATGAATAACTATTATAAATTTCAAATATGGGAAGTAAATATGATATAAAAATACCTCTCGACCATCGCCTCTGTGTAACTCGTCAGCCAAACCCTGCGCATGCTGCACGGCAGCCTGGACCAATTCAGGAGAGAGCCTCCGGCCGTTATCCTCCACGAAACCTCCCAGCAAGCAGCTCAACTGCACCGAATTCAGTTTGAAACAGGTGGAACTCAGGCTCACCATGTCTTCAATGGAATTCTTTGGAGCCTGGTAAATCACATAATTACATCAAATCACTGTAACACACACCTTGCAATCTACTAGTAATATTATTTTACTAATAGCTAACAATCTTAATAATATAATATGTCCTGTCAATAAAATTGAAACCAAAATATTATTGATATTTAAAAAAAAAATCTGGGTTATTAGTAGATAGGGTAGATGATGAGCAGAGTGAAAATATTGTAAAAATACACCTTCAAGAAATGAAAAAAGAAAATTGATTTTTCAGAGCAGAGCCCTGAATGAAACCATAGACAATATGCAGGTGGGTGATGACACCATTGAGCAGGTCTTCAAGAAATTCCCCCATTTTGGTTATTTCCACAACGTGCAAAATGAATTTATTGAGGACAATTTATATAGCGCCGATTGGAGAGCAGACTCCTCAAGGATGCTCTAACTCAATTTCTATTGACAAAAAGAAAAATGTTAGATAAACATGAGAAAAATTTTATACCTGCAGAAGGTGCGCGCACTGATGTATAGTAGCTAAATGGCAGTCTGCAGTAAGCTCCAGTCCCTGGCGCTCAGCCCAGTGCGTGAGCGGGGCCAGGCGCTCTCTCAGGAGGGCACCCCAGCCAGGCCGCCACATGTGGGAAGATCGCACCACCTTAGTAAAATATCAAACATTATACACACTATAGTCACTGGCAAAGTATACCAAGAATAATGTCCGACTGATCAACTTTCCAAAGCACCACAGGCATGTTTTTTGCACATTATAAACGTAAATTGTGTCTTGTAATATATTTTGTTTGTATTTCAATCATTAAGGTTGGATTGCCACTTAATTGAGGTAATTTTGTGAACTGCCTACCAGTTGCTTTCGGATCGACTGTGACCTGATCATAGAAAGTCCATGGGATAACAGATTGTTAGATTACCTGCATACTTCTTTTTACCATTAGTTGATATGAGTACGATCAAGTGTTAATAATTTCAAATAGATCAAACATAGTTATTGTGGTTTAGAAGAAAACTAGCAATTTAGTGGATTGGTCACTTTGCATAGGTGCTTCAAATTTCTAGAACTGTAATATAATTTTTAATTCATTCAAAAATTTACCAAAGCTCACAGATATGTTGGAAAGATCAACATTGTTTAATTTTAATCAACATTGCCAATGGAATAAAACGGGCATGAAAAACAATAAGGAATATTTACAAACGACTCACTTTATTAAAACACCACACGTTGATGAAATGAAAAAGTTGTGAAAAGAGTTGAATAGTCAAGGCAGCATTGACCCGGCAGCGGCGCAACAACGCCATGGCCGAGCTCAGCGACCCTAACAGCAGAGAGCCCGCCACATCGCTGCCTGGCTCCTCCAGCCATTTGGCCAGCACACCTGACAGCTCCAGGTGGAAGCAGGCCACCAAGTTACTGAAATCAATCCAATTACCACATGAAAACAATCGCATCAATAATTTCAATCAATTTACTAGATAAGAGTGAAAACATTTGTTCATATGTTATAAGGAAATTTTTAATAATAAAAATGCTGTTTCAATAATATTCAATGTGGAATTATGCAAACTGTCTTAAATGAGAAGTCATCAAATATGTTATCTCGTATCGCTAGTAATTAAGCTCAAATATATGACACAGATATGTTTGCCAGCATTTATGATATGCACTCAGTGAAAATTACTGCCCATTTGACCCGTAATATGGGTCTAGGAGTATTTTTTTTGTTTTCCTTAATAATAAATACATGTTTAAATTATTTTTCCAGTTTTTAATAATAATCATACATTTTAATCAGTCTTCCCTAATGGAGATATGTCTCCTAATTTACTTTTTAAAACTGGTTTCACCTCTGACTTGAAGTTTAGTAACACATTCTACCCCTCCAATAAATCGGCTTACAACACTTGACAAAATTTTAAGATTTTATAACAATTGAAATGTGATGTTGATACATTCTTCTATAGAACACAAACATTTTTCTTCACTTAAGTGTGATTTTTTTCAAATACAGCAATGTTATAGTTTTGAAACAAAATAAGTCTTACCTAAAAGCTGTCTGAACAGTATGTGCCAAGATGTTCTGTGCTTGAGTGGAAAATGCTGATATGTGACGATCACTCTTAAGGAAGTGCAGGAGCTCCGAGCCATTAGCCATCCAAAAGGCTTGGGCCCCTGCATCCCCATGTCGTTCCTGACAATAATAAAATACTATAATTAACATTTCTCTCTAAAGCTCACATTTATTCATACATTTCAATCAAAATTCTTACTTCCACTTATAAATAATTATATTAGTTATTTCTAGTAGGAATGTATAAATATTAAAAGAACATTGGAGGGACTTGAAAACAAAGAACACACCTTATTTGACACACAAGAAGTGATAAGCATTTGAAAAAATATTATTTTTAACATAAAATATTGATATATTTTTTGATATTTTTTATTCAGTAACGATAGGTTATGCAATTCTATCAATAATCTCCAATATATTTTTTAATTTTAGTTGTATAATCAAAAAGTCAAAGTATGATTTTATCATATTTTTTATAGTTATGGAGTTAACAACGTGGAGGAAGACATTGTAATTTGTTTAGTAAAATGCTGTTTTCCACTTAACATAACAGTATAACCCTACCGGTTTCAAGGTTTAAAACCTTGCAACCAGTAGGGTTATACCGTTATATTAGATGGAGAAAAGTGTTTTACTAAACAAATTACAATATAATTTTATTCTTGTTAACTTGAAAACTAAATAATCACCATACAACGTAATTTTGATATATGTACTGTAAAAAAATTATAAAGCAACTTTTTTGAAGCACATCTAAGCATAAAATATGTAAGAAATAAATGGCTCTCTGAAAGTGTGAATACCTGTACAGTGTTTTGTATTAGGGTGGCAACATGCTGAAGCAACGCAGTTAGCTTGTGTGCCCGCTCAGTGGGTGTTAACTCTGGTCTGTAGTGGGTGGATGCTCGGTATCTACAAATGTTATGATTCAATCAATATTCTGGCAACCCTCATATGAGACACGAGACACGCGAGTCTCACTTAATATTAATTGTCTTCATCAATTTATAAAATGGTATCATTTCTGATTTTTATAATAATATCAATGCATATTATTTTTGTAGCAAAATATTATTTTGTTTTAACTTTTAGCTGATTAACATTCCATTTATAATAAATAAATTTAGAATATTTACAATATTTACCAATTTCAAGATTGATGGCAAAAGCACATCTGGCTTGAAAAATGCTTTAAAAGCTACCAGTTGACAGTGCACAAATGCAAAATCTGTTTCATTGTGATAATTTCATTGAGACTAAAAATATAAAAAATGGGCCAATACATACCATCACACCATTTCCCTGTTAGGTAGAAGAAAAAATGTCAGATTTTCGATCACGACACACATCTTTCACCTTCTCTATATCCATACACCTTCTCATACAGTACCTTCGATTTCTCTGACTTAACATTTCCCTTTTTTTCTTTCAATATATTATTAACTTGATGCAACCATACTTGCTTGGAATAATGCCCGACATTTATTAATATAAAAGAAAAGTTTTTCTACATAAGATAATCTAATTTCTATAACTGGAATTATGAACAGGCACTTAGGTTGGACAAAAGTGCATTTTTTTGTCTTATTGTACCCTTTAATATATCCGAATAATTTGGATATATTGTAGAGTGTGGTCAGGACATAACATTGTCTTTGGCCCCATTATTGAGTCTGGATTTAGAACTGCTGGAACGGGTATGGAAGCCCAGGTTCATCATTGCATCACATATGTTGACAATAATATTCTGCACACGAAGAAGCAACCACAATTGCATAAGTTTAGCACTGTTATCAGATGATCTTTTTTACTAGCCTGGTCCTCTTTTTTTTTTTCGTGTACTATTGGGAATTAAATCTGAAATCTTCTGGTGTTATACTATGATCCAATTTAAAAAATTTGTCACAAAAATCAATATAAATAATAGAATGTAAGATATGTACTGTATTACACTTTTGCTATATACAGTACAACATGGTGGGTATATTTCTATACAGCAATCTCTTCCAACCAACCAAAAATTAGTTAAACCTCAAGTGAAAAAATCTTCAAGGGAATGGAATCCGCAACCCCCGGATTGGAAGACATGCATCTTACAAACCACAGAGGTCGTCATGTGTTAGTCCACAAGACTAGGTATCTAGATAATGGATTGTAATCATTAATTTTATGAATCATGACTATTATAACCTGGAACACGAACAAATTTATTGAGAAAAAAATACCTTGCGCAAAGATAAAGGGTGTACACGGGAGCCAACTTGAATGTAGGTGCTTCAACGTCCAACTCTGTTATAACACTATGGAGGAAGAGCTGCTGGGTGTGTTCGGGGAACTCCAACACAGCTGGCAAGATGGCCTCCTGACCCCGGGGCATTCTTTATCATTAATGGAAAATTGGGCAAACAAATAGATATTAGTGTCATGTATGAAAGTGGAATATATTTTGATTTTAAAATAAATAAATGTCTAAAAATCTAATAAAAAAAGCACTAAGCCTCATCCCAAAACATTAATTAAAGGATATTAATATTTATTTTTCTATACAAAATCCATATAATATTTCAATTCAATTTACGTAACTTCTGAAATAAAATAAAACTTAAAAAAATTGGTATGTATTGAACAAAATTCTTCTCCTATTTTTGCTGCAGGTCTATTTATCTTTTTTCAAAAAGAAAAACTATATAAAATCGTTAAAAAGTATTTTAAAAACTTTAGGAAGATGTACTTATAATTAGTAATGTTTGACTATTATATCGAGTGTTTTTTTTATTCAAATATATTTATAAATTTCAAATATAAACGTGGTTGATTGTCTTTAAATAATATGATGAATCTATGAAAAAATCCTTTTATTTATATTTAGTTAATTAAAGAGAAGTATGGTGAAAAAACAATGCATCGAAAACAAAATATATTATACTAAATAACACATCAATCAATAAGCCCCGGGACTAACCCACAGATGGCGCCTCTAATAACAAATCCATACCATTCTCAGTTAGTACCAACCTTAAGAAGTTACGTGTCAAACTTTCATGACATTCCGACATTGTGTCATTGAGTTACAGTGGTTTTAGTGACGCTACTTTTGCTATTTTCAAAACAATGGAAAAAACCGAATTTCGTGTGTTGATAAAACATTGCTTTTTAGTGGGAAAAAATACCGTTCAAACTCAGCGATGGCTTGAAAAGTGTTATCCGGGCTCTGCTCCGTCGAAAACAACCATTTGTCGGTGGTATGCTGATTTCAAACGCGGTCGTACAAACACAAATGATGTTGAAAGCTCTGGTCGTCTAAATGAGGCTGTTACACCAGAAAACATAAAAAAAAACCCTCAAAATCGTGATGGAAAATCGCAAAGTAAAGTTGCGTGAGATAGCTGACATCCTGAAGATACCATTTAGTAGTGTTTACACTATTTTGCATGAACATTTGGTCATGAAAAAGTTTTTTTCGAAATGGGTGCCGCGTTTGCTCACAATGGAACAGAAACAATAACGCATCGATGATTCAAAGTGCTGTTTGGCACTGTTTACGCGAAATAAACAGGAGTTTTTGCGTCGGTATGTGACAATGGATGAATCTTGGATCCACCATTATACTCCGGAATCAAATCGGCAGTCAGCTGAATCGAGAGCAGCCGGTGAAAGTCGTCCGAAGCGACCAAAAACTCAACAGTCGGCCGGGAAGGTTATGGCCTCCGTATTTTGGGATGTGCATGGTATAATATTCATCGATCACCTTAAAAAGGGAAAAACCATCAATAGCGAATAATACATAGCGTTATTGGAGCGTTTGAAGGCAGAATTGCAAAAAAAAAGGCCCCATATGAAGAAGAAAAAAGTTCTCTTTCATCAGGACAATGCACCGTGTCACAAGTCGATGGTAACGATGGCCAAATTGCATGAGTTGAACTTCAAATTGCTTCCGCACCTACCGTATTCTCCAGATTTGATTTTTCTCCAATGAAGATGTGATTGCCGAAACTAACGCCTATTTTGAGACCAAAGATAAATTGTTCTACACGGCTGGCATAGAAATGTTAGGAAAGCGTTGGAATTAATGTATCGCTCTTGAAGGAGACTATGTTGATGAATAAAGAAGAATTTTGGCAAACAAATGTTTTAGTAGTTAGTCCAGGGACTTATTGATCGATGTGTTATAATATGAAATTGCTGATTATTATCAATACAATAAAAATATTTAACAAACAAAAGACGGAAAAAATACTATGAGGAATAATTTGATCGATACAAATCATATTTTTTATCTACTTTCTAGCATACCACAATAATTAAAAGTTAGAAAAAAAACTTTATCTAACGATACCCCTAACATTGAAAGTGCAGTACAATAATTAATATCTATTTTTAATTACACTTTAATTCTAAATTGAGGAAAAAAATAATAATGTGTATTAAGTACAAAAGTATTTTCATTACAAATTATGCTTCTAATGACATGAATATAATTATTTTATACCTGTTTTCATTTCCAGATCCCCCACTTTTGATGCTGCAAACACTTTTTGTTTCCACGTTTCCATCCAAATCAAATGTTGTCTCGTAATTGTCTTTGTACTCCATATTATAATTTTTGTTGATGGTATTAGGCTCGTCTTTAGAGTTTGCAGTGCTCTGAGTATTGGACATATCATTATAATGCGGGGAAAAGTAATTATCTTGTAACAAATCAGTTTTAGAATTCCCCACATTTGATAAAATCATCGATTCTCCATCTCCTTTCAGGTGATTGTTATTATTATTATTGTTGTAAGCTGAAATGGAATCGCCAGAAAATCTTTGATGTTTTCCATTATAACCAGAAATGGAGAAGTTGTCTTGCGATCCAGCAATTATATTGTTCCCAGAAGTAGGACTCATAGCTCTGTGTAGATCACTGGTGACAGTACTATTTATTCCTGTTGTTTCTATTGAACTCTGTAAGCCTTCCATTTGACTGTGCATTGAAGGGGACATCATTCCACTAATATTATCAGGTACGGGTGAAGTTGGAGATCTGCTATGTCATCATCACATTTGTAGTTTTGTTCAAACAATTTTGCGACGTAAGTAACGATGTTTGGCACAATTTAAACAAGTGATGTATCAGGTGAATGTCGAAATATGCCATTAATAAATAATGTAATGTGCAGCAGGGGATGACCAGTGGCACAAACATGCAATCAAATAAACACAAGCATAAGCGAAAATTTTGTGTAAACTGCTATTTGGCATTCTATTTTACTGTAGCCAGGTGAGAAATTAACAAAATATATGATTGGCAACTTTGTAAAAATCATTGTGACAAATTCAATTTTTAAATTAAACAGATTTTCCTGGTGTCATTTTCATAGTACATTAGAAATGTGTCTAAGAAAAATGATTATTAAAAAAGTAATAGTATTATAATGTGGTGGCAAAACTTTATTGAATATGTTTGATCAACAAGTAAAATCTGTTTATTTCATTGATTACATGTAAAAGTAACATTATAAAAGTTGTCTTTCATTAAAAAATGCAAACTAAATTAAAAGTGGCCTTTTTCAGCTATCGTCTAAAACAAATTATATACAAGTGTTATTTCATGTGACAGGAGTGAAAAATCTATATAAGAGTGAACTTCACTTTGCTACCTAGCTATGATTTCTATAAGGTTGTTTTTTTTATGTAAAATGCTAAAAATATAGAAAAGACAACTAGAAAAAAATATAAACAACATACCTGTCATAAACTGAGCCAGTTTCAAAATGTTGAGACTGGGAAAGGTTTCTATTCAGGGTGTTGTCCTGTGCAGGATCCACAAAACGGAATGTAGATGTTCGACCAAACTTAACCAAACAGCCATGCTAAGAAACAATATGATTGGCAACATTACAATGTAGAAAAAAAAAACGTATACATGAAAGAAATGCAAGAATATGATGAAGAAAATACCTGAAGTATGGTGGTGTGAAATATCTGCTGGCCATTGATAAAAGTGTGCGCGTCCGCATGAAGCGGTGTGAGTGTTACTATCCCATCTACAGCAGCCACCACACCGTGCCGGGGCTGTATGGAGGGGCCGTAAATCTGCAGAGCAACACCGTTCGCCGATCCAACCTGATAAAGAGTACATATTTTCACTAAGTATTATTTATACTTTTATATTAAACCAAAATTTACCTTATTGCACATATTTTTTTCTATTAATTACTTTTTCAAATATTCTATTATTTATTACAATCAATTTTGAATGTGGGTTAGCAAAATGTAAAAAATATAAACATTTTCCTGTTTAAAATGTATGTATAAAAAATTATAGTTATTTGTTTTCTACCCTGCAACATGGTGAATGTCACAATTCAGACAACTGAACTGATAGTTATAGTACAATTGTCATCTCTCACAATGGATATAAGCTATAAAAGTTGAATAATATCAATAAGAAATTATGGACATGGATAAAATAAAGCCCCCTAGATATGATACTATATTTCATACAATTAATACACAGTTTCAACTTCGTTAGTTGATTGTATAAAAATTATAGTTATTTGTTTTCTACCCTGCAACATGGTGAATGTCACAATTCAGACAACTGAACTGATAGTTATAGTACAATTGTCATCTCTCACAATGGATATAAGCTATAAGTTGAATTATATCAATAAGAAATTATGGACATGGATAAAATAAAGCCCCCTAGATATGATACTATATTTCATACAATTGATACACAGTTTCAACTTCATTAGTTGATTGTATAAAAAATTATGAGAAATTATTTTGAAGTCGGCATCAACCTTGAATAACATCAATAAATATTTGAGCATGCTCTATAAAAATGCACATATTTAGAAAATAGCAAACATTTTTTTGTGTACAGTAGCCAAAACAATGCAAACCACTTTTGCCACATAACATTTAGATAATCCATAATGAAAATAACAGATACAAACAATTGGAAAGGCAAATATACAATTACATACAAGTTAAAATTCATTCTCTGATTTAAGAATTTATTTATATTCCAAAATACATTTTTTAGTGAGATAATCATTTAGAATACAATTTTATTTTCCTATCTCAGTTGAAATATGTTACCTCAAGGACTTCCGATGTAAGCCTGACACTTCGGCCATTGTCCACAGGCGTCCCATCAGTCTGGGTCTCCAGCAGTAACCCAGCACAAGGGCCTCCCGTGCCGGCACGGATGGAGCCCGACTTCTTCTTTCGCCTTCGTGGCTGGTCTGCCGGCCTCCGTCGCACATGGAACATTATCGATCCTGCAATCATATCTTTATATTAGGTTGTCCAGACGAAAATAAAATATTTTGCATGGTCATTTTTGACCATGAGTTGTGTTCCAGTCTTTGGTCCTACGAGACGTGTTTTGTGTTCTATTCATCAGTTGACATCTGGAGAACGTTATATAATTGATAAAAAAAAAAATTTCGAACGTGGGTTTAGATGAAGAGTTATATACCTGACAAACAATTTAAACGAAATAGCATATATGAATACTGTCAAAAAAATAATGCAACAATTGCGACTAAAAACCTTCGCGACATATTTGGAGAATGTTTAACTGTTCGGCAACGCCAAAGGTGGTTAAAGTGGTGATTTTAATTTAAAAAAC
This sequence comes from Odontocerum albicorne, assembly GCA_949825065.1. Taxonomy (NCBI): domain Eukaryota; kingdom Metazoa; phylum Arthropoda; class Insecta; order Trichoptera; family Odontoceridae; genus Odontocerum; species Odontocerum albicorne. The sequence continues at coordinate 29,921,368 of OX463838.1, forward strand.
AATTCTCCAAGTGAAAAAGTAGTGAAAGTGGATAATGACTTATTGCATCCAGAAATCGAATCAAATCCCACACTGACTATACGACAATTATTATAGCTGGATTATAGATTGGATACTCAAAATCTAGTGTGCAAGAACACTGAAAAAAATCGGCAAGATTGTGAAGCAGGGTGTATGGATACCGCACGATCTAACGGATGAGACCAAAGCGGTACACAAGCGCATATGTGAAGATTTATTCGAAAAAGAGACAAACACTCCGTTTTAACACCATTTAGTTACCGGAGATGAAAAGTGGGTGCTATATTCGAACCAACGACGTAAACGCCAATGGGTTTCAAAGGGGCAGGTAGCAAAACCGACCCCTCGTCCGGGTCTAACTGTAAAAAAAAGTACTTTTGAGTCTATGGTGGGCAAAAGGCATAATTTATCACGAAGTCCTTCATTACGGTAAAACAATTATAAGTGAAGTATACTGTGCCCAACTTGAAAATTTAAATGCAGCAATAAGGCTAAAGAGACCTGATTTTTTCAATCGACATTCAATTTTATTGTAACACAACAATGCCCGACCCCATACATCGAAGATGACTGAAAATAAAATAAAGGAGCTTGGATGGAAAAATATGCTTCTCCCACCATATAGCCCCGATTTGGCTCCTTCAGATTATCATTTATTTAGATCCATGCAACACTATTAGGCTGAAAAAAAAATTTCACTTTAGAAGTGAAAAAAGGCATAGAGGAATATTTTGCATCCAAATCCACTAAATTTTATTCTGACGGTATTAAAAATTTGTTAAATAAATGGAAGAAGGTTGTGTCTACCGAAGGAGAATATATTGTATCGATGTAATAAGAAAATAAATTTTAAAAAATCGATCTACCTTTCATTTAAATAATGACATTTTCATCTGGACAACCTAATATTTTAGTTTATATTCGCCAGCACAACTGGACCAAATAATAGAATTAATTTCTATGCTAGAAAATGTATCCAAAATGTAATTGATAATTCAGTATCTTTGAACCTTGAAATTAATTACAATAAATATATAAAGACTTTATATAAACATATTTTAATTTATCCATTTTCTATACTCCTAATGTAGACCAACCGACCATGACACTTTATGGCTACCATATCAAGGTCAAGGGAGGATTAATAAGACTGGTCAAATATATTTTTTTATATTTTTTACATAAATATAATGAAACATTCTACAAGAATAAATATTCTTTTAACAGAAATATAAAATGGATTTAACTTGAATTTCTATTATTTTCTCTTGCATCACTTAGTGACCAAATATCATTAATTCCATGGAGGAAACATCCTTCTAAAAGTGTGAAGTTAATAAACCTTTTAAAGGCCTCTGTCATTAACGTGACTTCATGAAAAATTTATAAAACCTTAAAAAACAAACCTTTAATCTAATTTTAATTGATAAAAGGTTGTTTTAACCTAATTTAAAAGTATTACGGGTACCAGGAATTAATCCATTATTTTATATACCAACACATGTATAAGTTTATTTTTATAAAAAATGGTTCAATATTTATCCAAAATATAATTTCTATCAGTATTTACAACTATTCCCCATCGCTTTTGTAATTTTTCGATTACCTTTTTATAAAATATGGTCGGTTTAGAATTAAAATGCAAAATTAGGTGATTTTTTATATCGCCTACATTATCAAATTGTTTATCTTTGAATGTGTGTTCCAAAGATCTGAATTGAATTAAGTCTGAAGGAGTTAAATTTGGGGAATATGGAGGGTGTAGTAGAACCTTCCAGTTGAACTCCTGAATTTTGTCACAGGTCATTTTTGAAGTGTATGGGCGGGTATTATCATGGTGAAGAATTATCACATTTTGGTTATTTAAACTTGGAAGTTTTTCTATCAGCTTCTGGTTCAATCTGTTTTATTGTCGACAATAAATCTCCGCAGTTATCGTTTCACCTGGTTTTAATAACTTAAAGTTCATTTTACTGGAAACATTCCACCAGATGCAGAAAAGGATCTTTCGAAATATCTTGTCTTGGAGCTAAAAGTGGTATTACATTTGGCAAAATCCATTTTTTTTTCGCCTTACATGATCGTTAACTATCCACTTCTCATCTTTGGTTACGAATTAGATGCAAAATCGGATGATTTCTATGTCTTGTCAACAAAGGTCACATGTTCACCCGCTGTTCTTTGATATCTGAGGATAGTTTGTGCGGTGCTAAATAACCATTATATTCACTTGACCAATCCTTTTAAAATATAACTACATTATGGACCATGGAGATGAGTCTCTATGACAATTTCTCAATGGTTTGCCGAGGATCTGATTCACATAGCAATTTCAGCAGGTCATCAAATTTTGAGTCGTCCTGATCTAAGGGCATCCTTTAAATCCCTATTGCCCGATTAAATTTTCTAAACCACCATTGACGGTTAACACTTCACCATATATGTTGTTTATGACTTGAATGGCCTTGCTCGATTTCCAGCCTCGATAGAAAAACAGCAACATAAAATGTTTGAAGTGTTCTTCGTCAGTGTTGGGGTTCGACATTTTATCCTTAACATTAAAAAAATATTTATTACGCTTAAAATAAAGCTAGCCAATAGGACCACAAAATAAAAATTTCTGGACATGTTTACTTCACCGCTTACGGTCACAAACTGAACTCAAACAACAGTGCCTAAAAATAATGGAATAATTTCTGGTAAACCATATATCATACATATATTTTTTCAATACGAAGAGTAAAACTATTTCTATCCAACAGTAATGAAGTACTTGATAAAATATTTAGTTTCAGGTAGCAAGTTTTCAAATCACACAAAAAGTCAATCAATAAACTATTGTAGAACCAGTATATTTTTTTACTGTATTATTGAGTACTGTATTAATCTGTTGGGGGAGTGATAAGGTTTTTGTCAAAGAAAAAAGTGCCCATTACCATTTCACACACCTTTTTTATAGGTGATCAAATGAAATTCAATAGGAGGAAGAGATCGATATTAACATTTATTCAATACAATTATGAAATTCAAAATGAGAAAGTGGATCGTGGTACTGACGGGGTTGAAACTTGCTTGGCGATGACATTGAATTTTAAATTGTAAGTAAATCGTCATCTTGTTCTTTGAGTAATCTAGAATTTTTACTTATAAGAATTTAATTCAAAACAACAAACCTACTCCTGGGGGTTATGTACTGCCCACCTGGATTACAATAATTACATCTTCATTTGAACAAATTTCCAATTACGGACAACACACCACATCTGGGTTCTCGCATCACGATCTTATATTTGAAAGCTATAAAAGTTGCCCTCCAAAATATTCCAGGGATACAATCCATGTTTAACAATTCCGAAATATCAATTAGGAAAATTTTATTTTGGAAGCCCGCAGCATTGATTGGAATCAAATCGTTGAGATTGAATCGGTGGACTTGAAGATTAAAGTTTTAAGCAACTTTTTGAGGGGACTTTTGAACTCACATGCACTTGATAGTGATGAAAATAAAATGCTATCTGCTCCGTGGATTAATTCTGAAATAATCAAATTCATGGCTTTAAGAGATAAAGCAAAATCTCATTTTAAAAGACAGCCTTGTGATCTATACCGTGTACTGAGAAAGAAATGTAACCAAAAATTGAACAATGCTAAAATTAAACATTTTCACTCTTCAGTCAGAAAACGTCAGAAAACGATATTTATCTATTCCTTATAATTTTCTGGAAATGTGCATGTGTTACCATTTCCAAAAAATGCGAATCCCCTATCACCAAGAGACTATTGCCCAATCTCGATCCTTCCTGTTTTTCCAAAGTTCTTGAGAAAATTGTTTATAATCAACTTATGACACACTTATCTTCTACTAAGCTACTTACTCCCTTACTATCCGGTTTTCGTCCTAGACATAGTACGACTATTGCAATCATCAAGATTACTGATGATATGAGACAGGTAATGGACAGTGGACAGCTCACTCTCTTCACACTGCTGGACTTTTATAATGATTTCAATTCAGTCAATTTTGACTTACTCATTGAGTACATGAAACATTAGAACATCTAACGTCACACCTTGAAATGATTCAATACTTGCATGGGCATAGAAAACAGGTAAAATTCTCAAACCGACTATCCAATGAGATTCTGCTGAGTGCTGGCATTCCGCAGGGTGGAATACTGTCACCAATTTTATTTTCAAGCTTCATTAATTTCAATTCAATTATTAGACAGCTGTGGAACAAATATCATCTATACGCAGATGATCTTCAATTCTACTCTAGCTTTCATCTCTGAGATGTTTCTTTTGCTGCTATCATAAATTATGACCTCAGCTACATCACGCAATGATTTTTAGAAAACGGTGTACTGTGAAACCTCTAAAATCACTATCAATTGTCATGGGAAGTCAACATTTTATCAATATTAAAATTGATAATTCTGTAATTCTGTATTCATTCCATGCAAAAAATCTGAGAATCCTTATTCATGAAAAATTTCAGTTGGCATAATCATGTTTCCGAGTTATGCTGCAAGATCTTTGCTTCTCTACATCCTCTTAATAGGATGCGTATCATTCTGCCTATTTTGAGTTGAATACTACTATCCCAAAGTCTTATGCTTCCATTACTTGATTATGGTGACGTATGTTATTTGGATACCAACAAGATGTTGGATTGGAGAGACTAAAATGTTTGCATCCGATTCATATTTAACCTAAGAAAGTGTGACCATGTGTCACAACATCGAAACAAACTTCAATGGTTTAAGAGCAGGCAGCAAAGAAACTTTCACATTCTGCCGACATTATTTTGTATGCTTAACAATCCCAATTCTCCTTCATATCTTCGCGAAGAACGTTTCTTCAGACATTCATCAGACAGATATTCTCTTCAACAGGTGGTTATAGATTCCTTTGCATATCAACACATCGCACCACATTTTCATTTGATTCACTCGGTGCGACTGTGGAACAAACTTTCAAGATTTATCACATGTGCACCAACCATCCTTATTTACGGTTAAAAGAGAATTGAAAAAATCACTCAGAATATCCTTTTGTTTCCTTTCCTCTAGTTCTACTATTATTGATAGAGATTAAGTCTATTTTTTTTTAAGTGAAACTTCCATAGGCGCGGTAGGGGAAATTGGCCTGAACATCACGAAAAGTGAAACGCTTCCCCTTCTCCGACTTTAATAGTAATATTTCAAAATATCTTTAATAAATAATTAATTAATAATTAATATTAATTAATAATAATAATTAATATTTATTATTATTAATTATTAGTAATATTAATATTAATTAACATCGTTAATTATTATTAATAATAATTCATTAATTAATATTAATAATTAATTATAACATTAATTAATGATATATTAATATTATAATTATTAATTAATATTAATTAATTATATAATATTAATATTATAATTATTAATTTATATTAATTAATTATAATTATTATTTATATTAATAATTATTAATTGATAAATAATTATTATAATAACTAATTATCAATAAATTAATAAAATAAATTTATTTATATAAGTTAATTAAAATAACCATTTCCTAATCCTAAAAAAAAAAGTTAACAAATGGAAAAAAAGCAATGCATAAAATCAACTTTTCCTATGAGCTAAGAAGTTTCACTCTACGCGCGAGAATCTCACGCATCTGTTTTTTTGTAAAATCTGTCAAGGATGTATGCAAGATGAGCTGGTTGGTTGGAAGAAATTTCTGTATAGCAATTAGCCTGCCAGATGTACATAAAATAATTAAACTTAAATATAGAAAATAAAACTCAATTATTGGGTGTACAAATTAGCTCAGTCCGTTATTTTGTGTTAAAAAATGCATTTATTTCTAAACAAAATGAATGAACAGATCAATTCAAGTATTGTCCATCTCTGGCTACTACTTTTTCCCATCTCTCAGGTAATTTTCGAATTCCATCTCGAAAAAATGACTCGCCTTTTGAGGCGATCCAAGTTTGGAGCCAATTTTCGGTTTCTACGAAAGAAGTGAACCGGTGACCTGCCAAATCGTGCTGCATCCTTCGGAACAATCAGAATTAGCAATGTCCGGGGAATACGGCGGGTGCGATCCCATTTGAGCGTTTCCAAATATTTTTTTACGACTTTAGCGACATGAGGCCTAGCGTTGTCATGAAGAAGAATAACTTTATCATGTCTTTGCTCGTATTCCGGCCGTTTTTCTCGCAATGCACGGCTCAAACGAATTAATTGTAGCCGATACCGATCGCCCGTAATGGAATCGCCAGGTTTCAGCACCTAATAGTAAACAACACCCCTTTGGTCCCACCAGATACAGAGCATGATCTTCGAACCATGTATGTTCGGTTTTGGTGTTGATGTTGAGGTCGATGGCAACGATTGACCGGGCTTAGCGTAGTATTTTTTCTTCTTGGGGTTGTCGTAGAATATCCACTTCTCATCTCCAGTTACAATCCGATGCAAAAAACCTTTTCTTTGTTGCCTTTTAATCAGCTGCTCGCAAGTGAAAAATCGCCTTTCAACGTCTCTCGGTTTCAGTTCATAAGGCACCCAATTTTCTTGTTTTTGAATCATTCCCATGGCTCTCAATCGTACGGAAACGGCTTGTTGAGTCACTCCCAATGATTCTGCAAGCTCCTCTTGCGTTTGACTCTGATCTTCTTTGAGTAATGCCTCTAATTCTTTGTCCTCGAATTTTTTTGGCTGTCCAGAGCGAAGCTTGTCTTCGACGCTGAAATCTCCATCCTTGAAACGTCGAAACCATTCCCTACAAGATTTATCAGTTGGAGCAGCGTCACCATAAACTTCGACAAGCATTCGATGGGCTTCAGCTGCAGTTTTCTTCCAATTAAAGCAGAAAATTAAAACCTCCCGCAAATGCTGCTTGTTTAACACAAAATTCGACATTTTCAACACTGTACAAAACAAGGTTTTTGCATGAAACTCAAAGCGATATAAACTGAATATTATTGGCAGATGTCTAACCTCTCTGAAACTGCCAAAATCGGCTGTCACTATGAACCATTCATAACAGCCAGAGCCATCTTTTGGAAACGGACCGAACTAATTTGTACTCCCAATATATAATATGGAATACGCTTTTAATAGTTCCGAGGGTAGAGAAATACTACAAATATATTTGTAATTGTTCACAATATGACAAAAAGTAGGTAGTAATATAATTATAACTATTAATAAAAGATATAACAATACTACGTTAATTTGACTCACGAGATTAGAAAAAATAGATAAAATTAATTTTTCAGCACTCTGCAATACTTCTTTATTCACTCTGGAAAAATCTATACAGGAATTATTATTAAACATTAATCTTGAACAATAGTGAAAATAAAATGTATTTGAGAAAAAAATCATTAAATAGTTATTATTGACATTTTTCTTGAATATAATAATAAAATACAGGTAACCCCCATTTATCGCAACCCCGGCGAGTGCGGATTCGTTTATAACATGATCTTTTTTAAAAAACAATAATTCTTTGTCTCTGCGCTTGTCTAGCTTTGACACATACCAGGAATCGTCTTAATGAGTGGTTGCACGTGCATGCTATCTTTCTTTCTCGCCCCCTCACATCATACACATGTACATATACATAAAGTTACGAGCGTGAGTGAGAGACAAAAGAACGCCGGTACAAGGTATATGTACATATTATGTACAATATGTATCGATCTTGACCCAGTGCGTCATTAATTGGGTCTATCCTTCAGTGTAATCTTAGTTGCAGTGTCAAACGCACACTAATTAAATTGACTACATACATATTTTTTATCCCTTCGTAATTTTTAAAATGTCAAAAGGACAATGTGAAAAATCAATTAAGAAAATTCGCAATGTAGTGACTTTAGAAAAGAAACTAAAAATTATCTAAATGATAGAGAGTGGTGCTAAATTTAGTTGTAGGAAGGGATTTAAAATTGGGTGAGTCTACAGTGCGATCAATTGTGCAACAAAAAGACAAAATTAAAAAGGCTAGCGATAGTACTCCAATTACAGCGACGAAAGTTTCACAAATTAGAAACTCATTTAAAATCTAAACATGGAGAAGTTTCTAAAGCAAGCAAAGGTTGGTTTGATCGGTTTAGAAAACTATCAAAATCACACGGCGAACCCTTTACTAATGAAGAGCTGCAGGAAATGGACTGCCATACTATGTTCCAAGAAAATGACGCCTCGGAGCCTGGTACCGTCCGAAAGTAAAGTGTCAAAATCATTGAAAAGGCCCTTTCTCTTCACAATCAAGGCATGGAGTTAGGAGAAAACGACGAAGATATTACGAGCGAGTGAGTGGTATAATGCATGGTTGTAACGGATTATTTAACAGTTATACGGCAAATTTTGCATAATAAACGTAGAGGCCAAACAAGGGAATCTAGATTCTTTTTTGCAACGCGGAACAAAATTAATTAATTATGTTATGTACGACATTTTTTTTGTTATTAATATTGTTTATTTTATTAATAAAGTGTTTTTTCGAACTTTAAAATGATTTTTTTTAATCCCCCGTTGATCGCGAAATTTCGCTTATCGCGACCATGTCCAGAACATATCCCCCGCGATCAACAGGGGTTACCTGTACAAATATTTATAAAAAATCACTTGCTATTCAAAATTCATTGCTTTCACAGATAAAAACAGAATTTAATCTAATAAAACGTTCTAATGATGTAACAAAGATGACAATAGTCTAGAAAAATATTGTGTGCATCTAAAAAATCAGTGTTTGCATGGACATGGACATAACTTGCATCAATAAAATGTAGGTGTTATACTCGTATTATACATTTTCACAAAAAAGAAACATGGAACCTCTCATTATTTTACTAAAATTAATTTGTAACTATCATTGATAAAAAAAATACTTTCAGTTCCATTACTTCTGTACAATTAAATCATTAAATTATTCATTCGCATATATTTTTCAAATGGCCAAATATTTTAAAATATATTATTTATACCAAAAAATTTAACATTCACATTTTATTTTCAAAACGTAAGGCAAGTTCAAATTGAATTATTTTGGATATTAAAATAATGCAGAATCTCCTTTTGTAATAATTATAATGTATGAATTCAAAGCATATTTTAAATTATAAAATACGATTTCAATTATAGAACTGATGCATAGTGATGCATGGGATCAAAAATATGTTTATGTAGTGGATTGAAAAAACAATTTGTAAGTGGCTGAAATTGACTCTTTGACCAAAGCTAACTGGAGAAGTCGGCACAAGCAGGTATTCCCTATAGATATATCAATCAACTGAGATTTCATTTGTTGATGATTTTTTATTTACACTGTTATGAAAATCCACTATGATAAATTTCATTTCATATTAATCATATACTAGGTTAGTCAAAAAGTTTTGAAAGCGACATCTATGGAGCAGTAGAAAACCAAAATTTCTACGCCATTTTAATATTTCATCTTTCATAAGAACGTACTCAAAATTTCATTTCGATCTGTCAATTCATTCTTTGTTTACAAGCCATTTGAAGTTGACGTGTCAGTGTATTTTTTAACAATGGAAAAATCTGAATATCGTGCAGTGATTAAATTCTTTGTTTTGGAAGGTTTATCGGCTACTGAGATCCATGCAAAGATGGTGAAAGTATTAAAGGAGTCTTCTCCTTCATTTCCAACTGTTCACCGATGGGTTTTGGAGTTTAAGCGTGGCCGTACAAGCGTTGAAGACGATCCACGCTCAGGACGTCCAAAAAGTGCATCAACACCAGAAATCATAGCGAAAATACAGGATATGGTTTTGGAAGATCATCGATCGACTGTGGATGTGATAGCTGACACCATAGGCATCTCACATGGAACAACATGGCATATTTTGGCTGAAGTTTTGGGTTTCAAAAAACTGTGTGCACAATGGGTGCCGCATTTGCTAACAATGCAACAAAAACACGTTCGAATGCGACTTTCTGAGCAACATTTGGAGCAATTTCGAAAGGATAAAAAGGATTTTCTGCGTCGATTCATCACTATGGATGAGACTTGGGTCTACCACCATGATCCTGAATCAAAACAAGAGGCTAAGGAGTGGTGTGAACCAGGCACTTTGGCTCCGAAGCGAGTTCGTGTCCAGAAATCGGCCAAGAAGGTGTTAGCGTCAGTTTTTTGGGATGCAAAAGGAATTTTATTGATAGATTATCTCCAAACTGGTAAGACAATCAACTCTGATTATTATTGTGACCTTTTGGACCAGTTGGATGAAAAAATTTGTGAAAAAAGACACGGTTTGCAGAAGAAAAAAATCATTTTTCATCAAGACAATGCACCTGCTCACACAGCTCAAAAAACCATCGCGAAAATCAGTGAATTGGGGTACGAATTGTTGCAGCATCCACCCTATTCGCCAGATTTAGCTCCCTCTGACTTCTGGCTGTTCTCACACCTCAAAAAATTCCTTCGTGGAAAGCATTTTTCATCAAACGAAGAGGTTATAGCCGTCGTAGAGGAGTATTTTGCAGGCCTTCCAGAAAGTCACTTCCGTGATGGGACAACAAAGTTGGAAGATCGTTGGACCAAGTGTATTGATCTTATGGGAGACTATACTGAGCAATAAAAGTGATTTCCCCCCAAAAAAAATGTATTTTCATTTCCGCTTTCAAAACTCTTTGACTAACCTAGTAGCCTCCACGAGCAGTAAAATTGTGAATGCATAGAGAAAATCTGATTGTACCAACTTTACTTTGCTTATTAAGTTAATTTGAAATAAAATGTGAATCCACACTGAAAACTCAATAAACCATACATAGTAAAATGTCTATTCAAACTACTGTTTTGCTGAAAATAAGTTTTTTTAAATACAACTTGGTTGAAGTAAGCTAAGATAATATCAGAAAACCCATATACTCGTAATGTCAGTGTGTAATTCAACCTACTGAAGTAATGGTGGTACTGGGAGTACTTTTTTCATAGCCTTGCACAGCATAGTAGTTTGTAGTATTTTTTATGACCTATAGTATCAAAAGAATTTAATATGTAGCATCAAGGATACATACTTCTTAATCCCCAGTCCATCATGATTAGGTGGTTGCAAGTAGGTTAACATAAGGCACTCAATGAAGAAACTTGGCAATAAACATCTTGGTCAAAATAAATTCTTAGTCACATTTGGTCCCAAAAAGATATTTACTTTGGAATTTATGTATATCAATGTTTTGCACTTTATATAACATTTTCAAAATATTATTCACTTTGATCCTTTTGTTGAATATAAAATTAATTTAGAAAACTCAAAAATGGAATAAATATAAATTCTTAAAATAATTTTTCTAAACTGTGAAATATGCAAATTTTATTATTATATTGGTGATCTAAATATCAAAATTGCACAAAGCCAAAAAGTAAGAAATAAGAATTGCTTGTTTGAATTAAAATATAAAAAATCAGAAACAAAGATTACTACTGTGTAAAATTACAGTTACAGAATACATAGTTGTGATGCAACCGTATTGATAATTTTACTAATTTACAAAAATATGAATTCGATGTATTTTTGAGCCAATTTCCAACTCCACCACTGGATTTTACCATATTTTTAAAATAGCGCGAAAAGAATAATTGGAAAAGAAGTGACTTTAATATAAAAAACTCTTTTACAATTACATTCCTTTCCAAAATATCTAGATAACTTTAACTATGCAAACGTAAAAACTAGAAACTATTTAAATTAAAAAAATGGCTGTTAATACGTGTATATATTCAAATCTATTGTGATGGTGTATTTAAACGATAAAACATGTACTTGCGTGTGTTCAAATTAATTTTTACGTGTTGTTTTAAATAGTACTCCTATTTCAAAGCACACATTTTCAAAGATCAAATACGAGAAATCAAAAGTTAAGGCAAAAAGGCGATGTTTCCTTTTTTGATGATTTTAATCACTTTTAAACAAATTACGCATTGTTTCTTGGGGTATTTGTAAAATAAAGTTATTAACCAAGGATTTTATGACATAACATCACTAAAAAAATCGAATTATTCTGATGAAAACCCAAAAAACCTTCACAGAATTACGACGTACAAAGGAAATGACAAAAGGAACGCGATGAATAGACAGACATTCACATGACAGGACGGGGAAAAGGGATGGGTCAAACAAATATAATCGGCGTCAACGTCAATTTGAGATAACGAAAAACGCGCATTTGGAATGGTAAAAAATGATAAATATTTTTTTCTAATGAATTCCCTTGACGTTCTACGATAACAAAATATTTAATGCAAAAATAAACATTTGAATTCGTCCACTCGTAAAATTAAAAGGCAAATTCGAAAACCATAATTAAAAACTTTTATTGACTAGTCGAGGTATTTGAACTACTTCAAGCACTATATGATACACAAATGAACAGAAAATTTGACGCACAGAAACGCGATCTCCATTCGTTATTAAGTGCTACGGTTCATTTACTTAAAGTTTAAATAATCGGATCATTTTTTAATTATCCACATTACGTCGAAATACAAAAAAGTTTGTGCATTCAAAGGATTTTAGTGCATGAACCAAGAACCAGGCTATTTCGGGAGTACACATGGAAACGACAAAACGCGATGTAAATAAAAGTAACCAGATGGAAGGATCGCTCTCCAAATGCACCAGTACTCAACAACCGGCTTTAGTATTTTCATGGGCACGTACATACATATATACGTACATGCCGCTATTCGGGCACACAGTCACCATATGTCTTGCGATGCAAATAAATACAGGGCCTCTCAATATACATATCATTTATAATAAATCTTACATTAAAAATTACCCTTTTTGCCGCGCAATCATTATCTAGTCTTCATTAACCCTTTCTGTCCGGTGATGTGTAACTAGTACACATTACTTCTAAAAACTTTAATATCTCTATAAATACTGGGTTCAGATTTTAGGTATTTCTCCGTAATACATTTACGCATTTAATGAAAAAAATAATATTAATAATAATTAGCACTTATTGGCCACATCAGAGATATTTTGTGAAAATCGTGAATAAATTCACCAATACAATCAAACGTGTGGCAGTGTGACGTAGGTATATTCATTCTAAAAAACCGCTATGGGTGAGGAAGCGACGCTATTCACGTCTCACTCTACTTCGGTATATGGGAACGCAAATAATAGAATCTCAGTTCGCTCGCTTCTCTCGCTCATTAGCTCGCGGGCTTTCGTTCGAGGTGGTCGCTCCATCCGTTTTGTGAACGTCGTCCGATGTTTTTTTTTCATGTTTTCAGCAATTAAATTTCAATTATTATCACTTTTGACTTCAAATTTAATTATTTTAAGCGATTGGCTGTGAATATTCTTATTTTTCCGATTTTAAATCGCTCAATTTTACATGTGTATTGAATACACAGCACCGGAACGTGCGATTTTTTCAGCACAGAAAGGGAAAGGTTAAGGACAGAAACAATACTAATGGTCCTATTGAAAAGTTATATTTTTTTACGATTACGCATTTTTTTTAATAAATGTAGAAATCGCTAACAAATTTGCAATCAATAACGTGTTAAAAATATCCGAACGCCACTTTTTCCATCTAAGCGAAAAAACACTTATTTAGTTTTTTTGTCTCGCCTAATTTTGCAACATATTGACGATTGAGCAATGTATTGAAGTAAAATTATGTTATTTGGCAACGATCTTATAAAAATATATAGTAAAAAATAAGTGAATATGAGGTTAAGAATTTGTTATCAAAGTAGATCTACTCGTATTTTATTTAGCCACTCACTTCATAATTATTCCGAACGAGGCCAAAGAATGTTGAACCACTGTACATTTGAAACGCGACAAACCTTTTCACAGAGCCTCTTAAAAATAATAACACGTTTCAGAACATTTAATGTGAATTACTTAAATTAACATATTCTTTCTTTTCCCTGAATCCACTTTTCTTTCGGTGTAAAGTAAAGTGTAAAAATATTTTATATATTCCAAAACAAAATGTTTAGATAAAAAAAATTAGACATTATAACATATTTGTCCGTCTATAAAAAGGGACGGTCGTATAAATATGTCGAATAAAATAATTATATATTATTTCTCATAAAAGCTACATTTATTAAAATTATAACATACACGTATTCTGCATGTTGATAATTTACACATACGCGTTATCTGGAGATTAACTAAATCTGTAAATATGATATGTTCGTAGTCCACGCCTTAGTTGCATGGAACAGATAATTAAACAATCAATTAATATTTCAAGTAAACATTTATGAACTAAATTAAACCTTGGAATTTAAAAAATAGATAGTGAATGGACGACGACAATTTAGATAAATGGATACGGTAGATTGCGGCACCTTCGATTGCACAGTTCAGATATACGAGTATTATAAGCATAAGAAAAAAGTCTGCACATTCTGTCTAATCGAGTTGAACCGGTCGTATCTCAAAGCGAACAATGCGAATTCAATAATAGCGGGCAAATTATCGTTTGTGATCAATCAAGCTATGCTTAAACGATTAGGCGTATTTGCGGCAGTAGACGACAAACCTCGAGTATTATGTTACAAAAGCTAACCGTTTCGATCCACTGAGTACAAAATCATTGAAAAACTTGCGTGTTAGAAGCTAAGATTACATAAATGATATACCCATTTAACCCTGAAGTATGAAAAAATATATAAAGACTAAGGCCGAGGCCACACCAAAATGCTTCGTTAAGTGTTAAGCTAGATTTTACGTGATTCATATACTAGGTGACTTCATGCCTGGCCACACAAAAGTGCTACGCACAAATTCATTTGACAGTTGGGAGAGGTTGAGTCAACACACGATGTCACTCTCAAAACTAACCAATTTCATTATAACTTACCATATTTATTTACTTTCTGTGCAACTTCATTCCAAAGTGATTTTATTACAGGTACATTTTTCTATAATTTGCTCGATGGGTTTCACAAAGGCTCCCTTTTATACACAGCTGTCATTAAAACTTCCGCCATTTTGTAAATTAACCAACACGTCCGTTCGCTAGGAGATTCACTCGATGACTAATCGTCATGCAACGTGGCGCGAAGCGTGCAGTGTACCACTGCGATAGTATGCGGTACGTTGGTTCGCTAGGATATGTCGCCTAGCTCGCAACATAGCTCTAAGCATCAGGCTAGGCTCCTTCCTGTGTGGCCGAGGCCTACGGAGTTGGAGCTTGCTATTGTGAGCTGGGCGAATGAATCAAATTCTGATAGAATTGTAGTTTGACAAAATATGTTAAATGTTGAAACAGTTTGAAAAGGGTATGGACGCACATGATAAGATGTATGAACATGAATGTACATGAATAAAATACGTGTCTTAGATAGGGAATAGATGGAGTTTTTTCAGTATCCCAACACCTTTCTATCTACCCCGATCGAGGCTTCCCATCTACCCCGTAAGAGCTATTCTGTCATGGAGATTTGGCCCGAATCGTATATTTAAATTAACTTCGTATTGTGATGTAATATTTCAATTAGTTTTGAACCGTTTTCGAAATTTGAGAGCCTCGTTGACGCAATTAATTGAACTTTATTATGTAAAACGGACCCAACCCACAGTATTTGACCTATTCCGAGATTATTCAAGCCTGTATGAAAGGTTTTTTAATGGAATTTAACTATATTTTGGGCACACAAGATCGGTTTATTATTTTCCATACTTCAAACAAATAAAAAAAATGCATTTTGTGAGTTGGGTCTTTTTTGCAAATATACGTCAATTTTAAATCAATTTTACAAATTAAAATACTCTAACATGCATAACAATCAATCACGACGAAAATATTACGAATCGTGAACATTATTCAAACACAATAGTAAGAATGAAATTTATTTACCCCAACATTTTTACAATAGGTATTTACAAATGTCAAATAACTTTAGGACTAAGTTAAAATAATTATATTTGAAAAATGTGCATCTGTCATAATCAATTTGTTATCCATATTATTTGAGCATTTTAATTTTAAATGGTTACTGATGAGCTCCATGACACCATTCACCTAAATTACAAAATATAGCTAATTTCTTGTATTTTTTTTAAAAGTTCCACATATTCGAGCAAATCGATGTCAATGCCCATCCCTATACGGAAAGGATGAAAAGAAGCGACTCGGAAATTTCCGGATCTTGTCGTAAATCTTCGCTCTAGGTTTAATAATCATTCAGCGCGCGCTCCATTTGAGAGGTAGGTATTCTATCACGGGGGGGAATGGGAAATTAAAACATTTTCCGTAGGTTTCCTGCGCTATTTTATCGATAAACTATGATACACGTACATTGCCCACGACATATTTTTAGAAAAATACACATTTTTCTACATTCAAGTAGACATCAAATTATAATTACTAATATGTTATGAAGATTGTTTCAAATAAATAAAAGCCGATATAATCTTGAAACCCCATTTCCTTCACCTAATATATATGGGCGTAATGATACAAAAAGGACCTAACCCACATTTTTACCTGTGATGAGATAACAATTTTTTATGTAATGTTTTTAAGACAGATTTGAAATGTGAAATAAGCATTGTCACTGGTTTGATATTTTCACACGTATGAAATGAATGTACGTTTATTTCGAAATTAATTTGTGTAAAATTGTTTGGGTTGAGTTCTTTTTGCATAATTACGTCCATATTGGTACCAGGATAAAAGGGTGACCAAAATATTATTATTTTAATTTAAACGCTAGAAATGTTATAAGTACTCTTTTCAGAACAAACAAAATGGGAGTCCAAAAGGAAGTCACGATGCATGAACAGGATCTTGGTGTCGCGCATGGCTGTTTTTGAATGTGCGACATTTACGTCGGTGTCTCCAGCAATTCTTAAACGACATCCCGCGGACCGATAACAGTCTCAAAATGATTTATTTTAAGAAATATTTTTTGTGTAATGTGTAGGCGGAAAAAAGAAAACATTTTAAACCGTAAATTAAGACTTATTTTTTCTAACAAATAGATGCATTTATAAATGTTAGTATCGAAAGCCGAAAAATAAGCCGATATTGTAACGAGTTAATAGAAAATCTTTCGTGGCTTAGTGGTAGAACGCCGGTCTTTCAAGAGCTAGAAGTTTCATGGATTCGTAAATTGACAAAACCAAGTTCCAGCCCGGTTTTACACATTCGTACTTTTTGAATCTTGACATGAACTAAAAAACTTTCAATGTCTGATATGAGGATTGGAAAATTAAAAGAAAAAAATAACTATCAGCAAAATTGTTTTGACACTCATTTTACAGTGCAATTTTAGAATTAAAAACAATCACAGTATTGCAATGCCATGGTGGCGCCTTTATATTTCGAAACATCCTTACTGCTACTTCCAGGCATATACTCCAGCATGAAGCATGCAGAGGTCACAAGGTTATGGACTCTTCACCCAACTCGATAAACCACTTACTGTGTCTTTTTTCTGGACCACTGAGTGTCTGAGGCATTCGATAGCTTTATAATAGAGGTGGACAAATGATCCACCCAATAGATTATGGTAGTTGTCGAGGCATTTTTACATATGGATGTAATTATGTAAAAAGGATCCGACTAACATTTGACCTGTTTTGAGATGATTGAGGAAATATCTCACGGCTCTGTATAGACTCAAATGTAACAAAATACATTTTTTATTTTATAAGATAAAACAAATAAAAGGAATTGATATTTTTGCATATAAAGGAATAATTTATGCTGTTTTGACATTTTAAATAAACCAATAATATGTGTGTTAAATATTTTTCCTTTATACGTTCATATTTACTATTAAAAAAATTGTGACCGTCTACGATATTTAGAATAGTGATGGAATCAATTTATTACCCTTAAATTATTTTGAGGTATATTTTGAAAAATGTGAACAATCAAGCTGCAATCCTACTTGATCACTGTCAATGCCTTGTGCTGCTGAAGAAATACATGCCTTTAGGTTGACCGTGAAGTTCACCGAAGCAGAATAGGGCTTGCATATGGAAAAAATGTATGGTATGTCAAGTTAGGTTGCCTGCATACAGCTTTTTGACTGTGAAGTTAGCGCATTAATTTTGTGGGAACCTGGCCCTGCACCTTCAAAATTTGTCATTAACATATTTTTGGAAAATAAACAAAATTTTCTAAGAAAAATGTTTGGACTAGGCAATAACACATTTAGTTCACTTCAATGGCATCATCACCTACAGTTATTGGGGACAAAATAAGTCCCCATCCAGAGTGATCTACACTGAAGATCAAAATCTTCTTTCCTCCGATGGCGACAACCCGAATACGAAAAGAATAGAAGCGACAACGGTCTTACGGTCCATCATCACAGGAGAATATACTTATAAAGCAACTTAAGGCCTGGAGTTCAAACAGCCCAACAAGTTGCTAGTACTTTCAAAGAAAACTTTGAATGGAGCAAAACCGTCCTTTGGGTAAGACTCCGTCATTCAGAAGATACCTATCAGTGGATTTGTATCATCAAAATGATCCATCTTTCAAACTAGATACAGGTTAAATCCCATTATAATGAAATTCATGGGACCATAAAAAATATTTCACTACACTGAAATTTCGTTCTACTGAATATGGGAGGAAAATATAGTATTAAAAAAGCTGTTTATTTCTGAATAAAAAGTTGTACAAATACACTTAATCCAATTTTTTTTTCAAAGAATGTTATTTTGACCATACCGAAATTTTTCCTAGCAGCGTTAATATTTAAATTGAAAAATAAATCACACCCTACAAAACAACACAATTATTTGAAATAACATTTAATTTAATGAGATCTTGAACCTGATGCTGAGAAACAAAACGATGGATATCTGGTTAGATTTTCATAAGGAACAAACGAAGGTCTCCTCTTTTAGTGATTTTTAGACAGTTTCTCTCTTTGATGACAATATGATTCACAACCTAAAAAGCCTATTCCACTAGATACGAGGCATATCCAGAAAATAAGTGTACTGAATTTTTGTAGGTTACAATTTTTTTTATTTAAACAAAAAAATTACGTGGTTACCGTAGTACATATGTAAGCTATTTTTCGACATAGTCGCCATTCCTCTCAATGCAGGAGGTGAAGCGGGGTATCAACTTTTTGATGCCTTCCTCATAGTAGTTTCCCGCCAACCCCTCCGTCCACTTCTCCACCTCCTCCTTTAGCTCCTCGTTGGTTGAAAACCTTTTTCCACCCATGTACAGCTTCAGGGAGGTAAAGGGATAGTAATCTGAAGGTGCTAGGTCAGGGGAATGCGCGGGATGGTTTAGGACATCCCATTTAAACGAGGCGAGCAGTTCCTTCGTGGCGTTGGTCGTGTGTGGTCTGGCATTGTCATGCAGCAGGCAGACTCCCTTTGTCAGCATGCCTCTCTTCTTGTTCTGAATCGCCCTCCGCAATTTTTTTAGGGTCTCACAGTATCTTGCAGAGTTGATGGTCTCCCCTTGAGGCATATATTCAATTAAAATTATGCCTTGACAGTCCCAAAACACGGATGCCATGATTTTCTTGGCTGAAATTGTGGTTTTGAACTTTTTGGCGGACGGTGAAGAGGTGTGACGCCACTGTTGAGACTGCCTTTTGGTTTCAGGCGTGTAGTGTGCAACCCAAGTTTCATCTCCAGTAACGATGGAGCGGAGAAATTCATCTCCATGGAGTTTGCAGCGCCTCAAAAACTCTTGCCTTTTTACAAAATTTCGTACTTGGCGGGAGATTGGGTTGACATTTTTCATTAAACGTGTTGTCGCGTCGACACTTCTCAATGTACTGACCTCGAACCGGTCTCGTTGCGGAGGGGAAGGGTCAGTGAAAATAAAATCCATCCGGTCGTGAGAGCCTCAGTACACTTACTTTCTGGATACGCCTCGTATGAGGTAGGATAAGTAAGCATTAAATTAAATATCATTTTCCACATATTTAGATATAAAGTAGGCATTTTTTTATTTTGCCCGAGTTTTTGGTATCCATCACTACTGAAATTCAATTTGCTCTCTTCCTCATCTTTTAAGTCAAGTCACAGGCACATACTGGCAAACAAGTCTCGACCGTAACTGCAGACCAGACTATACATATATAGACTAACAACTCAGTAAATTTTGCAAACTCAAGGCACGAGATAACTTTATTGAATACGAATATTGAATACGCATGAGCAAAAAATATAAAAATTTGTGGATTGCTGCCATTTAACACTTGCCACCAGGACTTATATTTTATTTAATTTCTCCAAATATACTGATTGCAGGGTCTTCATACTTTATGTATTCCTCCTCAGTCTCCATGATTTGAATGATGTCATTACGAAATAAAAACATTGATCAGTATCAACAGAAATAATTATTTTGAATTAAATCGAGAATCGGCGTGTGCGTGTGTATTGGATAACGTCAGTGTGTGTGTTGGGTAGCGTCGGTGTGTGCCACCTGACTCATTCGTGTTGAGTTTGTAGTGTGAGTGAGACGCGAATACATCGGTTGCAGGGAATCACCAGTTTTAAAATCCTGAATATTTTTATTTTTTATCTATGTTCTATTGTACCGTTACTCTTTTTATGATAAATGTATATTTATTACATTTTTTTTAATTACATTTTCAAAAAATATATAATTGAGATGGCGGGAAATATCGATGATAGCGATTTGGAATTTGAGGCGACAGGCAATATATCAGAATCAGAAGATTTTTTCGAGGTACAGGATGAAGTATTATAGATTCTGATTTAGAGGACAGTGAAGAAGACAAAGAAATATTATTTAGATCAAAACATGAATTTGAATTAAGTTCATTACCACCTCCATCTTCAAGGCGTCGGGCATCAAATATTATCACCGAAGATTCTGGACTGAGAAATTCAAGTATAAATGTGTGTTAAATAAAAGATACATTTATTCTGTTTGTAAATGAAGAGGTGGTAAAAGTGATAAGTGAAGAAACAAATCGTCATTTAAATCTAATTAATTCAGAAAAGAACCGACCAATATCAGAAGACGAGTTATATGCATTCATTGGAATATTGCTCGCATCTGGTAGAAATCGAACACGGAAGCATCTTTGAGTGAATTGTGGATAAGTGAAAGTCCCTTTTGCTAGCCATTTTTCACAGCATCTGTGTCAAGATAGATTCATCTATACTTACAGTAATATTTGTTTTGAAGATAAAGAAACTCGAGAAGAGAGATATCAAGTTTCTTCAGATAAATTAGAACCAATTAAGTGGATTTAAAAAATGTTTGTGGATGCGTGCAAGAACAATTATTCCCCATCTTCAAATATAACTGTAGATGAACGTTTGGCAAGCTTTAGAGGGAATTGTCCATTTCGCGTGCACAATGAAGTCTAAACCTGATAAATATGGCATCAAAATTTGGGTTGCTGCGGACTCTGCGATGGCAACATATTAGGTGTTAACATAAGTTGTGTTTTTTCCAAATTTAAAAATGAGCACCAAAAGTAAAACAAAATGTTCAAGGTTATACGTCATTCGAAATAAAATTTTCTGCTCTACTAAATATTGTGCTTGCTTTTATGTTACATATATTATTTTATTTGATTACAAGCCTTCAAAATGGAATGTCAAGTCGACGAAAGTGAGCATTTTCGACACCTCC
The DNA here is from genome assembly GCA_949825065.1 of Odontocerum albicorne. Classification (NCBI taxonomy): domain Eukaryota; kingdom Metazoa; phylum Arthropoda; class Insecta; order Trichoptera; family Odontoceridae; genus Odontocerum; species Odontocerum albicorne. The sequence goes on from OX463838.1 coordinate 29,943,006, forward strand.
TTCTGTTCGCGTTCAATCGAGGGAATAAAGCTGCCAAAGCTGCTCGCAATATTTGCGAAGTGTATGGTGAAGATGCTATGAATGAAAGGACAGCTCGTCGATGGTTTTTGCATTTCAAAGACGATAATTTCGACCTGAAAGACATGGAGCATTCTGGACTTTGATGAGGACCGCTTCAACCATATTATTCATGAAGATCCCCTTCAAACCACCGTAGAATTGGCTGAGCAGATGAATTGTAGTCACAGGACTGTGTACTGCCATCTTAAATCAATGGGAAAAGTCCAGAAGTTCGGCGCTTGGGTTCCACATGTTTAGAGTGAAAACAACAAAAATTTACATTCGACAATTTCTGCTGGTTTGCTCACGCGTCATCGAGCTACGCATGGCCACAAGCAAAGGTTCCTTTACCGCATCATTACTGGTGATGCAAAATGGTGCCTTTATGTGAATATGAAGAAACGGAAAGAATGGGTAAGTTATGGTCAACAAGCAAACCCAGAGCAAAACAAGGTTTGCATCCACGCAAGACGATGATTTGCATCTGGTGGAATTGGCAAGGCATCATCCACTACGAGATACTTGAACGCAATCAGACAGTCAACGCGGAGCTATACATTCTGCAAATGCTGCAATTCAACAAAATCAGCGGCTCAACACTGCAATTCAACAAAAAAGGCCGGATCGGAAATATAGCGTTATTCTGCAACACGATAACACCCGCCCTCATATCGCCAACATTACAAAAAATGCCATTCAAACGCTTGGTTAGGAAGTCCTGCCGCACCCTCCATATTCTCCAGATCTTGCGCCGTCAGATTTCCACCTTTTCCGGTCGCTTTCGAACAATTTGCGCAGCGTTTCCTTCAATAATGACATCGAATTGCAGATATGGTTGGACGAATTCTTCGAGTCAAGACCGGATGATTTTGATCGCACAGGCATTGAAAAACTTGTAGAACGTTGGCAAGAAGTTGTAAATAATGAAGGAGAATACATTATTGACTAATTTGTTGTAAAATAATGAAGGAGAATACATTATTGACTAATTTGTTGTAATTTTTTTTTGTTGTGTCCTCTTGTTCTCTTCATTTGTAAAAAACGGACACAACTTATGTTAACACCCAATAACAAATTTACAGGAATTCTGGTATGATAAATAATCGCAGAGATAAATCAAGGTCACCGAGTAGTTATGGAGATAGTTCAATCACAGTATGGCACTAACAGGGGGATAACCACAGATAATTTTTTTACTTCCATCAAATTAGCCGATGATCTTTTATTACAAGGTTTAACTCTAACTGGTACGCTTTGAAAAAATAAAAGAGAAAGAGAGAAAACATTCCATAGTAGTATATTTGGCTTTGCTGAAAATAAAATACTTGTTCGTATGTACAACAAAAATAAATCAGTATTATTCTTATTATCCACTTAATTCAATGATGCAGAAATTGATAATTCAGAAAAACAAAAGCCACAGATTATAATAAATCATTATAATACGAAAATTGGAGTAGATACGGGAAACCAAATGAATAGAGTACTCTTGCTCAAGGTCAACGAGAAGATGGCCTTTCCGTCTTTGTATGGAAATTATAGATATGGCTGCATTGAATGCATACCTCTTATGGATAAAGAAATATCCAGAGTGAAAACAAAATAATAAATGCCGCCGAAAACATTTCATAAGAGTTAAGTTTGGAATTGGCAAAGCCCAATATCCTAAAAAGGAAAAATGGCAACATCAAATATCACAAGCAACAAGATGCTTTCAACAGTGTTTTAACATATTGTGGCGAGTCAATACCCGAAACATCAGTAAATATACCTTGTTGGCACCCCGTGAGGTCCTCAAAAGATGAAAAATTCGAGAAAAGAATCAGGTTATTTTGCAATATTTGTCGAAAATCTGTGTTTAGTACATAAAATAGAAACAAAAGTTATTTCGTGCCCCAATTGTGATAGATTTTCTCCACAGGATTAAACTTTTATTATAGTTTTGTCCTATTTTCTAATTTTCTTGAAAGTTGATACTTTCCAAATTGCAGACACTTCTCAACGTACTGACCTCGAACCGGTCTCGTTGCGGAGGGGAAGGGTCAGGCTACACGGAAGTGTAGCCAACATGTCGAAAATAAAATCCATCCGGTCGTGAGAGCCTCAGTACACTTACTTTCTGGATACGCATAGTATATAGACAAAAGTAAGTGTACTACTTTCTGGATACGCCTCATACATAAAATTTTTCATGGGCCGACAATGTGTATGAATTTAAAAAACACAAAATATCACTTACTCATATTTGATTTGGACATGGACATGGTCACTTGCTTACACAGATTAACTTGTTTATGTTTACACGCTTTAATATAAATATGACATCACTGGTTTTTATTTGGTTACGCACTTGATTACAATGTTATGAGTCAAAGCTTTTGACAAATTAATATTCACAGTTATGAAATTATCAAAGGTAAAATAATAAAAAAACTTTAAAATACGTAATAAGTTATATGAAAATAACACAAATCTATACCTATCAATGTCACTTATTTGGGTTAAAAAAGATATCTTGCTTACACTAATAGACAATGTTCGATTTCAAAACTTATTGTCTTGATAGTGTCACATATTGCTTGCGAAATTTCTCGGTGGGCTTCCCCATACCAGATAATAATAATCTTGAAATATTTTGATATTGAATCTTTGGATATAGGAGCCCTGGAAATTGAATCCCTCCCCGGCTCATAATAGTCAAGAGTCGCCAACCAAAAATTTCAAATTATTAGAATTCATAAATAATTTTTGGCGAAAAAACATTACAGATTACGAAATACACGGTTTTTCGAATAAATAGCAGATTTTTTTACGAAAGGTCAATTTCGGTACCTAGAAAATGATGAAAAATGCAAATTATAAATTATTATTTTTCTAATTAACAGGCTTTTACTGTATTAATTTAGGTATTTTTTTTGTAGAACTTACCAAAATTCAATTTTTTTTTAAATTATAGTAACTTTTTCTCTTCACATACATCAGTAGGTAATTTTAAAATGTAAACAACTTAATTTTTTTTACTGGCAATGAGAGTATTTAACATTATGCGATTTTCAAATATAGCTCAATCCAACATTGAATCGTTAAAACCTACTAAATATGAGACTAATTTTTAATAGTGAACAAATCCAGAAAAATTATTTTCAACAGTGTGAAATCCATTTCAAACCATCATATAATCGCAAAGGCAGATGTCATCTTGCGAAGTGAATACCTACAAAAGTTTGCATTTATAGATGATTTGTAATTCTTAATTTTTAAATATTTTTTTCAGAATGTTACTTGTAAACACAAACTTTTTAGGAAAGAGGAATGAAATTATTGTATTTTCTATTTTGTCAAAAAGTGGATGACTAAATTTGAAAATTACCTTCTGACATTCTTTCACAAATTTGAGTTATTATATTTTGTATATTTTGAATACAGCATGTTATGTTATTATTGAACCCCTACCTGGAAACTCTAATCACCTACTAAAAGGTGGTGGTGGTACAGCCTGAGTTGAAGAGCGCTGATCTAAACAATCTCAAATAAATGATAAATTCATATTTCTACTATTTATTTGCTTATTAAATCGCCCTTGTATAAGCACTATTTACTATAGAAGAATTCACCAAATACCATAGTCTCAGATGAAATGCATACAAAACTTAAAACATGAATTAATTATACTACTATATTAAATCTATAGCAAAACTTACCTCTGTGAGATTGTGTCATAACAATTGCTAAAGGACATTCATCATCATCGAGAATATTTTCTGAATTGTCATGTGCGTCAACCTGTAACAATTCCAAACATCAGATTGAGTAAAAAATATCAGATTATTGTTCACACATGGATTGTAAATGTGCTCTTTCTATCTCTTAAAAAATGTCTGAGAGAGAAAGAACTTTATGAACCCACATCTAAGCAAACTCACAAGTAGTTTAACTTTCAAAGTCAATATTTTATATTCACTTGAAGACTGAACTCATATTCGAATTAAGATTGAACTCTTATTTCAGATATTTCTTGTCAATATTATAGCAATTATCAACGGTTGAGAATGAATTGCAAAATTCAAAGCAATGGCAATTGGAAAGAGTGAAAGAAAAAGTAAATGAGACGAGTTGAAGAATTCTGCTATTTGGGAACAATGTTCTCAGATGATGGAAAGAGAAATTTACCAGTAAGTTGCAATATAAAACAAAGTCAATGGGCCATTTAAAGACATATATGAATTCAAAATTATATAGATTTTCGATAATACACAATAAAAATGTAGCATATTGCTTGGATATGGATAGAAAATATCTGATTGTGCAAACTTCACTTTAATCAGGCTTTGTGAACTTAAAGCTGATGTGTTGAGCAAGATGAAGATCACTCTGAGATGGTTTGGGCACGTGAAACAAATAAATGAAGAAAGACTAACAAAACAAATATACAGTGCAAATATGAGAAGAAGGCGTGGTAGAGAAAGATGAAGGAAAGAATGGTTGGATCAAGTATACAATATTTTGAAAGGAAATATAAAAAGTCAAGAGGAATCGTAAGAGTTATATGAGGTACATGGGCTTAATGTGAAAGATGTGTGTCACAATAGGAAGTCTGACAATCTCTTCTTTCTGCCTACCCCGATACGGAGACGGCGTGATGGTATGTATGTATGCATTAATTTTACTTATTAGCATAACAATAATATTTAATATTAATAAAGTTCATTGAGTTCTGTGCACACTGTCTGAGTCAGTGTACAAACGAAATTCCTATAGAAATGTCGTCTCTCTGTTTCAGCTCTTATTTTATCATTTCTTGCACTTATTTTATATTATTTGACGTTTTAATACATAATAAAATGATTTTTATAGCTAATTACAAAAAAAACCTAGCAGATTTTGCATAATTTTAATTTAAAACATACATTTTTAACTGGACACTTAAATTAAAACATACATTTTTAACTGGAGTCCAGCAAAGTGGCTGGCGGGATTTTTTAGCACAGTAAGGCAAGCGTTAATAACAGGGTGCGTACCTTTTTGAAAAAATAAGAAAGTGCCATCTTTAAAATTGGTAGAATGGGTATCAAAAGCTAGGAAGCTAATGTTATTGATTCAAAAGGAAATGGTGAAAAATATACCTACTGATGAATACAAATTTTGTTAGTAAATTAAATTATATTGGGTGTACAAATTAGTTCGGTCCGTTTTTTTGTGTTCAAAAATGCATTTATTTCTAAACAAAATGAATGAACAGATCAATTAAAGTATTGTCCATCGCTGGCTACTACTTTTTCCATCTCGAAAAAATTACTCGTCTTTTGAGGCGATCCAAGTTTGGAGCCAATTTTCGGTTTCTACGAAAGAAGTGAACCGGTGACCTGCCAAATCGTGCTGCATCCTTTGGAACAATCAGAATTAGCAATGTCCGGGGAATACGGCGGGTGCGATCCCATTTGAGCGTTTCCAAATATTTTTTTACGACTTTTGTGACATGAGGCCGAGCGTTGTCATGAAGAAGAATAACTTTATCATGTCTTTACTCGTATTCCGGCCGTTTTTCTCGCAATGCATGGCTCAAAGGAATTAATTGTAGCCGATACCGATCGCCCGTAATGGAATCGCCAGGTTTCAGCACCTAATAGTAAACAGCACCCCTTTGGTCCCACCAGATACAGAGCATGATCTTCGAACCATGTATGTTCGGTTTTGGTGTTGATGTTGAGGTCGATGGCAACGATTGACCGGGCTTAGCGTAGTATTTTTTCTTCTTGGGGTTGTCGTAGAATATCCACTTCTCATCTCCAGTTACAATCCGATGCAAAAAACCTTTTCTTTGTTGTCTTTGAATCAGCTGCTCGCAAGTGAAAAATCACCTTTCAAAGTCTCTCGGTTTCAGTTCATAAGGCACCCAATTTCCTTGTTTTTGAATCATTTCCATGGCTCTCAATCGTACGGAAACGGCTTGTTGAGTCACTCTCAATGATTCTGCAAGCTCCTCTTGCGTTTGACTCTGAACTTCTTCGAGTAATGCCTCTAATTCTTTGTCCTCGAATTTTTTTGGCTGTTCAGAGCGAGGCTTGTCTTCGACGCTGAAATCTCCTTGTCTTCGACGCTGAAACCTTCTTCTGCCAAATCCAAGCTTCACGTGTCAAGGTGTGCACCACCACACAATTATGTACAGTACCAGGCAATAAGTAATACACATCGGGCTTAAGAAAGAGACTGTCGGCCATAATCGGCTAACTTCAGCTTTGTAGAGCGTCGTCTCTGTCGCTTGACAACGACTGACAAATCGAGATGGAACACGTGTATGAATGACAGAGACAACGCTCTACAAAGCCGAAGTTAGCCGATTATGGCCGACAGTCTCTTTCTTAAGCCCGATGTGTATTACTTACCACCGGGTACTGTATGTTATTTTTAATACATTACAAACAAGCAATCGATAAATTTAATTCCATTGCATAATTCATATGATGTTTGAATTATAAGAACAAATATCTACTTCTCCATGGCTCACCTGAACTAAACAATACAACTGAGGATCCAGTTTCCCAAGTCCATATTTGTCCAACATTTCTTTGACAACACCAGCAGCGCAGTCATTAATGGAAAGCAGTAGTGTTTTATAAGGCACATCAGGACAGAGAGATTCCCCATAGATTTTTAATGTTCCACCTAAAATAGAATTAATCTCCATAAAATACTACAATAAATGATCACACAATTATGAATAACACACTAATTGAAGTTATTATATTTAAGTAATCATTGCTTCGAAAAATAAAGCAAGAAGCATATGTATAGATTTATGTTTTACAGCTATATATTATACATACATAGTACAGCTTTTTTTTAAATAATTTGCTTTAGTGCTGTTTCCTGATCATTACGATCACCTCAAGAGTGCTTCTTAATAAGCTCAACAGATAATAAGGGAGATAAGCTACAGAAAAACATAAATTCAGATATAAAGTAGAAAATTTACGCTATAGTGCTGTTTCCTGATTATTAAAATTTCCTGAAGAGTGCTTCCTAATAAGCTCAACAGAATTTTTTTTTTCGCTTTTTTAACTTTTCCATTTGTCCAAGACTTTTAATTCACAATACAAGTTTAATACAACTACATATGTTTTCATAGCGTTGAACATATCTGTTTTTGTGCCTGAAAACTACGATTTGCGGACAGCATTGATTTTCTGTTACCATTTGAAGAAAACTGCTTCAGAATCGCATCAAATGCTTGTTGAAGCTTACGGTGAGCATGCTCTTGGTAAATCAGTGCTTTGAGTGGTTTAAAAAATTCAAAAGTGGCAATTTTGATGTGAGAAACGAAGAACGTGGAAGACCACCAAGAAAGTTTGAAGACGCCGAATCGCAAGCATTGATGGATGAGGATGACACTCAAAACGCAACAACAACTCGTGGATCAATTAAATGTGACACAAGAAGCCGTCTCCATACGTTTGAAAGCCATACAATAAATATGTATTTTCTATAAAAAAATTCCAGTTTCATATTTACAGACCTGATACTTGTGTGTATCAGCATCAGTATCTTCATTATGAGTGGATTTTCTCTTGTAACCAGACAAAAATTTATCCATTCGTATAAAAATATTAGGATTCAATTTATATTATTAAAAAACACAACTTCTAAATTACCAACGATTATTATCAGTAAGTAATCATGCCAAAAACAATAAAAAACAAAATCGCACACCGCTGAAACGCTTATGTTGACACTTTAGCTACGAGTGACGTTTGAATTTGAAGTTAATGTTTTCAAGGTTGCTGCAGCTAGCAATTCTAGCGGTCGTTTTATAAACTATGCACTTGCAAATTGCAAACCAGGGATTTCATTCAACTTCCGAAACAAAGAGATAGATGGCGGTAAATGCTTTAAAAATAGGTTATAAAATGTATTATGTTATGAAAGTTTATTTATATGCATATATTTTTTTATTTATATATGTTATGTTATGAAAATTTAATTTCTGTTAATCTTTCTACGCCTCCTTTTGCATTAATCCGCGCCTCCCCGAGGAGGTGCGCCTCCCAATTTGAAAAACACTGCTCTAAGGTGTTCTAACTCAGGATTCTTGATGACCTCTGTAGCCTAGTTGGTAAGAAGCCTGTCTTCTGACCCGGAGGTTGCGGGTTCGATTGCCGCTGGAACCCAGATAAAAAAAATTCAATCTGGCTTTCACTTAATGCCTCATAAACATCTATTGACGCCTGGCAGTAGTCCCACAGGGTTGTGCTGTATACAAGGAAAGTGTAATATATGATTAGCTCGGGCACTGTTATAGCTGATTAGACCAAATGTGATTTATTTAGTAATAGTGGGTTCGAGTCCCGAGTTAGAGTGCCCTTAAGGACATGTTGCTCTCCAAATTGGTGCTTTATAAAATTGTTCTTTGGATTGAATTTGGATCCAAACCCTATCATAAATTTTGATAAGACTTCCCAAAAAGAATTGTCTTGAAGTGCTTCCTAAAGCTGCATACACCACCCATATATCTGACATTAGGAGTCAGACCATTCCATGCTACAGGAGCAGCAACGGCAAAAGCTCTATCATAATATCCCAACCTATTGGATTAATTTGGAACAGTCAATTTAATAGATGAAGAAATTGACCACAAAGTTCTACTTCTCTCCAAAGCAACATCCCTCAAACATAGATTCGAAAGATATAATGGACACCTTCCATTAAGGGACTTGAATACAAAGAGACAAAATTTAAAATCAATCCATTTGCACCACTTAAACTTAGACTTTTTAGAAGCGGATCAATATGCAAAATATTAATGACTACCATATACCTAGCAGCTGCATTAAAAAGAGACTGAAGTCTAGAAATTTGTGAGTCAGAAAAATCAGAATAAATATAGTTACAATAATCCAGATGTGACACAACAAATGAATAAATAAGGGTTTTTATTTCCCTTGTTGGAAGACATCGATGTGCAAATTTTAACTTTTAGAACATAGAAACTTGAAGAAAATGTATAACCAATTTGTCTATCAAAAGAGAGTTTACTATTATCACAGACACCAAGAAATTGGATGCTATCTGTTCAAAAGATACCAACATCCATAAGTATCCCCATCATGTTTACGTGGCGAAGCCACCCAAAGAAATTCTGTTTTACTTGTATTTAATTCTAATTTATCTATTAACACCTAAGAGACGGGTCCCGCGCTAGCGCGGAAATTTTGTTTGTGCCGCTAGGACGGGTCCCGCGTTTGCGCGGGTTGTATACAGTCGAACTGAACGCAATCTCTTGGAAAAAAAAAGCAACATATTTATTCGGATATTTATTAGTTTCGTTTATTTAGGTTTGCTTCAAACTTTAAAGTCAATTCCTGCAACATTTGAATTCCATTTCTAAGGTTTTTACGACTTTGAAATTTGACCTGATTTCGCTTTTTTCAAATCATATGTTTTGCATTTGTGCGATTTTTATTTTCGAATTGATTTTTTTGGAAAGGATTTATTTTTCATCGAACTCTACACCATCTTTCGGTTAAATTTGAAAATAAGTTCAATGTGGTCGAAGTTTTTTCAATATTCAGAGTCGATCCGCCGTGGTGTTTGTCTTTGGTTAGTGGTGTCTGGAACCAGGTCCATTTGTCACATGTGTGCGAGACATAACGAATCAACGAGTGCCATCGAAGGGCTAGATTTGAAGAGCAGTGGATCCCAACATCTGGATTTTGGCAATAAAAGTTCTTAGTGCGATAAAATAATCAAATCCGGTTGAATATTAGTGCAAGAAAATAAAGGAAAGACAGCAAAAGTAATCAGGTGAAAATATATATTTATATGGACAATCGAAATCCAAAGATATTTTTAATAATATGTTTTATATTTACGACCCATAGGCGACGACTTATACGATTTATGGCCCAAGAGGAATGAATAGGCGACCCTTTTTTTTTGTATGCATGTTGGGCGTAGTGCTGCAGTACATATTTCAAAACATTTTTTTTTTGTAAAATCAACCTTGAACGTGAAACAAAAGGTGTTATTTTATGTTCCGCAACTTATCTTCTAACTAATAAACGAATCTGGTGAATGTCAGTGGTTCTCAACATTTTTTATTTATTATTTCATACATGATTATTTAATTACATAAAAGGGCGGTCCGATAAGTAATTAGCCTCACCGCCTGATGGCACCACTATCGCAAGAGCAATTTTTTATCGCGTAGTACATACTTGGTGACAGCTACTGTCAAAATTTCAGCCGAATCGCACGCGTAGTTTTGTTTTGACCGCGTGTGAGATTTGAGAAAAGCTTGACCGCGTGTGAGATTTGAGACTACCCTCGTATTTAAGCGTAATTATACATAAAAATTTCGTTTTTATTTCACCAACACTTCAAATGCATCTTATTGTGCACTATTTGAAAATTTAATTAAAATCGATTCAACAATAAAATATTTTCGACGATTTTAATAAATTTTGGAAAACATGCGTTTTTGCACGAAAATTGCCGAAAATTGCACGAAAATTGCCCGTCCTAGGCAAATATCTATTGAAATTATCGGCCGGCTTTAAGCTGTTAACAACCAATTTGAGACTCGGTTTCAGAATATTTTTTTCACTTGGATCAAAAAAATTTAAAACCAAAGTATCACCGCATAAACCTGAGACTCGAAACCCTCCATGCCAATGAGATCACTGATATGATTAATATAAAGAACATAAAGCAGTGGCCCCTGCACCGGCCCTTGTGGTACACCATACTTTATACTAACCTATGTTTTTGAAAACAAAGTGCATCCAGGTTTATATGCTACGATACATACAGTACGAAGCCTAATGTAAACTACGAATATCCAGTGGAATATATTTTTTTGTGATTGCGAGGTGAAAATTTATTTATAGTTTTAATATGTAAAAAAAAAATCGATTTATGGGATGTTTGTCCACCATTTTCTAAGTGACATTATGTAATGTTTCTCTGAATTTTATCCAATTTTTTTAATATTCAATTACATATTACCAATTATGAAAGTGAATAAAAATAACTTTCTATACTATTGAAAATATAATTATAATAACTTAATGTTTATTTAATCATAGACTATACTTCAGAAAGTCTAGGATGAGTCGTGCAGCGTTTAAAATGTCATGTCACAAAGGGATGGGGTAAAATCGTTTTTTTTTACAAATCGAATAGTTTTTTTATAAATCGAACAATTGTTTTTCTCTAAACTGACGTTTTAATTCCTAATTTTCATTATACTGACTTTCTAATGTATTGTATGATTTGTATATATCTTTAAATAGGCCAAGATCCACAATGAATTAATACTAACTACGAACATTTCAGGTATAAAAAAATCGAAAATCCAATTATCGAATACCCCATCCCTAGCCAATGCGGACTAAGGTAGTGACTTTTGACAAATGTCGTCAAATATTATTTGATTTTTACAAACTGCCACATTTTTGCTAATTTGTAACAAGATGTATTAATTTGTCATTATTGTTAGTTTTTTGTAATGTATTTACCTAAATAACTTGCTATTTATTAGAATCGAGGCTTATATTAAAAATTGATAAAATAATTAAAATTACTAAACATCGTTACAAGGTTGTATTGGGGCAAATTTGTTATCTGTCACACGACTCATCCTACATTTTTTGAACTATAAAACAATACTTATTACACACCAGTATCTGGACCACCATCTTTAGACCGGAACTGTTGGAGTTTCCTTTCTAATTTTTGCTGCCTCCTTCTTCGCATTACTGCTTCAGGATTGGAAATTGACCTAGTAAAGGATGTTTCTGGTAACTCTGAAAATTTTAAATTCATTATCAAATAAATGTTGATAATAGTGAATTACATTTTCAAATAATAATTTCTATTATTATGAACCTTATCAATCATAAATAAAATTATTTCTATGATTGACCAAATTATCCAATCATAAGTAAAATGTTTTCTATTTTTGATCTAATAATCATAAATAAAAATATTTCTATTATAATTGACCTAATAATCAATCAATAATACATAAAATTATTTTTATTATTATTGACCTGATAATCAGTCATAAATAAAATTATTTCTATTATTATTGACCTAATTATCAATCATAAATAAAATGATTTCTATTATTATTGACCTAATGATCAATCATAAATAAAATTATTTCTACAATTAATGACCAAATAATCTTAGATAATTATATATAAAATTATTATATATAAAATTGTCATCAATTATATATAAAATTATTTCTTTTCTTACTAACCTAAATCAATAATAAAGAAAATTTAATCATAATTACAACAAAATCAATTATGGAAAGAAAACAGAAATTTTTGTTATACTAAATAATTTTTCAACGACTGACTATATTACCTTTTATAAACCGATTGGTGAATGTTTGATGCGAAATAAATTTAAAAAAAATTAAGAAGCATCATAAATGTAAAAAAAAAATTCAATGACTACGGTATCACGCTCATATCATAAGCTGCTTACAAGCTTTTAGGTTACATGCTGTTGAGTATAGGTTGACCAAAATGATTACCACAGATTTTTCCCGGTATGAGTATTTGATTTAATATATGTCATCTCCATCAATTGCATCAGTACATGAAGAAAACAAATATGGAAAACTAAACTTGGATAAAAAGTGCTAAAAACTAACTGATGTATCTTATTTTTCATACCAGTGTAAAGTTTTTCAGCTACAGGATAGTCTTCGTCTTTAGCAGCATCCGATTTCATCCGAGACAATTTTTCTTTTTTCTTCAGTTCTTTCTTCTCTCGTTTTGATAATTTTCTTTTGAAATTAGAATTGGCATCCACATTACTTACAACTGAGGACTGGAAACAAATATACATGGTCATTGTTTATGCAAGTATGTATTTTTATTGTTAGGCTTGCTACAAGGTTAGGAATGTTTATTGTTATAATATTTTGTACTGTATCTAATTTAATAAGCATAGCATTTCCTTGAACAATAAATAGCCTATGTCAAATTTATTCTAGTTATATAAATATTATTATATTCTTAATTTTGCTGTTCAGCATAATTACATAGGACCTTTCAATATTTGTTCAGATGAACCCTAAAATCCTTGGAACACTTTACATACTTTCAACATTAAAACAAAACATATCAGAATTATAAAAGCGCATAGTGAAAAGAATGTTCTGTTGAATCAAGAAACTGGCTATACATATACACATACCATCATCATTGTCAATTCCCTGGTGGAGGAGGCAGAAGACAGAGTGCCAGACTTTCCTATCTTGATCATCATCCACATCCATACACATTCTCATGCAGACCCAACGATTTCTCTTACTTCTTTCATAATATCAATCACTTGATCCAACCAAACATTCTTTGGTCCTTCTCTACCACACCTTCCACTCACATTTGCACTGTATATTTGTTATGTTAAGTCTCTTTTCATTAATTCATTCCGTGTACCCAAACAATTTCAGAGTGCTCTTCATCTTACTCAACACATCAGCTTGAAGTTTATATTCATTCCTAATCATTTTATTCAGTATTTTGGCAAACATTGTCATCCCATGTATTCTTCTTAGCCAATCATTTCTATACCGTTTATTCGGCTCTTTCAGCCTTTTTCCACAAGTTTCACTCCTATACATCCAAGATTATACAATGTAAAAAATACAATTTTTGTATCTTAAACACTAACAATATAATATTTTCTTGTTCTGAGGTATTTGCAGCCTATGGAAAAATACAATAATTAATATGACCTTGGTCTTGAGTTTTGAACTTTTTTTTAAATATATTTTACTATTAAGTAATTTTAAACATACTATATAGCCAAAAGTGTCGGTTCAAGGTGTTGTAACCTCCGTGAACTAGTTGGCAAGACACCCGTCTTCCGACCCAGGGGTTGTTTCGATTCTCGTTGGTATCCAAATTTTTTTTATTATTCCAGTCTGGTTTTCACTTAAAGCTTGTTTAAACACTTTTCTGGATGGTTGAAAGAGATTGCCACACACTAATAAACTTGCCGGATCGTATGTGTAACGAAAGTGTAAAACAATACAATACTAAGTTACTATAACTATACCAGTCCAGTTTCTCACTCGCCAGCAAACAGTAGTATTTTTTGTGAGGATGTTTTTTTAAATTTTCGGTGAGTTTGGTGTAATTGGGTCAATAAAAAATGGAATCGAGGCAGATAATGATATTTTATTTAAGCCCAATCCAATAATTAGCTTGAAATGAATGGATGTCCTCCATAGCTCAGTTGATAGAACGCTTTACTCCCAATCCGCTTGTTACACTTTCATGTTTTCATACATAATGTCATTATTCCGTACTTACAATGCTCCCCTTTCAGTCATTAAAAAATATGGTGCAAAAGGATGAAAAAAATGTTATATTTATTATTTGCTTATTCATTTTATAAAAAAATAAACTAAATGACTATTGAAAAGTGACTTAACACATTGACTTTTGAATAATTTCTTTTAAAATTATGATGTAAAAAATCAATGTAAAAAATTTCTACATATTAAATTTTTTTCAACATAGTGAAAAAGTGAGAAGAGGTGTCATTCATTATCATATACCCTTACAAACCTATCAGTATCTCTAGGTCACTCCAGGCTCACTTTTTAATTTGGGCCTTTTGAGCACTAAACATGTAAACACATGTATTGTAGCTATTATAATTATTTTTGTAGTTTGTATATGCGTAGAATATATCTAATATGTAACAACAAAATAATATAAAACCAACCGTTTTGTGATCCACATTTTTTAATAAAAATCTCCCTTCTCTGTCATCAATATGCCAATTTAGCTGCACCAAAAGAGGTTTTTCATCATTAGCTAGTTTTCTCTCTTCGTGAGAATGTAATTCATATAAGGCATAAGAAGCTACCGAAAGCATTCTCATATCTGGACGGAATTTTTCTATTAATGTTTCTGAAATTCAAAATAAAACAATATGAATAAATGTTAATGCAATTAGTTGAAAAGGCAAGCTCATTTACTATTAATATTTACCAATAACATCAGCTGCCGTGGCATCCGAAGCTACCCTAATGCATTTTGTTGCCACTTTTTGTCCTGAATCTTGGAAATAGAACCTCATCACTCCGTGGAAACTAAGATCCTGAAACAATTATACAAATTTGTTAAAATTTAAAATAAATGTATAATGAATACATAAAGCATTTTATTTTTTGGGGTCAATAAGGATCTCGATGCCGAAAATCAAATTCATATTATTTTCTAATAACTAATTTGATTGTAAATACAGGGTGCATAAACAGCGGCGAGATTGCAGTGCTCGGGTTTTACAGGTCAGTACCACCATTTTTGACAAAAAATCCTCATGAGCGACGAGGCACCTTTCGCCTTGTCTGACTTTGTTAACAAACAGAATAGCCACTACTGGGGCACAGATAATCCTCAATTGATACACCAACGAGCATTAACCCTCATCGAGTGACTGTATGGTGCGCCATATGGGCCGACGGCATCATTGGGCCATATTTCTTTTAGGATGCTAGAGGCAAAGCTGTAACAGTTACTGGTGATCGCTATCGTGACATGTTGGTAAACTTTCTTGTGTCCGAATTGGATCAATTGGGCCTACAGCATATGTGGTTCTAACAGGACGGTGCCACATCACACACAGCTCGTGCTACGACGCAAATTTTATGAGAAACTTTTCCCGGCCGAATGTCAAAAAATGGTGATATTGACTGGCCCCAACGATCACCTGATTTGACCGCCCCCGATTATTTCCTATAGGGGTACTTGAAGGGCAAGGTGTACACCAACAAATCAACCACAATGCCGATGCATAAGGACAACATTCGAAAATAAATTGCTGAAATAACACCAGAAGTCTGCGAGAACGTTAATGAAAATATGCTTGAAAAAGCTTGCGTTTGCGCCACGGCCAGAGGCGGCCATTTGACCGACATTATATTCCATACATACTGACAAAGACCATATAATCAATCAATTAAATCTAAATTATAAAATTGTGTCATTTAAAAGTTATTTAAGAAAAACATCAGCCTGGAACATAAAACGCAGCTTGTAAATGCTTTCTTTAAATTATTTATAACAATTTGGAAAGCCAAGGTGGTTTTTAAATCTTAATTTTAAAAGAAAATTAACTACTTTGATTGGTGTCAGGTCAACATTAAAGAACATTTTAGTTTAGTTTTTTATTTAACTAAAATTGAAATAATATTGATAGACATATATATACACCTATAAGGTAGATATGAATGTTATGAATACATAACATTCATATCTACCTTATAGGTTATGTCTATCAATAACAAAAAACAAAAATAAAAAGTTTTAAAATTTTCTCCTGTAAATTTGACCTGGCGTAAGATAAGTTGGTTCTGCTTTATTTAAAATATTCGAAAATTTGTTAACTATACAACACATACAAAAATATTCTAACGAAGCCTTACTATTATGTTAGTTTGATATAATATTCAATATATAAATCTATAACAGAAATACGTGCAAACATAAATAATTACCTCATTGGGCTCGCTAAGCTCAAACAAGTCGAGCCTGTTGACATTCCATTGCTGGATCATATTCCTGAGGGCCTCTCTTTTCAACATCTCGTCTGGACCGTTCATTGTGACTATGTTTTGGGACTATCTGAACATTGATCTATCAAAAACCAAATAGACAACACATTAGATTAGTTCTTAATATGACATAGAGGTGAAAATTTGCTACTAATAAACATGGCTATTTTTAGTAAAATAATTATAAAAATAATTATTTTTAGTAAAAATAATTATATCAAAGAAAAAAAACTTTATCAAACACAAATACATATATATTCTACCTTAACTGGTTTTATCTTATTGTTAGAATATTGAATTACTCAAACCTACCCTTTCCATCTTCTGATCAAGTTACATATAATTAATATAACCTGGAAATATTTAATTGTATGAAAAAAATTGAGCTCAGATAATGATCTAAGTAAATTTAATTAAGAATAGTTTGTTACTCTTAATACAATTACAAAAAAATAAAATAAGCATATAACAAAACTCAATAATATTCACATTGGTGATACCGGCATGTTTCAAATGTGTCTAAGAGAGAACACTGTTGACCCCTATTAGTCATTCCTTCAAGATCAGAACCACTGGAGTGGGCATGTAGCTCATGGTTTGTCATCGTACGTGTTTACTATACTGCCCCGTGAGGAGAGGTGACTAAATCAAACTAGGATTATTATTTTTGGGTACCATCAGGAATCGAGTCTTACCAACTAGGCCACAGAGGTTTTCTGTGATCTTATTAATAAGACACTTGTCTTCCCATACAATTCTACTGCTTTGAGACAAAACAAAATATTTTCACTGCTATTATAGAACATTAGTTATGTCACAGTAAAGCTAAAAAATATGCCACTATTTATAATCCTTTAAAAATAGAAAATATGTGAGAACAGGTATAATTCATTGTTACATACTCGTATCCTTACAAATCTTATTAGTACCGTTAGGTCACTCCAGGCTCACTTGTTTTTTAATCCATTCAAAGAAATTCGGAATAGAACAGCAATTCACATACCTACGTTCCCAGCAAAAGTTTATATCAATGTCTATATACATTTTCAGAACTGGACATGTTAATAGTAGAAAAGTAAAAAAAATATTCTCAGTAAAAATTTAATTAGCTTTTTCTTTAATAAGCAATTTAATAATACCATATTCAATGTTCTTGTATAACTGGATGTCGAGACTCAGTTATGTTGAATTTAATGACAGTAAAACTTTTTTCTGTAGACCGTGGATCGACCTGGATGTAAACCCGAGAACATAGAGATGGCATAAAAGTTGGTTTTATGGCATCACTGTGATAATGATGATTACAACAACATAG
This sequence comes from Odontocerum albicorne, assembly GCA_949825065.1. NCBI lineage: Eukaryota > Metazoa > Arthropoda > Insecta > Trichoptera > Odontoceridae > Odontocerum > Odontocerum albicorne. The sequence goes on from OX463838.1 coordinate 29,960,969, forward strand.
TTGATTATGATGATGAAAACTTTTTTCTAGTTAAGATTTTTTAATACAATACGAATTAACTACTAGAAAGAAGTCCTCTATATGATAAAAAATGGAAATTTAGGTTTGAAGAATTCTGGTAAATAGTGATTGCAACATTATTTAAAGAGATCAGAAAACTGATTTGTGTTGTTTACTCATGTTTATTTGATGGAATAATAAGTTTGCCATTTTCATTCCAAGTTAAGTATGCCTTGGATTAATCTGACAATTGAGATTATAAGGAATCAACAAACACTCGCATATCTAAATGCCGATTAATTAATCGAGTGTCTCAGCATCGAGGCTAGATCATCCACAGAGTCCAAGGAGTGTGTGGGTCTACTATGTATATAGAAATCATATGCTTGTGAGGATACTTGTGCAATTAAACAAGCAGTCTTGACAAATAAGACCTGCGGTACCAATAGCAAGGTGTTTCAAAATTAATGGAAAGGCTCAATCTGCTGTTGTCTTCCTCCAGGCAGATTTATATGACCAGCCAAATTAGAAAAACACACATACAAATATATCATCACGTCATGTCCCTTGTGGAGTAGGTCGAGAGAACAGATCTTCAAACTTTTCTATACAAGAACACAACTTCGCTTCCACATTCACACATCCCGTCATGTACAAATTAGAAATACTATTATGAAAAGTCAAAATGATCAAACCTATATGTTATCTTAAAAAAATAATCCTATCATTTTACATATTGGAATACATAAACTTTTTTTTTAATTTAAAAACAAGGCACATTAATCAAACATAAAAAACGAATAAACAAACACCATGTTTTGTAAACTTTTAATTTATACTTGCATATTGTAAAAATTGTAAAAGTAATCACTTCAACCACTAAGCTAAATTACGAATAAGGTATAAGAAAAAAAAATAAGAACCAAATATTTTAGAAAATAATAATTCAGTGACACAATCACAGATACATTGACATACGGATAATTTATTCACATATTAATTTTATTTTCAAGATAACAATCATTGTTATCAGTGGTGTTTCAAAGTTGAACGGAGGAATAACTTTCAAATTTCATGTTTCACTTTCAAATGTTCACGTAGAAGTATAACATCAAGTGACACACATATTTAAGACTAATTTGCATTTAAAAGTAGGTAGGTCAACTTAAAAATAAGTTTAAATTGAAGTTTCGTGAGAACACCGTTTAATTGTTTGATTAATCAACTGACGACGAAATTTTTAGTCGAAGTCATTAAAAAGTTAAAACAACGTCGCACATAACGTCAATCTTGAAATTGATCAATATAAAGTTTGTGTAAAACTATTTAGACAATTATATATTTATTTTATTTAATAGTGTATTTTAAGTAAATTTAACTTACATCCGAAATATTCAAAGACGTTAATTGTAATAAAAATATGTGTGCCTTGTACCTTGTGCAAAAACATCAACGCATGTAATAACTTCACCTCACTTTTTCATAAGTTTAGTTTTCGAACAACGTTCTTTTAACTTTTCAAATAAACATGTTAAACTTAAAACTAACAGAATGGATCGTTTAAATACTTGTTACAGTTAAACAAAACATTTTTTGCGCTAAAACACGATAATTGAATTACCTACTTAATGAATGAATTAGATTAAGGTTATCCCTTTTCAACAAACAGGTAAACACATCACCTCATCCTTGTCACAAACTTTTAAACTTTTTTAAACACTTTCGCATTCTTCTAACTTTGATCTGCACTAACTATAACACTGTAAAAGTTTGTTTTTTGGGGTTATCATCTAATTTTTATCCTTAATAAACAAAAAGTGTATTTAAGTATTTAATAAAAAAAAATGTTCAAATCATAGAAATAAACGGCCAAACAAAACGGAATGTGATTAGCCGTCCCTACTGTCAGAACGTTGACACATAGATACGAGGCTAGCGTCTAACCGCAGCAAAATCCATGGTTATGCGCAGACTCAGTTTAGCCTCATCAAAAAATTGTACTGTGCGCATGTGTTGTTAGAGACTACCAAACATTGTTTCGTACCGTTAAGAAAGTTGAAATTTTTTAAACAATGAATAAAATTCAAAACAAACTATTTTTAGTAATTATTTAATGAATAACATTCAAAACAAGCCTTACATTTTCAGATAAAAATATATATGTTTTCAATTAAATAAGAATATTTACATTTTGGTATCATTGCTAAAATAAATATTTGAAAAATTTCAATTTTGTCATAAATTTCATCAAAAAATATATATTAATGAATATTTATAAACCTGTTGATGAAGTTTTTGAAAAATCGAGTAAAAAATGTGTTTTCTCGAAGTACTATATACGATTCTTTCCATTTTTCAGTAAAGCTTTTACTAGTTGCTAATGAACCGCATGAATTTAGTATTATAAATAAATGGTGGGGGATATTCATAGAAACAGTAGTTTTATTGGTTTTGATTTGTATCATAAAACACAAATATTTATGCAAGGAATATACTCGTACTATGCGAAATAAAGAATATAAAATGTATTTCACAACACAGAATCCTTGTTCTTCCTAGTCTAATTTTTCTTATAATATCGTGGAACACGTATATCGTGGAACATACTATTTTACATACATCAATAAAAAAATTAGGGTAGTAGTTTTAATAATTAGATTTTTGTGAAATTTTGGGGCAGACTACGAGGAATCTATTTCACCCAGCTGTGTTTATTTTTTTATTTTATTTCTGCAAAAAAATATACTGCATTCGTGTAAGATTCGGAGCACATCTATTAAAATGTCATTTGAAATTTTCATATTATATTTGTGATGTGAATTGTAAAATTGTTTTGCTATTAATATCGAGCATGTCAAGAAATATATGACAAAACTATTTACAAGAAAGAAGATGTGAGACATAAATATAAATTTTAAATTAATAATACCTTAAAAATAATCAAAAAGTGGAAGAGAAATATCCATTTTAAAGGCCTTCATAAAAATTCAATAAAAAAAATGTTTTCCAACTAGATGCAGATTTCGCTTATATGTATGTATTTGTGGTTTGAAATTTATCTTGGAAGAGCATTACTTTTGTGTGGAAAAACGACTCTCGTAACATTTCATTTGTGATTTGTACAAATGGCAGAAAAAACATTTTATAATTTGGATTTAAAATAATTTTAGTGTTTATGCTTGAATTTATTGTTGCCATAATTTATATCTTATGGCACCAGAACAATTATGAAATATATAATCTCACTCATTTTTGTTGTACCTAGAAAAAAATTGGCATTTTGACAAGCTCTTGTTCAAAACAAAAATGCTCAACTGAACACTACGAACCCTAAATGTTGAGAGCCACTCACAATGGTAAAGAGATTAACAGCTGATTCACACGAAAGAATGCAAGCAAAGGTGGGACCAAATTCTTTAAATAGTTACGTCGAAGGGTTTCGAAGGTCGCGGAAAATTCACAAAAGGACCTTTTCAAGGATCAACTTCAAATTTATAAAAAAATATCTCGATTAACCCTTAAAATCGCGGGAACCAAAAAGTTTAAAACATTGGTTTCGGCTCAAAACTTTTGACAGAATTCAACTACGAATAATATAGAACAATTTTCAAATACAATTTTTAATAACAATAATGATAATTTTAAGTCTTCTTTTTAAAACGTTACATAATGGAAATAATTCATTGAAATTAATAATGATAATTTTTTACCTATTTATCCCACGATTGTGATCACAAATATATATTACACACAATCATACACCGTCACTTTGCAAAAGATCATTATATGCATATATGTATATAATACATACATCTCTTCAGTTGACGTATATTTTTCAATTCCAGTCCAAATTATAAAAATTAGTTTATTTCACAATTATTTAGAACTGACACACTTAAACAATGGTTTTACAAAGGAACAAATAATACTTGAATAACATTCTCAAAAAGTGGCAGCGCAAACGGTACTGCGAGCACAGATGATTGCAACTGAGCAAACCTCGTGCAGTCAGTGTAGTGGCGCGGATTTGTCACCGTTAAAAAATATCGGATGAATGAGTAATGAAGATAATTACCGTCAATAACCGCTTTGATTTGTCACATCGTTCGCAAAATACTGAAGTAGTTGAATTAATAAAAAATATTTTTTCCTCATAGAAAGCGCAAAAATATTCACTCGCATTCAGAGAAACGTATTTCTATTTCAGGAAGTCGGATAAATTTATTGTAGATTTTGGTGAATTGAATGCTTTTGAAAAATCCGCGCCGATTTGTGATCTCAATCGCGCCTCCTCAATAAAGGATGTCCCGTATTGAGTGAATCATATTTAGAATGATGATAGATTGGGTCAAGACCTACCAGAATATCAAAACTTGACCTTAGTAAAAACCTTACTGTTTTTAAGTTATTCGGACTTTTGTAAAATTTCGTAAAATCCCTACTTTGCATCAGATTTTTTGCTGCGTTGTGTACAAATCACCATTTTCGTATTTTTTTATCGTGAAATACTTTTGAATAGTAGCCTTATCTATCGCATACAAAATGATTTCCAAAATTATTAGGGGTGCACAAAAAAATACTTGAAAAATAAAAAAAATCTTAATTAAAATTTTTACGCTAAACTTTGGCCTTCTGTGGTAAAAAAAAATGTACTGGGCATTTCCAGAATACTACTTTAAAATGTTGCTTATTTAATGGAGATTTTAGAATAGTGCAACACTATTAGATTTTTTTACGGAATACGAAATAATACTATTTTTTATTCAAAAGGGGCTGATTCTGACCAAAGTTCAAGTAAAATGTATACATGCAAAATATACTTCATTTGGTTTCTCGTAGCGCGCCTATTGTAGCATTAATGTGCAAGTTTGTGTGATTTAATTTAATGATGATGAACGAAACACAAATTAAAATGTTAAAAAATTGTTTTATTCAATGAATTTTACAGGAGATGCTCGAATTGTCGCCCTCCTGTCCCGATGCAAGCTCGGCATCTCCTCAAAAATGATCGCTTCAGCAATCTCAAACTGTGCGTCGAAATTTCATGGGCAGCCGCATTCACTCATTGGCGCAGTTCAACCTCGTTGCGAATGGCTTTATGGTAAACTTTATCTTTTAGACAGCCCCAGTAAAAATAATCCAGAGGATTAAGGTCAGGTGACCGAGGAGGCCGCAGAATTGCCCCAAGACGACCAATCGATCGCCCACGGTACGCGATGTCCAAGTGGGCTCTTACTTGTCGACCATAATGCGCAGGGCCCCCATCATTCTGCAGCCACATTGTATGCCGTAGTTCTAGAGGAACATATTCGAGGACGGCAGTTGTTCTTCCAAAAACTCCAAATAATTGGAGTTTAGTGTTGGTGGCAGCTCGACTGGGTCCAAGATTTTCCCATTGAAGGTACCGGTTCACATATTTATTTTAAACTGATACTGGGACCGGTCTTCTCTCATCTCGTATGGGTTTTCAAGCTGCCAGCTATGAATAGTGTGTGGGTTTATGTAGCCATCCCTCTTGCAGGCAGATTCATCAATTCATAAAACTTTATTAAAAAAGTCAGGATCTTCTTGGTGTTTTTGCAACATTCGGCGGCAAAATTGGACTCCTTGTGCGTAGTCTCTTGGTAACAGGGTATGTACGCGTTGAATGTGGTAGGGATGAAATGCATATATTTTTAAAACTCTGTGCACTGTAGTTTTTGGTATACCCGTACGCTATTGGATCATCCGCACGGAAGTTGACGGGCCTTCTTCCCTTTTCTGCAAAATTGTATCATGTACAGTTTAAAACCGTCTTTCACAACCACATCGGCCAGGGATTATGCCTTCCATGTACGCGTTGTGAGTTCTGGTGAATACCCCATAGTTAGGATGCCTGCGATTAGGGAAACGTTCTGCGTAAAGTGCTGCAGCTGCTCTGGCACTACGACCCGCTTCGCCATAAATTAAATGCATTTCGGCATACTCACGTGGAGTATACCCAAAATTCCGGTTCGCCATGCTAGTAATAGTTGCTTGTCACCACAGGATGCAAAAAGTCAAAAAGGAAGCCAAGTCGTTATGATCACAAAAAAAGTCCAAGTAGATAAACACAACAAAATCCAGGGGAACGCCAAAATATTAAGTTCGCACAAGTCCAAATCGATAGGCAAAACAAAGTCCAGGTCCAAAGCAAAAACAGTAAGTATGAAAACAATGACTTGCGAGAAAGGAGATGCGATGCACACAGTGTAAGGTATCGTACTGATAGTCAAGGCTTACATGTTTTGACACGAACAAGAGCGAGAGAGCAAATGGACGCCATTTGCTGTCTATCTCACCTTTTGTTCGGTTTAAACCAATCGGTGGTAGGTAGTGGAATCTTGTGCTATAATAAGATATTACTAACACGAATTACAACAGTTAATAGGTGACAGAAACAAAATGAAGTAGATTTTGCGTTAATACCTTTCACTTGAATTTAGTTTTTTTTTTATTTTTTAAGTATTTTTTTTTGTATACCCCTACTAATTTTGGAAATAATTTTGTATGCGATAGATAAGACTACTATTCAAAAGCTTTTCACGATAAAAAAATACGAAAATGGTGATTTGTACATAACGCAGCAAAAAATCTGATGCAAGATAGGGATTTTACGAAATTTTACAAAAGTCCGAATAACTTAAAAACGGTAAGGTTTTTACTGAGGTCAAGTTTGATATTCTGGTAGGTATTGACCCAATCTATCATCACCCTAAATATGATTCACTCAGTACGGGACCCCCTGTATATGGACGTACATATATACACAAATACACGCACAAATATGCACGTAAATACATGGGCGCATTTACGGATAAAATATCCAATACGCACTGTGTTGTATTCCACTTTCGTTGTATACAATACAACCTGGCAGACTTATTGCCATGTGGCAATCTCTTCCAACTAATCAGAAAGTTGTTAATGGAACCTTAAGTGAAAATCTGACTGAAAAACCTTTTAAAAAAATCTAGATTCCAATGGGAATCAAACCCGTACTCCAGGGCCAGGGCTAGAGCTGGAAGACGTATTATGTTACGTCTTACCAACTAGGCACGGAGGTCGTTCACATTCTACATATTTTAAAATATTTGACGAAACGTAACGGCGGCTTGTATGGATTTTTTCTAATACATTAATTACAAATTATATTTGATTATTTTTTTTGCTAATAAAAGATTGCGGTATGGTAATTTGATATTTGAAACAATAAGGACTTTTCTAACATTGATATACAAAACTTTTCAAAAAAAAAAACATGCTTGTACAAACGTCCAGGCAAAAAGGCGTGCAAATTTGACAGGAGGGACAATACGAGTAAACAGAATAATCGACAAAGAAATTGAATAAATGTTTTGTCAAGTATTTCTTGAAATTTAAGTATTATTTTGTGAACATTTTAAAACATGAAATTTTACACTTGATTGTTTTTTTTTTGTAACATTTGCACGCTGATAGCTATGTACATCCTTTTGCCTGGTGGTATCGATATACAATATAAATATCGATAAAATCTTAAATATACTGTATTGGTTAAATTTTATTTAAGAAAGTTACCATGATTTTTTTGAAGGGACAAAATGTATAATAAAAAAGATCATTCATTCCCATCAAAATTGTTTTCAGAAGGTATAAAACCTCTTAATTAAAATGCATAAAGCATATAATATTTTACGTGTAGACAATAAACATTCTTTGCAAGACAAAGAAGGAACTTAATGCTGACACAAAATCACTTACATTTGAAACTCGCATAAAAAGACTTAATAAATTAATTTTATGTCAAATTAAACTCACGATATAGAAGATTTTCACAACTGTTTTACACTAGTATAAAATGTTTTCATGAGTAGTTCAACAGTATTCTAGTATCAACTTTGATGTATGGAAGTAAAACATGGACGAGGAAAAGATTGGAAGGTGCCGGATAAATGCCATAGAAATGCGTGCATTGTGAAGAATACATGGGGTGACAATGTATGACTACGCAATGAAGTTATTAGTGATGAATGTGAACTTAAGGTTGATGTATTAAGCAAGATGAAGAAGGGCACTCTGAGATGGTTTGGACATGTATAACAAATTAATAAAGGAAGACTAACAAAACAAATATACAGTGCAAATATAAGTGGAAGGCGTGGTCGAGGAAGATCTAGGAAAGTGTGTTAAGATCAGGTGAATGATGCTTTGGAAGACGGAAATGTAAAAAATCAGATACATCGTAGGAGTTATATAGTAGGTGTATTGATGTGGAAAAGACGAAATATGTGTATCGAGATAGGAAAATCTAGCACTCTCTCTTCTCAGACTACCCTGACATGGGGGCGGTGTAATGGCGTTTGACATCACCCTGGGAATGACGGCTGTTACGACTCCCATATTGCCCATAATTTACGGCAACAAATCCAAATCCAAAAAATATTTTAAATTAGTTAATCTCATGAATTTAAAGAAATAAACTAGGAATCAAAAAGTACTTAATTATTTACTTTAGCAGTAGAGATCAGATATGAACGCCTGGGATATACTGAACTGTTTAGCAGTAGAGATCAGATATGAACGCCTGGGATATACCTACTGAACTGTTTAGCAGTAGAGATCAGACATGAACGCCTGGGATATACTGAACTGTTTAATTTTATGTTTTTATTTTCTTCTTCTTTCTCTTAAGTTAGGCCTTTGGTTATCATCAGGAGTGCTTTTCTTGAGATGTTGACTCTTAGCTATTCTTCCATCTTTTTTTAGATCTTCCTGGAGGACGACTACCAGCGGGTATTTCATGCATTGCCATATAGGTAACCATATGTTACCCATGCTTTCCACACGGTCTCGCTAGTATATTTTACCCCATCTTGTCATATTTTGTACTTCACATATTTCTCGGATATGGCAGTTTCTAACTCTGTCTTTAAATGGCATGCGTGCAATGGCTCTAAGGTTTTGCATTTCATTATTTCTGAGTATAATTTTGTTGTTATGTTTCCTCTAGACTTTATTCAATAAGTCTATTGTCATTTATTTGATGTGCCTAATATGTTAAGCACATCAAAAATGCCCTTGATATGTTAAGTATCCGGAGACAGTAAATCTGAATTATGTAAATTATGTTTATTTAACGATAGCTGGGTATGAAGAGGCTTTATTTAACGATAGCTGGGTATGAAAAGGCTTTACTGGCTAAGACATATAGAGATAAAAAAATATTGTAGTTGGCGAAGGATTTGGATAAGTGATGGATGCTGTCTGTGGTTTCAAATGATGGAGGCTTATGCCTGAATGAAGGCATGGCACCCGAAAAAGGATAATATATGTGAATAGACATACAAAAATAACTAAATCAACAACAGGATTTTTTTCGGTTTATTGGTAATATCGAATAAAAATACATCAACATGTGTGAAAATATCAAGTCTAAAAAATAAAATTCATACTTATAGTCCGTCTTAAAAAAGAATGACATACTAGCCCATACACAACGATGTACTCGTACCATATTTACTTGATTATCTCAAAACAGACAATACGTAGGTTGGATCAGTTTTGCAAATACTATATGTGTACATGCTTCAGTATATTATATTAAGAAATTTTGTTCTTGATTGCATTTCTTTTACAAGTTTATGTTTCAAAAACTAATTAAGAATTTACATAAATACCATCACGCTATCCCCTTGTCGAGTAAGCAGAGAGAACAGAGCGCCATACTTAACTATTTCGACACACATCCTTACCCTTCTCCACATCTACTATATACAACTTGTACGATTTATCTGTCTTTCTAAGTTTCCTTCTTTCAGAATGGCATTCCTTTGATGCAACCATACTTTCCTAGGTCTTCCTCTCACACGCCTGCCACTCATATTTGCGCTACATATGTTTTGTTAGTCTTTCTTCATTCATTAGTTGCACATGCCCAAACTATCTGAGCGTGCTCTTCTTTATCTTACTTAACACCATCCCTTATCACTTATGTTAATTCCGTATTCTGTAATAAATTGTCTCTCCATGTATTATTCTCAGTGCACGCATTTCTATAGCATTTAGTCGGCTCCTTTCACTCTTTTTCCACATCCACATTTCACTCCCATACATCAAAGTTGGCACCAAAATACTTTTATGGACTTTCATTTTAACAGATTTTGATACTATATACATTGGTATAATACGTTCATTGTATACAGTACAACCTTGTTTATTGCCATGTGACAAACTTTTCCAACCAATCTGATTTTTTAAACAAACCTTAAGGAAAACCAGACTGAAATCCTTTTTCTAAAAATCCGGCTACTAACCGGAATCGAATCCGCAATTGCCGGGTTGAAAGACCCGAATTAGGCCACGGAGGCCGTACATTTTTAAGAATAAATGAAATGAAAACTAAAGAATTGGTTAAATAAAGATTTATCAGAACAAACACCATTTTTTAAATATTACATATTAATATATGTATGGTATATAACCCGATTCATAGGACTTATACTCAAGACGAAAAGTAAGCAGAAAAATGTTGTCTCGGGATTCGAATTTGTCAAATTTTGCACATAATGCAAATGTGTTCGACCAAACATCTAAAGAGATGTTTATGCGTTTCAATAGGATATTAAAATAGTATTGGTAAAACTAGCACTTTAAAGCTACTCTTCAATAGTATGCTAATCGAGCAACTAAATAAAAAGTAGTAGTATTTTACAGCTACTCTTAGGGCGGGCAAAGTGCGCTACCGTAGCGTGTTAAGGCGCAATTCGACTGAGGCAACACTGAACGACATGAGGCATGCGACATGTTTCCCAGTTTTGCCTGTTCCTAAGTGTGCGACTATGTGCCACAAATTTTAACAATATCGCATGCGGATTTTGACTCCCCAAATCGCATGCGCTTTGTCGTCAGTACGTGTAGCATGCGTCTTAAACAATTCCATGGAGGCAACGTCAGTTTGGTACATTATGTCTTTACAAACAATCGCGGCGGCTGCATAGTTTTGAATCGTAGAAAAAAAAGAAAACCACGGTGTTGGAGAAGAGAATTACCATATATCTTTGTAGAAGCTCAGAATGATGAAAAGCTGAACGCAAATTCTTGATTTTTTTTTCACATCGATTACAGTGTAATCGTATTTACTCGCTAACTGCTTCAGTTTATAATAATGTTGTCTTTATAATCACTAATTTTATTATTCCGTAACTCCGGTGAATTATGATAATCTTCAATAAACAAGGTAGTTTTATCAATATTCCACTCCATGTCGCACGCTACAAGCCGCACCGATCCGATGACTTTCGGATAACGGCGACATTGTTCGACACGCTGAAATATGTCGAAAGGTGACGCATGCGTCCCGGCAACAACAATCAACATGTAGCATGCTACAAAGATACTTGCTTCTTGTCGCTTCGTGTTCCTTCGATTGAAAGACTGTGTGTATTATGCGTCAATGCCGCATGCTACATGTTGCCTAAATGTTGCCTCAGTGGAATTGCGCCTTTACTTAGCAAACACTGGATTACCATAAACACAACAGAGTGGGCTGGCAATGAGAATAAACTTATAAACAATTTAAAGTAGGTTATGTTATTTTTCATACACAATTAGTTCAGTCAAGTTAAATAGGAATATTTGTTAATTATATTATATTATTTTATTACTCTTCCATTGTTAAGAGTTCAACCTGGAATCTTTCCCCAAACAACTATTGTAAAAAGAAAAAAAACAGACTGCAAACCTTTTTATGAGAAGTGTCTTAGCCCGTGGAGGTCTTTGGCTACGACGCATTGTCGATAACTGAAAATTTTACTTCAATCAATATAGAGGATGGAAAACTGCTCATATCTCTAGAAGCTAGTTTTCACCTGTCGAACTACACGATAGTGTGGTATTGTTGAATCATATTAGTCTTAAAACGGTGAACACACCTTAGATAAATATATTTAATCTTAGATAAACATACTTTGAAATCTTGACTCCATATTTTCGTCATGTTTGTCAACAATATGTTTGGTATAAATATACGAGTATGAGCAATCTGTGTACTCGAAACTATAAATTAGGTCAGTAGTCTTCAAACTTTTTGTATATTTTTTATCTTACGGTACCCTATAAAAAACTTAACAATCAGTGGGAGGGGGGAGCCTATTCTTCAGGAAACAGTTTTTTAAATCTTAGAATCAAACTAGACACAGATACCATCATTTTCTGTTCTACGTTGAATTTTGAGCGATATTTAGTTTTTATAACAGCTTCCGCCGAAAATCCAGCTTCCACTGAAAACCCAACTTCTCAGATGTAAGTCGTCCTAAATACAACCAAGATTAACTGAGATTTAGTACTCAGTAAACGATATTAATCCTTTACTGATATCCTAAACTCAACCAGTTCCATATCGACGAAGTTTATTTTCAATGTATAACATATACTATCACAAAACAGCTCAATCAGACTTCCTCTACCGACGTAAAGTCAAATGGAAATTGAGCCTTGAATCCATGTGAACACTTCTCCATATTATCTTCTTGAAACTATTTTTGCGCATTGCATTCAGACTATCCGGAATTATAAAAATGTTCGAATATCCTGCGGCGCCTCAGGGCGCCGAGGTGCACACTTGGAAAAGTTCTGAAATAGATAATATTCTTAGATTACAAGCGATAAATCAAAATATTATAATAATATATTGATTAAAACACTCATACACAGATTCGACAAAATTAAAAAAAAACGATTTTGTAAAAAAATAAATACGAGTATACTAAAGCGCATTCATCAAAATAAGAAAGGGATTTGGAATAAAACTAGTTAAAATGAATTAATTTACTTTATTTAAAATTGAGCTTGTTACACATGGTAACGTGTTTTTTTTTTAAATTTGATATTGCAATAAATAATTAAGACTAGTCTTGTTTGATTCCATTTCCATTGGCTGTAGGAACCGCCGCAGTCTCCCTTCTGTTTATTTGGTACCTGTAAAATAAAACATTCCAAAGAGTAAGGTAATTTTTAAATTCTTAACTTATACTTGTAATAAATAGACGACTTGAATAATGTTCCTTCGTAATTACCTCACTTTATTTATAATTTACAAAGTAAATTCACGTGAAATTATGTTTCAAATAATGTTATGAACTGCAATGTCAATAGTGAATAGCAGACCTACTTTTAACCAGATTATTGTACCCAGTAATGCTGCTTTTGATATTTAGGAAAATATCAAGATTATTACGACACAATAATAAAGTAAGATGATTAATATATCGGGCTGGTTAAGAGTAAGCCTGATTGATTCATTGTTATTTGCGGACGACGGACGTGGTGAAACTGGCATCCAGCAAATGTTTCAGGACAGCATGAATTTTGATGAAGAAACAAGGCAAGCTAAAATGAGGATCAGTACGTCAAAACACAGAAGTGATGATGATTGGACGTGTATAACCCGAATCCGAATGCAACATCCAGTTAATCGGACACAACTTAAAAAGTGGTCAACTTAAAGGAAGTAAGAAAGGAATTTAGTTTAGTCAAGATAGGGAACTCAATCACAGACTAGGATTAGCGAGTAGCGTATTAAGAGCTCCGTATAATTTAGTTTAGTCAAGATAGGGAACTCAATCACAGACTAGGATTAGCGAGTAGCGTATTAAGAGCTCCGTATAATTTAGTTTAGTCAAGATAGGGAACTCAATCACAGACTAGGATTAGCGAGTAGCGTATTAAGAGCTCCGTATAATTTAGTTTAGTCAAGATAGGGAACTCAATCACAGACTAGGATTAGCGAGTAGCGTATTAAGAGCTCCGTATAATTTAGTTTAGTCAAGATAGGGAACTCAATCACAGACTAGGATTAGCGAGTAGCGTATTAAGAGCTCCGTATAATTCGATGGTGAAGTCTGGGCTTTAATTTAGCACAAAAATGCAAATCTTACATCGGATATTTACCAAAAGGGAACGACCAAGAATACAAGTAGCTGAATTGAGGCACCTCAGTGGAGTTATAGAAGTTACGTTAGCTAGAAGTTGACCCCTTAACTCAAGTAATTGAAAAATCCCAGATGACTTGTTTGGCACATGTGTTGATTATTAGTACTGTGCAAGGCAACTCCCAGAGACATACATTCAGTGAGAAGATGAAAAAACGTGGAATTGGCAGATAAAGGACGGTGTGAGGGCAGACTTCAGCTGGACTCGGAGACCGTTCTCGAGAGAGTCCAGGACATACTTGTATGGATGATAATACACAGATACTCGTATGTTATTGAATAAGGGGTGGAGACGGTGATATGTTTCAAAACATTGAAAAATGTAAATGTTTTCAATAATTCTAATAATAATCTGTAAATTTTGAGCACGATATATTTTTCGATATGTAGAAATTTAATTTCTTTATTGATATTATAAAGTGAATTATTAGAATTATAATTAATATATTTCGATTTCATTCCGAATTGTTATCTAAAAAACATGTCTTAAAAATGTATTGAGATAAAGTAAGATTTGAAACGCTCCCGGTTACGCTACGACACTGGTCTGTCCAGAAATAGTCGACGGGTCAGTAGTGAATTAAACTTAAAGTGAACTTAATTAATTCGACACTATTTTATACTGACATTTTCTAAATAGGTTACCAAATTTTTATTAACATCTAGACCATGGCAACAATGAAATAATTCATTTTGGAAAAGTAGAAAGGGAAATTTGTCTCAGAATGATTCCTATATTTTTTTTGGTATATGCATAACTGATGCCAAATTCTTAAACACTTTTTTTAATTGTGTTGCGTATTTATATTTCTCTGCCACCACAAATAACTTCATGTTGCTTTCTACCATTCTGTTCTACAATACAAACTCTCGCTAGTGACGGTTTCGTCTCGGCTGTGTCTCGCCATCTTTATCTCATCACCCGCGAAAAAAATGGCCTTGTTAAAATATGTGACCAAGACCGCAGGGAAATTAGTACGGAACGAAAGTGAGAAAGTAAAAATAATCATAAGTATAAACAAGACTATTTGGCGTAACGTTAATTTTATTTTTATATAGTCCGTGACAAATATGGGCAACCTTGTTTCAAACCTCGAGACGTTGATCGATTATCGCCATGTCTCTATCGGGGTAGGCAGAGAGCACAGTTTCCGTTCTAGCTTGGTACATATTTTTTGCCTCTGCCATGTCCATATACCCGTCATGCACTCTCTTATTTTAAAGGATTTTCCTCCTTCCCACTTTCAAAATTTGATCCTAGTTTTCTGCTACGTTTTTCTAGGCCATTAAAACCTTATTGTGCTTTCTATACTACTTGTTGAGATTATTTTTGAAAATTTTTCATCATTCGTTTATCTTGCGTGGCAGAACCATCTCAATACTCCTTTTACGAGTATGTTATGCGCTGTATGGTGTTTCTCTTGCGTGGCAGAACCATCTCAATACTCCTTTTACGAGTATGTTATGCGCTGTATGGTGTTTCTCTTGCGTGGCAGAACCATCTCAATACTCCTTTTACGAGTATGTTATGCGCTGTATGGTGTTTCTCTTGCGTGGCAGAACCATCTCAATACTCCTTTTACGAGTATGTTATGCGCTGTATGGTGTTTCTCTTGCGTGGCAGAACCATCTCAATACTCCTTTTACGAGTATGTTATGCGCTGTATGTTGTTTCTCTTGCGTGGCAGAACCATCTCAATACTCCTTTTACGAGTATGTTATGCGCTGTATGGTGTTTCTCTTGGGTGGCAGAACCATCTCAATACTCCTTTTACGAGTATGTTATGCGCTGTATGGTGTTTCTCTTGCGTGGCAGAACCATCTCAATACTCCTTTTACGAGTATGTTATGCGCTGTATGGTGTTTCTCTTGCGTGGCAGAACCATCTCAATACTCCTTTTACGAGTATGTTATGCGCTGTATGGTGTTTCTCTTGGGTGGCAGAACCATCTCAATACTCCTTTTACGAGTATGTTATGCGCTGTATGGTGTTTCTCTTGCGTGGCAGAACCATCTCAATACTCCTTTTACGAGTATGTTATGCGCTGTATGGTGTTTCTCTTGCGTGGCAGAACCATCTCAATACTCCTTTTACGAGTATGTTATGCGCTGTATGGTGTTTCAATTCGATTTTTTTCCTAATACCCTCATTCCTTATTCTACCATACATTGTTTTTTCACACATATTACGCAACGCTCTCATTTTTACCACGTTTATCTTACTTTCATCAGTTTTTTTTGCCACGTCCAAGTTGCGCTTGCATTTCCAAATTCAATATTCCATTATGAGCAGCCAGCTATGCTTCTCTTGAAATCATCAGGTTGGTAAACACATTGTTTAACCCACCATTAAATATATTGCCTGCAACTACTTTTTTTTATTCAATAAAATTGAAGCTGTAATCTCCACTGTTAAGAATAAAACTGTAATGTATTTCGGGCTTAAGTTTGAAGAAAATATTTTTTTACGCTGCGCACTAAAAAAATAGGAGAGAAAGAGAAAAAATCGGAGCTCAATATTACTGTCTTAAAATCTCATGATATAATTTCTTATCACAAATAATGAAAGTAGTTGTAAATGCCTCACTGAGTTCTTTCGATCTCCATATTTCTAATTATTTTCGTGAGAATCCAACAACTTAACAACCAAATTAAGAAAAACAATACCCCATCAATTTCGTTTCTAAAAAATGTTAATTTAACTTAAACAATCTACTGAAGAACAATAAATAAACTGATCTTGAAAAAAAAGTGAAAGAAATGCACTTTTATTGACGTTAAATGACTAAAGATAAATCGACATTTTGCGCAATATGTGTTCATATATACCAAAGATGAAACACACATGAATTATTGAGCCACCAAGTATCATCAAGACTTATTGGAAACCAGCATGGCTTTTTGCCAAAACGATCGACTGTTACTAACCTTCTCTCTCACACACAACAGATTGCGTCAAACTTAGACGAACTTTCAAAAAACGGACGTAATATATACAGATTTCCAGAAAGTTTCCGACAAAATTGATCACGATATATTACTTAAGAAAATGCATAAACTTAATGTTGATTATTGCTGAAGCATAGATAATATGGCTTCAGCGATAATCTAATTGGATTATTTGCATCATACCTAAAAGAAAGATCTCAATACGTAACATTCGAAACAAGTCTTCTGAGGAATTCATCGCAAGATCTGGTATACTACAAGGATCTAATTTAGGTCCCCTGCTATTATTCCTCATATTAATAGACGATATTCAAAATTCCATAAGTCACTCGACATGTTTATTGTTCGCTGACGACTTGAAAATTTTCAAAAAGATCAATTCACCTCCCGGCTGTTCACAGTTACAACAGGACCTAGACTCTCTAGTTTCATGGAGTGAGCAAAATCATCTTGTGTTCAACATTAATAAATTTATCTGTGTATCTTATAGTCGATCGTTTTCACCAATCCACCATCAGTATACTATACAGGGAGTGGCATTAACCATAGAGTTTTTTAATTCAAAGATTTAGGCGTAACCTTTGATGTCGGACTCACGTTCGTTAACCACGTCTTACGTTTGATATCGGGCTGTTACAAACTACTCGGTTTTATAATGAGAATATCAAGAGAATTGAACAGTACCGATATCCTTCGAAACCTATATAATTATCTAATTAGAACCAAATTAGAATATGCATCTATAGTTTGGGTTCCTCGTCAGCTCAAAACAATATAGAACAAATACAAAAAAAAATCCTCAGATATCTATTGTACAGAACAAAGGGTGATTACCCAAAATATGCTCAACATGTCGAACTTCTCACGGTGTGTAACTATAGAAGTCTCGAAACAAGAAGGCAAGAATCCATTGCGATATTCCTACTTAAGGTTTTTCAAGGTTGATTTAACTGTCCCGCGATTCTAGAAGCACTAAGTTTATATGTACCTAATAAATATAGCCGTGCAAGGAATCACCCTCTGTTCTATATACTAACTTACAAGACGCATATCATGGCTCAGTCACGCGTGGTATAGAGATATTGAACCAACTGAATGACACTGTTGATATATTCTCGGTACCGCTAAGCAGTATGAGAAGAATCCTGGCTGATATTCTTCCTAACGAATAAGCTAACGCTAGAATCAGACCCTCTTTGTGTAACAGGAGAAATCCGTGCAAAGTGGATAAAAAAATACAAAGAATTCTTAGCTAATAGAGCAAGTTTATTTTTATGTTTCACCATAATTTATTCCTAGAAATAATTAATTTCCTGGACCGGAATGGGTACCGTCATTCTTATCATGTCATAAATCCGCATGTAGCCCGATTCTCCTCTTCATTTATAGTACGTACATATACGAGTATGTACATAATATAGTTGATATCGTTGCTGGGCGCCGTAGTCAAGGATCCCCTCGACATTCTAACGTCGATTCAGTTGGAAATATGCACACCAGCAAACTCATCGGCCACACCGGTGTCCTAAACCCGATGGCACACCTGACGTAAGAAGAGTGTCTAATTTTTATTTTGTGAAAGATTATATGTCATAGGTATCATTATATCCCCGAATATTACGCGAAAAAATGCCTGTGTCATTCGAGGGGTTCAGGAGTACAGCGCAGGGTTCGAACCAGCGACTTTCCACAAGGAAGTCCAGTGCGTTATCGCGCGGCCATGCACCACATATCACGGCACCATGTGCCCTCTGGGGTAAATTGTGACAGTAAATATCCCCGCCTTTCTATCCATGTACACAGGTTTTCCCCCATCCACATCTACAAACCTCGTCATATATGCTATTCTGTTCTTCATACTTTTTAACTTTCATACATACATACCAGCACACCGGGGTAGGCAGAGAGGACAGAATGTCATACTTTCCTATCTCGACATACATCCTTAGCCTCTTCTACATCCATATACCTTCTCATACAAATACTACGATTTCTCTGACTTCCTACGTTTCCTTCTTTCAGAATATCACTCACTTGTTCCAACCATACTTTCCTTGGTCTTCCTCTCATACGCCTTCCTCTCATATTTGTACTACATGTCTGTTTTATTAGTATTTCTTCATTCATTCATTCCACATGCCTAACCCATCACTGCGTGCTCTTCTTCATCTTACTTAACACGTGCCTTAAGTTCACATTCACCTCTTAACACTTCATTCCGTATTTTATTATAGTATATATTGTCGCTTCATGTATTATTCTCAATGCACGCATTTCAACAGCATTATTTGGCTTTTCTCAGTATTTTCCACATCCACGTATCACTCCCACGCATCAAAATTGGTCCCAAAATACTTTTGTGGACTATCATCTTAGCAGATTGTATTACTGTCCGATTCGAGTATATTTCAGTGCCCCATTGACTTTGTTCCCTTAACTCCCCCTTCCCTTAACTTGATATTCCTACTTAAGGTTTTCCAAGGTTGCTTTGACTGTCCCGCGATTCTAGATATCCTTCGAAACCTATATAATTATCTAATTAGAACCAAATTAGAATATGCATCTATAGTTTGGGTTCCTCGTCAGCTCAAAACAATATAGAACAAATACAAAAAAAAATCCTCAGATATCTATTGTACAGAACAAAGGGTGATTACCCAAAATATGCTCAACATGTCGAACTTCTCACGGTGTGTAACTATAGAAGTCTCGAAACAAGAAGGCAAGAATCCATTGCGATATTCCTACTTAAGGTTTTTCAAGGTTGATTTAACTGTCCCGCGATTCTAGAAGCACTAAGTTTATATGTACCCAATAAATATAGCCGTGCAAAGAATCCCCATCTGTTCTACATACCAACTTACAGGACTAATATCATGGCTAAACACTCAGTCACGCGTGGTATAGAGATATTGAACCAACTGAATGACACTGTTGATATATTCTCGGTACCGCCTAGCAGTATGGGAAGAATCCTGGCTGAGATTCTTCCTAATGAATAAGCTAACGCTAGAAGCAGACCCTCTTTGTGTAACAGGAGAAATCCGTGCAAAGTGGATAAATTAAAAAAAAACTCGTCCATCATCTGAGAAAATACTATCCAAATAGCAGAATTCCTTAACTTGCTCCAATCTTTCATTATTTACCCATATAACGCATTTACTTTTCCTTTCACACTTTTCTATCACCATTACTTTGGATGTTGCAACATTCATTCTCAGATCTTTCTCTTCGCATCTCTCATACAATCTACTTATCAAACTCTACAATGAATCTTCACTCTCCGCCAACGCTGACATGTCATCTGCATACATTAAGTAATTCGCAACGTTCCCATTCGACATTTGTATGCCACCAATTGACCTCTGTAGTTCCTGAACACATGTATCTATATAAACATTGAACAAGCAGGGTGGCATAACGCCTCCTTGCTTTACCCCTTTAGAAATATTATTATTTCATTCCACTCTTTCATTTTCCCCTATAAATTGTTAATACTGATACATCGTTTTTTTATTGTACGTAACATGGATGGAAGACGGGAAAGAAGTACAGAAACGTAATATACGAGTGTGTGTATGCATTCGAGATGTGGTGTTACAGGCGAGTGCTCCATATCACATGGATCGCAAGGCGCACCTACATATGTGTATTTCATCCAATAATTAGAGATTACCGAAAGACTTTCGACAACATGCAGTAAAATTATTCTAACATAATTTGGATATGTTGCCAGAAACAATAATAAAAATCTGGAGAAGCTGGTGAACATGGGAACAGTTGAGGGAAAACGAGCAAGATGAAGGTGTCCCACAATATGGACGGACAAAATCAAATAGTTAACAAGATCCTTTTTAAATGCTGCATTTAATATGACCCAGGGACTAGAAAGGATGGAGATGGGTGGTGTACAATGTGCCATACATAGTGGAGAACCACGACGCACAGCATTCTCAAAGAAGATCTGATATGTGGAATGACAGGCTGCAAATAGTTTTTAATATGTCTGCATTCAATATAACCTAGGACCGGTAAGGATGGTGACAGGTGGTGCACCGAGTTCCAGATATAGTGGAGAACCACGACTACACGACATAACATATGTGTATTGAGCACGCGATGAAGAAGAATTGCTCGTTTGATTAGAAAAAAATTTACCGTGTGATGAAAAAACGAAACCTATACTGAGAAAAATGTAAAGAAATATTATACTGAGAAAAATGTTTCTTCAAAAATAATAAACGAGTTAAATATAAATAATCAACTTTTCTAAAGTAGACATATGATATTTCATATGCAAATAACTTTTTGACAAACATATTATGTATTTCATATTGGAGATTATACGTTTACATACTCCTGAGCGGAATAAAACAAAACTTCTCCATGTTCTCTCAGTATCATACCAACTTAGATATACTATACGAGTATGTATTACGTTGACCAAACATTTCGTTCGCTTTTTAGGTAAAAATAAAAACAAATCCTTTATTTAGAATATTAACTTGAATAAACACTATATTATTCACGTAATTCTACTATCTTTTTCCATTTTTCAGTCAACTTTATAATTCCATCCTCGCAGAACTTTTTATCTTTTTGAAGCTTGGAAGGAAAGTTTTGACTCACCATATTTCCCAGATAAAGCACCTTCAGATTTTCATTTATTCCGCTCTTTCCAGAATTCCCTTAATGGGGAAAAATGGATTCCCTGGAGGACTGCAAAAGTTACCTGGAGATTTTTTTACTCAAAAAGACAAAAGTTCTGGAATGATGGAATTGTTATGTTGCCTTAAAGATGGAATAATTAAATGAAGAATCTATTGTTTAATAAAATGATATTCTCAATAAAGAAATTTGTTTTTATTTTTAAATGCCTGGTTCGCATAGATAATATGAAAGAATAGTTATTTTTGAAATGTATCTATTTTAAAAACTTTGTTTAACAATATTTAACGACAATTATTTTTTAATTTACGGTGAATCGCGATAATGTCATATTAACAATAAAAGGACAATTTATAAAGCGCAGTTTAAAAAGTTAATTCTCCACAAGAGTGCTCTAAATCGGGAATCGAACCCACATTTAGTGGCAGATTAAATATATTATAAAAAATAAAATACGAGTAAAAGTTGAGTTTAAAGATAGGGCCGTGAGGGCTACGGCCATTAGATCGAGTACTTCCCCGCATCTGCATATGTTTAGTAAAACACATTTTGTAAGAAACCCACAGAAAACTTACGAAGGAAGGCGAACTACAAAGAAACTGTTGTAGATCTTCCGATATTCCATTGATCAGGTTTGCTTCTACATGTGTCAATATGTCAAAATAAATTAAGTAGGGATGCGTCCGTTCCGGTAGTTTGGTATTAAACTTGTTTTTTTTATTATACTTATTTTAAGAAACCGTGTGAATTTAGATACCTACCATATAACCATTCTCCCGCTGAGCATAAAGAAGAACACTAGGGCGGGGGCGGACCTGTCGAAGGGGTCGCCGACCATGTAGTGCGAGTAGGCACCCAGCACCATCAAGCAGAGCAGCCCGGCATTCGCTATGTTCTTCACTTTATCTGGAAATAAAGGAACTCAACTGTATATATAGTACATATCATTTTGTCAAGAATATTGACTAAACAGATCACAGGTATAAACGAATAAAGTACATGCCATTGACAAAACATTTATAGAATCTCCCTGGTCGGAGGTAACTAAGAGTTACGATTTATAATAGAAGCCACGTTTAGTATTCTAAAGAAGGCAAAATAGGAAAGTATGCCAAGTGGACGATACTGGAGGCAGGCACGTCCTTAAGAGTTGAGGAAGTGAGTTTGGATTATCAAATCGATAGTAGTAAAAAGGTTAAACAAAATAATAAAAACTGTTTCGATTGAAAATTTAAAGGAGTTGCATATTTTTTATATTACTCGGATGAGAAATAAAAAAATCAGTCCATTGTCATAGATTAAAACAACTTCAATCAACGTGAAAAAAAGATATGGAAAAATGTATTGTAATATTTAATGGATAAATTTACATATATTATAATGGTTTACTTATTTATTTAACATGACAAGATATATGATATACTCGTATAAGTAATTTCAAGTGGGCACACTCAAATTATATGGTTCTGGGTTTTTCGTCTATCATGTGCCGTGACCACTGGAAACTAGACTTGTACCTGTATCTGAACTGATGACATACTCATATAAACATGAAAAAATAGGTTGATACTTTTTACCGATAGTTGACTATTATTTAATTTCTTGATTAAAAATGATAACATGTTACTTTTTAGAACGATCAAACATGACTTACGCGTTGATTATTATTTTTAGTTTTCAGTGTTACCATATTGTATTATACAATACAGTATATTATAACAGTATTTAAAGAACTTAAATTGTAATGTGAGGTATTAACTAATTGTAATACATACTTGATAAATATAAAAAAAACAGGGTACCGTGTTGGAGCAGGCAGAGCGCCAAACTATCAAGACATACTTACTTCGTCTCCTCTACGGTCACCCATCTGTTATATACATATATGTACATACCATCAAGCTATTACCGTGTTGGAGCAGACAGAGCGCCAAACTATCAAGACATGCTTACTTCGTCTCCTCTACGGTCACCCATCTGTTATATACATATATGTACATACCATCAAGCTATTACCGTGTTGGAGCAGGCAGAGCGCCAAACTATCAAGACATGCTTACTTCGTCTCCTCTACGGTCACCCATCTGTTATATACATATATGTACATACCATCAAGCTATTACCGTGTTGGAGCAAGCAGAGCGCCAAACTATCAAGACATGCTTACTTCGTCTCCTCTACAGTCACCCATCTCCTTATAAAATTGTATCTGTTTATCATACTTCGAAACCTTCTTTTGAAAATTTCGTTCACTTGGTCCAAGCATATTTTCTTGGTCTTCCTTTATAAAGACTTCCACTCATGTTTGCATTTTAAATTTGTCAGTCAGAATTATTACATTTCTTATTGTCATACGAGTACATCGACACATCATATATTCTTCTAAGTACACGCATTTTAACCGCATTTACTCGGCTCCTTTTATTCATTTTCCACATCTGCGTTTCACACCTTTACATCAATGTTAGCACTTATACACTGTTGTGAATAATAATTTTGGTGAGTCTTGATATTGCTTGGTTTGAGTATATCATGTTTAGTGACCTTGTTTCCCATCGCAACTCGTCATTTTCGTCATCTGAGAACATATGTATTCATATTTCCAAAATAACATAATTATTCAAATAGGTATATTAGTTCTAATTTTTCATTATTCACTTCAAATATCGAACTTTTCCTTCCACATTTTTCAATTGCCATAAGTTGGACCTGGAAATATGCTAAAAATCTAAGACCCAGGCAATTAAAAAATGAAAGATACAGACAATTGTATGTTGGGTATCTGAGGTGATAAATTATTGCCTAAAGCTGGCCCTGTAATTTCAGTTTCATTTTCTTCGAACGAAGAACATACGGGATTAAGTATTTGGTTAAAAACAGTTGCTAGTTCTTAGGGAACCAATGGAGAAAGTCGCAGACAAGTTGTAAGTACTGAAGTCCTATGCTCTATATACTCGTACAACAGAATATGCCTAACATACTCGTATATAAAATTGGCTTACATAGTCATCTCCGTTGGCACCAATTACACATATCCTAATATAATTCCGCGCTTTATGATATACTGTGTTACTTTACTCGTCACGGGTAATGGGCATTCATAAAACCTAACAGTGTTTTTATTTTTTAACAAATATATTATAATAGGTATTGAAAGTTACTTAAAAATATTTCATAAAATAATTTTAAGCATAATATTTTCTACGATTAGGTACCAATATTTTTTGGAATCTAAAAATATGTTACACATTAGGCAGATATCTGCGTTATATCTTGAAATAAAAAAAATTGTGAAAAATTTGTACATCTAGTTCCTATTCTACTGAAAGAAAACCCATTATAATTAATGAAATACATTTTCGTTGTTACATATCTACAAACTACAAATAATTACAGTCGGGCGGCTTACGAGGGCAAAGCGCCAAGCTTTTCTTTAGTTCTACGCCCGTTTTTCTTTCATTCCTCGAACAATTCAGGAATACGAATCATTCCCACGCCAACATTATCAACTACGAGTATAACCCATAGAGATCAGTAATATTCTGACGTGTATCTGCGCGACTACCTGCGCGACCTACGAGTATGTGGACAGACATCTCATCGTGCGAACTAGAATAACTGATTTACTGGCGAAAAAGAACAATGTTCTTCTATTTTTAATCAATGTTGTCGATTTTTACCACAAAAGAACATATCTTAGTTCACAGTAACATTCAACCCATTTATGAAAAGTAAAAAGTATCAACGGTGAGAGAAAAGTGTGGAAAGGAAAATAAATGCAACATATTGGTGAGGAATGAAAGATTATAGCATGTTGAGGAATTCTGCTATTTGGGTAGTATGATATATTCTAAGATGATGGAAGAGCTAAGTGGGATATCGAACGGCGAACAAAAACATATATATTCCAACCGGACAGCATCAAAATCTGTTAAGATGATAGTCAACAATAGTATTTTGGTACCAACTTTGATGTATGTGAGTGAAACGTAGTCTTGAAAAAAGACTGAGATGAGCCGAATAAATTCTGTAGAGATAGATGCGTGCATTGATAAGAATACATGGAGTGACAATGTATGACAGAATACGGAATGAAGTGATGAATGTAAACTTAAGACTGGTGTGTTGAGTTAGATGAATAAGAGTACATTGAGATGGTTTGGGAATGTAGAATGAATGAATGAAGAAAGACTAACAAAACAGATATACAGTGCAGATGTGAGTGTAAGATGTATAAGAGGAAGACCAAGTAAAGTATGGTTGGATCAAGTGAATGATTTTTTGAAAGAAGGAAAAGGTAGTCAGAGAAATGGTAGAGGTTGAATGGATGTGGAAGAGGCTTAGGGTGTGTGTAGAGTTACGAAAGTATGGCACTCTATCCTCTCTGCCTACTCCAACAGGGAAATAACGTGATGGTATGTAAAAGTTTCATAACTCCTTCAACGAGTAAGATATCATACGTTTATTTGTAAAAATGTCCAAGCTCACTTGTTTTCTTTGTTATTACACCAGTTTAAATAATCCCCGCTAGTGTGTACCTAACATCCCGAGGCTCTCTCTGAGCGGAATTTCACATTCCGCCTGAAGAAAGCCTCGGATAGAAGGTAAAAACACATGCAAGCCTTAACTATAAACAATAAATAATATAGGGTAATATGTAATGTACACGATCCAAAAATCACACGTAATTTACCAAATTGTAGAAAGTTCTAATATTTATTCATTTTATCCACGATCGATGCCATTCATTATCAAAAGTATATTTATAATACAATCTTTGTTTGCAAGTTGAGGAATTCCGCTACTTGGGGAGCTTGTTCTCGAGATATGTATGGTAAGATACGGAAATAATATATATTGAAAGGCAGACAACAAAGTCACTTAGGCAGACGAACTAAGTACTAATTTGGGAATAAATCAAAACAAAATCTTCAAAAATATTGTGCAATGTGGTGTGCTAGTGTTAATATTAATGTATAGAAGAGAATCCTGGCTGTGATAAAGATCAGAAGAAATTACTATGTTTCATAGAGTAAGAAATGATCTGATAAAAGATAACTATTTGTTTGAGA
This sequence comes from Odontocerum albicorne, assembly GCA_949825065.1. Classification (NCBI taxonomy): domain Eukaryota; kingdom Metazoa; phylum Arthropoda; class Insecta; order Trichoptera; family Odontoceridae; genus Odontocerum; species Odontocerum albicorne. The sequence goes on from OX463838.1 coordinate 29,987,646, forward strand.
CGGGTATTATAAGTAGAATTAAGAAAGGAATCTTGAAATGGTTTGGCCACATTGAGATAATAAATTAAGAAAGACTATACATGTTTAAAATGAATAGAGAGCGAGGAAGAACTAAACCGAAGGAATAGTGTAAGGAGATTGATCGAGGAAAGAAAGAAAAAGGTAAGAAGTATAACGAACGGGAGACCATGTGAACGATCCAAGAGCTGTGTGTGTTTAAGTAGAAAGACGCGGAGATCTGTCCTGTGTCTATGATGGTGAGTACAAGTATGTACAAATAAATGTAATTGAAGCTGTCAAAACTATAGATGTGTAGTGATGCAATGTAACTCACTATTTGGGATGGCAGCCATGGCGAGACCGAAGAGGATCTCTAGAGAGCCGATGATTCGCCTGTACCATTTTGACGGCACTCGGAAGTCGAGGGTTTCCGTTAACGGAAATACTTTGGCATATTTTACATACTCTTTTCTCTGAAACAAAAAAATAACATTAACATTAGCCAGTCGTTAAAACTCTGAAAACCAGTTTCTCAAATCAATCCGTTGTGCAAAGTACTCGTACAAGTTATATAATTACAGTTTAAGTGATATCACAGTAGTTCGTTAAGATTTTCTCTAAATTTAAATGACCGCCATAAAATAAATACACTGTATTTTCCCCTTTTTAAGACATTTAAATTATCATTAGCAAGTTACTCATATTTCTATAATGAGTTAAGAGAACACCTATAGTTTGAGCCCCTTGGCCTTGAATATTGATCCCTTAAGTAAGATACAATTGTATAACATCCTCGTTGTATATATTACAACCTGGTGAATTTATTACCATTTGGCAATATCTTCCGACCAACCAAAAAAGTTGTTAAAAAGAAGGAACGGTACGGAAAAGGACCTTTTTTTTAAATCGGGTATCAACAGGAATTGAGTCCACTACCTCAGTCCAACCAGCCTTACCAATTAGGCCACGGAGATCGTCAAATTCCATGTTAAAAAAATTATTCCATACAAAACGGCTGGGTGTTTCTTCAATTATATCATAACATGTAAAATGTGGGTTGGGTCTTTTACTTTATTTTACATTTTATACAAGTTTAACCCAATTTAATCAGATAAAATGTATATTGTATTGTATTACACTTTTTTTGGAACCTGGCAGGCTTATTGCTATTGGGAATATCTTCCAGCCAACCAAAAATATGCTAAAGAGACTTTTTAAGGGGAAAACAGACTGAAATCCTTTTTTAAAAAATCTGGGTTCCAACGGAAATCGAACCCGAAACCTCCAGGTTGGGAGACAAGCGTCTTACCAACTAAGTCACGAAGGTTATCGAGATGCATAGTACAAGAAAAAATTAATTAGATGAAGCCCAAAAATAATGACAAATATTACTCGTGCTCCCTGTGAATGTTATGTTATGTTATGCCTGCACATTTTACTAAGGAGCTCAATGCTCAATTTATTCTCCGAGATATGGAAGATATCAATATCGGAATATTTATTGAACAAAACGATTCCGTGTGCGAATGGTGGCTCTTTAGCCCAGTTCGTGAAAATGGCACCGAAAACAATCTTATTCACGATGCCGAAAAAAATATGTCAATTAAAAAGGGGTTCGCTATTTTTCGTGTTAGTAATTTGTATACATACGAGTACTATTAAGGCTTAATGGGTTATAATATCCAAGCACATGAAAATTCATTATGAAAATTATGTGGGATGAACCATTAAAAAAATGTGGGATGAACGAAATGTGCATGAGCAAATCCATATTTCCTGTAATAAAGGTGTCGCCGAAACACCTTTTGGACTCATTCAACACCAGGAAGTTGTACTAATAGATTAACGTTGACCCAATTAGGAATAGTATTTCAAATTTTATACTTGTTTGGTCATTGAAATATGCCCCACAGTAGCCGAAACGATTACATCTATTTTGAAAGATCGTTGAACAAATTAAAATTCAGACACTGTACGGATAGTGAAAAACACATTTAAAAAATAAACACGAGCCAACTGCTCAAATCGACCAGCCAACTATGTGGCACACTAATTATTTATTCGTACATCTCTTAATCTTAAAGGAATTTGGAAAAAATTAACACTTTTTTTGTTTAAGTCCTTGTAACGACCCCCGTGGTCTAAATGGTAAGACGCTTGTCTTGCATACGGGGGTTTCGGACGACCTTCGTAGCCTGCTTGGTAAGACGCCTGTATTTCGACCCGAGGATTCCGGGTTCGATTCCCATTGGAACCCAGATTTCTTTAGAAAGGGCTCCAGTTTGGTTTTCACTTAAAGATTCTAAGATATCTTTCTGGTTGATTGAACGATTCCTATATGGCAATAAGCCCGCCAGGTTTTACTGTATACAACGAAAGTGTAATACAAATACAATACTTCCCAAAAAATCCCAGTCGTTTTAATTGTTCGTTGATGAAGTTTTTGTTACTTTTTTCACGAGCGATAGTATTAACAACGTATCAGACGACGAACTGCGAGTTACGTTTTTACTCCAGTGGTTTTAAATACGAAGGCTCGATTAATGTGGTTTATGAAATTATTGTCTTCCGAACACTCTCTCCGACATGTCCGAATTACCAATGAAAATATGATGAGGAGTATCATATAAATGATTGAACGAATACTTTTTGAAAAACAGAAGGCGTAAGGCTAAGGCCACACCGAAGTGATTCGCTTAGTGCTAAGCTAGATGCTACGTGACTAATATACTAGGTGACTATAATAGTCACATAGCGTGGCGCGAAGCGTGCAGTGTGGTCATTGGGATAGTATGGGGTGCGTTGGTTCGCTGGATATGTCACCTAGCTCGCAGCATAGCTCTAAGCACCAAGCGAGATTTTTACTTGTGTGGCCGAGGCCTAAGTGTTGACGCAAGGCTTACATTATTACACTTTCGTCGTATACAGTACAACCTGGCGGGCTTATTGCTATGTCATAATTACAACCAATCAAAAAGACGTTAAAGAGGGTTACGTGAAAACAAGTCTAGAATCCTTTTTTAAGTAATCTGGGTTACGAGTATGTATCAAGTCAAGAAGTCATTTTGTTTAATAATGCTTTTGAAGAACAGAAGGTTTAAGTGCTGAAGGAAGGCTTACATAATTATAATTTCGTTGTATACAGTACAAGGAAGGCTTACATTATTACACTTTCGTTGTATACAGTACAACCTGGCGGGCTAATTGTCATGTGTTAATCCTGACCAATCAGAAAGACGTGAAAGAGGGTTAAATAAAAACAAGTCTAGAATCCTTTTTTAAGTAATCTGGGTTCCAAGTTCCAACGGAAATCGAATCAGCAATCCCCGAGTCAGAAGACAGGCGTCTTGACTCCAACGAAGCCATGGAGGTTGTCGCACTTGGGAAGTTTTAAATAACATATATTGAACCCATGTAAGAAATTGCATCCTGATTTTGCACTTCAAGATGAAATTTAATACGTTTTTCATTATCTCTCAAGCATTTATTACCAATATGCATTCCAATCTAAAATATTTCAAGATTTAAGATAAAAAATACCTGTATATAATGTGTGTTATAAAAACTTGAGAAAGTGGTAGAAGCGTTATCATACTCGTAACATAAATAAATTAAACCATCAACATTTCGATACAGATAATTCCCCTTGCAACCTTTCATTGTCAAGTGGCATACTACAATATATGTTACTCGTAATCATTTATGTTTCAAAGGACATGAACGAAACATTGACTAAACTTGTGGCATGTTAAGAATGTGGCCGAGTTGTTTAGCAGTAAAAATCTTCTTCCAAGTTGAAAATGTGTTAAAATCACAACTGGAATACTCGTATAACAAACGATAAATGTAAATCTTTAAGGACTAACGTTACCAGCGATAAATGTACAACATTATGTGATAATGCTTAAAGTTTTCTTATCAATTTGACTTTGATGTATGGGAGTGAAACATGGATGTGGAAAAGAGTGAGAGGATCCGAGCAAATGCTGTAGAGATGCGTGCATTGAAAAGAATACATGGAGCGATAATGTGTGATAGAATACGAAATGAGGTGATAAGGGATGAATGGGAACTTAAGGTTGATGTGTTGAAAATGAATAAGAGTGGGTTGAGATGATTTGAGCATGTAGAATGAATGAAGAAAAACTAACAAAACAGATATACAGTGCTGATATGAGTGTAAGGCGTATGGCAGGAAGACCAAGGAAAGTATTGTTAGATCAAGCGAATTATATTCTGAAAGAAGAAAAAGTAGAAAGTCAGAGAAATTGTAGAGGTTATATGAGAAGGTGTACGGATGTGGAAGAGGCGAAGGATGTGTGTGTCGAGTTAGGAAAGTATGGCGCTCTGTCCTTGCTTCCTACACCGAAAGGGAAATGGCGTGATGGTATGTATGTATGTATCAATTTGAAAATCTTTACTCTTAATTAGAGAACGATTTAAGTTTTCTTATCCATTTGATGATGTTTACACTTTTAATTATTACAACGATTTAAGTTTTTTAATGAATTTAATGATGTTACACTCTTAATTATGAGAACGTAAAAAAATCAACTGGAATATTACAAGTGACAAATGAATGGTTGAAGTAAAATAGGCACTAAGTACCAAAAAAATACAAAAAACCTAAGTATGCAGTTTCGTTCTATATGTCATATAGAATGAAACTGCATACTTAGTTTTTTTTTTGGTACTTAGTGCCTATTTTACTTCAACCATTCAAATGTAGACCTTGATGTGAAAGGGTGTTTATATCAATTTAATTACTTTTATAATCTTAATTATGAGAAGGATTTAGAAAATACTGTTGGGAATAAAAGCTTTGCAACATAAATAGTTCTAATTCAAGAATTTTACGAGTAGTAAGATAAACATAATACAGGGATGGCGACCTCGGTGGCCTAGTAGGTAAGACGCTTGACAATGATTATTCATGTTTACCTGTGAAGTGACTCAGTTATGTTTACATGTTTGCCTGTGAAGTGACTCAGTTATGTTTACATGTTTACCTGTGAAGTGACTCAGTTATGTTTACATGTTTACCTGTGAAATGACTCAGTTATGTTTACCTGTGAAGTGACTCAGTTATGTTCACAAACTTTATTCAAGAGCTCATTCAAAAATGTATCCACCGAAAATGGAAGATATCGATATTGGATAATTCGTTCAACAAAATCATTCCCTGTGCGAGTGGTGAAGCCCTTAATAACTTAGTTTGTGAATAAGGTATCAACAATAGTCTTAATTCACGAAGGCGTAAATAATTGTCAGGTTCATTAAACGAAAGTTTGCGTGGCTCAATTCTACTCATAACAGGTACAAATAATTCAAGTTTCTGTTTATTGAATCGATTAGTATATAATTTTAAATGAACTATGAAGTTTTATGTTGTACTCATATTCTGAAAACCAAAATCTAGTCGAGAGAACTTATAATATTAAGCAAAAAATGGCATCGAAAAAATTCACTATATTGCAATTAATATGAAGCATGTAGCGGTAGTGATTTCTTAAAGAGGGTAACGAAAAAAGTTACGAATAACAAAAATAAAAAGCAATAACATCACATTACTTTTTTTAATGTTTGTATATGTTATGTTACTTCAAGAGCGCCCTCGAAATTTATATCAGGGAACAACTAATAGTTTAGAATCCTTTCGTGTTAGAAAATTATATATAATAATAAGAATTAAATATAAACAAAAAAAAAAGAAATCGAAGATTAGTTTAGTGCATATACTCGTACTCGTACAGAAATTAAGGCATTTGGAATTCAATAATGATTCGTAATTTCTTAACGCATATGTTAAGTATTTCATGTAGAGGTATCGCTCGTACACGCGATTTAAACAAAATTAAGAAAAAAGGCATTTTGTATTTCCCGATTGAAAGGAATAACGTTTGTAAATTCTCTAATAGAAAATTAAAACAATCGTTGTATATTACAATTTTTAGGTTACTTTTTGTCGTTTGGGACCAATATCCACCCAGATTAAAATTGATTCACTTGACGCATTTTTCTAGTTACGCGATTTTTTCAAGAACCAATTAATTTCGTAAAGCGTGGTATACCTGTATTTGTTAGCAATGATGAATGTTTCGGTAAGCGCAGTGCGCGCAGAAGTAAAACCACAAGTGAGCATAGGGGCCTCAAATTCTAAGACAACAAACTCGAGCGTGTCTGTTTATCATCCGCAATCCAAGCGCTAGAAAACAATGGTTGTTCATGTGATAACGCACTTACGAGTATTAAGAAACTAGTGTTAATTTTCCTGGATAAAGTGACATAGCGAGGTAGTTCTGCGCCGTATGGAAATAAGATGGAAACCTAAGGCAAAGCTTATACATGCATTTTAATGTATGAGTATTAACATTATGTTATATATTATGTTTTTATACACACATCATAAGATAGAACAAGATGGAAGCATCAATCATGTGTCGCAGATGGGCCACTGCGTGGGGGCTAGTCACATTTACAGAATGGAAAGATCTCGGCTGCGAGTGTGTTCTGGATAATGAGATTATAGAGCATGCGTTTTTCGGCAGTCCTTTTGATGACAGATTCGATTTATCAAATGCCATAGCATTGCCATGTCCAATGACTGTAGCGTTTCTTGTTTCTTCGAAGAACTCTTTCACTTATAGATCGATTCTTAAATTGTTGAAGTTGAATCAACTCAAATCAAGCTTTCAATTGTTTGAAAGTTGACGTTTTTTATGTACAATATATTTTTACTTTAATGTAGTGGCACTGATTATCCTAGTGTGGGTGCACAGCTTATTAAAAAACACGATATTTCTTTTTTAATGTTTTCACGTATGTTACATATATCTTATATATATACATATGGTACATACCATCACACTATTTCCCTGTCGGGGTAGGTAGAGAGGATTGATCACCAGACTTACTTATCTAGACACACACCCTTAGCCTCCTCCACATCGATATAACTTCTACGATTTCTCTGACTTTCTACGCTTCCTTCTTTCAAAATATCGTTCACATGATCCAACCATGTTTTCATTGATCTTCCTCTCACACGTCTTCTATTTACATTTGCACTGTATATTTGTTGGTATTTCTTCTTTCATTCGTTCCACATGATCCAACCATCTCAGCGAGCTCTTCTTCATATTACTCAACAAATTAGCCTTAAGTTCACATTCCTCTCTAATCACTTCATTCCGTATTCTGTCATACATTGTCACCTCGTGTATTCTTCTCAATGCACACAATTCTACATAATTTATTCGGCTCCTATCACTCATTACTAATATACGAGTATTTTATACATAAATAAAGATAAGTTAAATTATGAAATATTCTAAAAACATTAATTATTTAGTTCAAAATTCAGTATCTTTACTAATATCATTATTTGAAATCTTAAGTAGTTTTTACAATAGTTTTTATGTCTGAACTACGAGCGAAAGCTATATGGTAACCTGATTTTTTTAAATTGAGGAATAAACATGACCCAAATTGAAAGGAGTCCTATGCTAAGCTTCTCACTTCTCAGCCTTGGATAACACTTTTTTTCTTAATTTTAGCAAATTTCCCTTTATTTTGAAATGGGTGATATTTTTACTTTAAAAAAATCCCTACTCTGTCTTTAAAAAAAGTGAAAATCGGGGACGTAGGCCACTTTACCCCATAATATAGCTGTACTTTCATTCATAGCATCTTCACCGTATACTTCGCAAATATCGCGAGCAGCTTTGGATATTTGGCAGCTTTATTCCCTCAATTGAACGCGAACAGAAGGAGGTGTCGAAAATGCTCACTTTCGTCTACTTGATATTCCATTTTGAAGGCTTGTAATCAAATAAAATAATATATGTAACGTAAAAGCAAACACAATATCTTGTAGAGCAGAAAATTTTCTTTCGAATGACGTATAACCTTTACCATTTTGTTTTACTTTTGGTGCTCATTTTTAAATTTGAAAAAAAAACGGACACAACTTATGTTAACACCTAATACATCAACGAACGAAAAATTAAATTATAAAACAATTAAAACTATTTTTCGACCTATCAGGGCGGCAAAATCATTTATAAATTTATCGAAATGGATTTTACTAAAAATCAAATGTTCATAATAATAATAAAAGGACAATTTATATATCATCGTTTAAAGAGCAAACCCTTCTCAAGGGAGATCCAACTCGGGATTCGAAACCTACTATTGTTGAGAGATCAAAAGAGAAAATAGCCATTTCTGACAATCCGTCTTATTCAAAACCAGATCTATTTTTATATATTGTATTTATTTTATGCCACTTTCCTCTTTTGTTGGTCGATTTTAGCGCCCTTTAGATAACGCGCTTGGGGTCAGTGCCTCGGTTGCCCCACCCTTGTCTCGGCTCTGAGCTTTAGGGAGAATAAAAATACTAATTCTTGAAATTGATTTTTCTTGGTAGTATGATAATATTTTATGGTCGACTACACATTCGAAAGTTTTTGTTAGTTTGATGCTAAAAATTAACCTCCATCTCGCTGTTTATTGTCATTGTTGCTAAATCTGAGGAAGCATTACGTGAAACTTTTACGACTCTGGGAATATTAGCAAGGAAAATGGAACTGGACAATAAATTAGGCCAAAACTAAATAAACGCCTGTCAGTATTGTCCGTTACTCCCGGTTTCTGTATAATAATCACAATTATCATCAGCCCGGTTGACTCCCGCAATGAATATAGGTCTCCCGTCTCCTCCTCCACTCGTTTCTATCATGGTCACGTTGATTCGAGTTGCTCTCAGACACTTTTCTGATGACACCCGACAATCTTGCTAAAGGTTTATACATACATATGTTATATGTATCGCTGAACATCATCATCACCGTAACGCCATGTCCCTATTGGGGTAGGCAGAGAGAACAGATCTCCAACTTCATTATATCGTGGCACACACGTTTCGCTTCTGCCGCATCTATACATTTCTTCATGTATACTTTCCCATTATAAATGCTTTTCACTCTTTCCTGTTTCAGAATATGATTAACTACGCCTTTTTTCCCCCTTCATTTTAAGCACTGCATCTTTTTTTTATCCACATTTTTTCCCAATGTCCTCATTTTTTATTCTCGGTAACTAGCATTATAGAGCTTCTAAGACTGTCATTAGTTATGAAACAAGGATACATAAATTATTGTTTATTTTAAATGTTACGCATCACTGCATGGCCGCTTCTCGAAGGTGTATTTATCGAAAAATGTTTATTAAAAAAGTCTGCAAATAATTTATGCTTTCGTTTTGCCGCTTTTCTTTTAATGCGCTGTAGAGCGTTGTCACAAATCATAATTTCTCTTCTTTTTTGCACATCATATTTCTTATTGACGTGCCAAATGTTCTCAGTTTCGTATAAATTAAGTGTCGTAATTTTAAGAATATTGTGGCAAAATAATGGACCAGACAGTTGAATGGAAGTCATGGTCACCTACTATCAAGTCCAAAATAATTAACGTATTTTAACCACAGTTGCATACATATATTAAGACCTACCCCTCAACTTTCCATTGATGCGTATCATTTTGAAGGTTCCATTGATGCATATTCTCGATATTTTTTAGAGAAAGATTTTCCGCAGAATATAACATATAGTACAAGTTATGACAATGGCGCGAGAAGACAGATATAACGAAGAGCTCTACACCCTGTATGGCGAAGCTAACGTAGCAAAAGTTATAAAAAATGCTAGATTTCGCTGGCTTGGCCACTTATATTGCATGCAGGATACTGAACATTTGAAGAAGACTTTGTTCAGCGATCATATGGGGCGTATGAATGTGGGTAGACCAAAGCTGATATGATTAGATGGTGTAATCAAGAAATGTCGCACACTAGGTATAAACAATCGGAGGAAGAACGCTACTCAGAGATATAAGTGGAAGAGAATCCTGCCAGGCAGGCAAGACCCATCCTGGGTTGATAATGATGATCGTTTTAACTACATTTTATCAATAAACTCGTATTATATTTCAACTGCCTTACCTTTGCACATTTTTAAATTCTAGTTATTTTCATGTAGCAAATGTAATGAACATTTTTTACTTCGTTCATGCCGTTTTGTAATAATCGTCGATAGCACTACAACCCAGGATGGATCTCGTCTTCCAGTTCTCGTCCAATTTTTTTGTCAAATGTCTATTTGAACCATCTCTCTTGAAATTGGTTTCATCCAGTGGGACATTCCTCTATCACACCATTCTTATACCATCTTAATTTCGGTCTACCTAGTCTCCTGCTCGGATCGAGCATTCGTGTTGTTCTGCATAAGGTGTAAATTTCATTGTCAACGCAGTCTAGTAATTTAAATTATTTTTGTTATACTAGTTTCGCCACAGATAGTATTGATTTATTCGTTTTACACAAGTTGTCACAAATTGGACAGTATATTTTTCAGAGAATGTTCCTTCCAGCGGTATTGACAACTTTAACCCTCGCTTTTTGTCCTGGTATCTGATGCATACATAATTGCAGTATTTTATTAAGTTAACTCTTTATGCTCCTGTTGGACAGGCGAGACTGTAGCAAATAAAAACAAATATATGCAACTTTGTCCTTTAGACAGTATCCACTTGTTTTTATCTTGACTGGTGTTTTTGGTCGAATTTACTTTGACCCAAGGTACACAAAACAGATTACAGTCTCAAAATTGTACTACCAATAGAAATCTGAGACGTAAATCTTAAACTATGCAAGCAAATAACAGGTAAACATTTCGTTTTGGTTTCATGTAGTGATAGCCCAATTTCCTTTGCTGATGCATTTAGTCCCAGAAATATCTCCCTTATTACGCGCTCGGATCTGGGAGTGATGTCTATGTTTTGACATATGTATTGCGATTTTCAAAAATAAATTGTGTGGTAAAATTATTTAAGAACCCAGAATTTTCAACTCGAACAATATTTTTTTATTAAATTTAACACTTGCCTATCTGTGATGGATACCGAGTGACCAGGCCTTATATTTTATTTAATTTCTCTAAATATACTGATTGCAGGGTCTTCATACTTTATGTATTCCTCATCAAAACCTCTATGATTTGAATGATGTCATTACGAAATAAAAACATTTATAAATATCCCCAGAAATGAATATTTTATATCAGATCGACAATTTTTCGAAGTGTGCCAAAAATGTGCGCATGACTCATTCATTTTTGACAGTTCATATTTTACATCCGTTCCAGGGATTCGTCACCAGTTTTATAATCCTGATTTTTGTTATTTTTCTATTTTTTATCTGGTATGTTTTTTCTATTGTTATTTTTTATCTGGTATGTTCTATTGTACCGTTACTTTTTTTATGATAAATGTATATTTGTTACATTTTTCTTTATTATTTCATTTTCAAAAAAATAATAATTGAGATAGCGGGAAATATCGATAGCGATTTGGGATTTGAGGCGACAGGCAATATATCAGAATCAGAAGATTTTGTCGAGAAAAAGAATTTGACCGAGAAAAAGAACCAAGTTATTCTGCAATGTTTGTCAAACACCTGTGTGTTTAGTACATAGAATAGAAACAAAAGCTATTTCGTGCCCCAATTGCGATAACTTTCTCCACAGGATTAAACTTTGATTATATGTTTGTCCTATTTTCTAATTTTTGTAGTGTTTATATTTTCCAAATTGCGTATTTAATTGATTTGAATTTTGTGTTTGTTTATGTATTATTATTTTTGAATTTATATATTCATTTTATATTTTGTTAATACGTTATTTATTGTCTTAATTCGAATTTTATTTTTATTGCTAAAAAAATACACGCTACATTTTATTGTATTATTTAATGAAAAAAAATTTAAATGTTTGGAAACCCCTATTACGCATACGCAGATAGAGTGGGGATAATGATATCTGTGCGCACCATAATTGTCACTGTACAAACGAAATTCCTATAGAAATGTCTCTCTGTTTCAGCTCTTATTTTATCATTTCTTGCACTTATTTTATATTATTCGACGTTTTAATGCATAATAAAATGATTTTTATAGCTAGTTACAAAAAATAACCTAGCAGATTTTGCATAATTTTAATTTAAAACATACATTTTTTACTGTACACTTAGAGTCCAACAACGTGACTGGCGGGATTTTTAGCACAGTAAGGGAAGTGTTAACAAAATATGAAAATAAGTGAAAAATGTATCATAATTAGGTTGTGAGTTTTTGGGCACGAAGAACGAATGAACAATTAAAGATTGAAAAAACAAATTAACGATTCGAATTTGAGTCGGGCATAGTAGACGAAGACCAATAAAAGTATGGTAAGACTGAGAAAACTGAATATTGAAAGAAGGAAATATAAAATGTCAGAGAAACAAAATGAGGTGAATTGAGAAGACGTACACATACTCGTATGTATATGGAGGAGGCAAAATATATGTGTGTCGCGATCGAAAAGTATGACCCTCTGACGTTCACCTAACCTGACAGGGAAACGGTGTGATAGTATGTATGTAAAATAAATAAAACCTATACTTTATTTTTTCATGTATTAAAATTTGTTTCAGTACCTGTAAATTTAATGTTATATTTGCTTAAGTATTATTTATTTAAAATATGAATTATAAAATAACAACCGTATAAAAATTAAACACTTTTATTTTCCCAGTAGATATTAAAGACCTCTGTGACCTTCTTGGTAATATGTCTGTCTTCCATTCTGGGTATTGCGGGTTCAATTTCCGCTGGTACCCAGATTTTTATAAAGGGTTTAAATAGAAAATTAAAATAGAAAATCAGTCTGGTTTTCATTTCAGCCTTATTAAACACCTTTCTGGTTGGTTAGCAAATATTGCCACATCACAAACCAGCTATGTTGTACTGGATACGAGTACAACGAAAGTGTAAGACAATGCGATAAGAATTCTTGTCAATAATTGAAGCATTCTAGTCAATAATTTTGTTTGATTATACACACAAGACATATATGTAATTAAAATAGATTATTTTTATCTTTGGTATCTTTTCAAACAACTGGCGATATGTATGATATTTACTATAAAAATGTTTTCCTGCATAGAGAAATCGAATTACGATTTTGCTCTTCAATGAGGCGTATTTAGAAATTTGTCGCTATCAAGTAAAAAGTGGTTAGTTGAAGCCATTCGTCACGCTGGAATGTTATTAAAGAAAAGAAAATCATTATGTAAATCAGTGGCTTTCAACTGTTTGGTTATGATTTTTGACTCCTGGGAAATCTTATGTTAATCAGTGACTCTCAACTCATGGGCAACTATTTGTGGCTTCTAAAGAATGGGGACGATAAAAAATGTTGCTTTCAGGTGCCCAATTCTCGTTCTTATTTCTTATCATATCATAAACATAATTATATCTAGAAATGAACCTTAAAAAATATTGATTGAAACCTTAAGATTTGTGGATTTATAGACCTAGACATAAATCTTAAATTATTTACTTTTTATTTAAATCAAATGTTCAGTAAAATATGATATTTTTAGGTTTATTTCTAGGGTATTTGCAGCCCACGGATAGATGTTTTTAAATACATAACAAATGTGAAATTGTATTAAAGTGACTCGAATATCGCACTTTTTTTCTATTAAATAAATAATTTTTAACGTTTTACGAAATAGAAAATATTGGAAAACCATTTTAATTTACTCATGGCGTTGTGACATCACTACACCCGTTAAGTCACGTACTCGGCGCTCAACAGTTTTGTGTTCATTGTAAGGACGTTTTGTTTGTAATATTTTCAATCAATTTGTTGTAAATTATAAATATTTTTTTTTGGAGATATTATTGTTTTAAAATACGAGTACATACATATGTTCATTGAATTACACATTTTCTCCTTATAACACGGTCGTTTTTATTCGAATCGAACAGTAACAAAATCTATTAAAGACTATAGTCCACAATAAAATTTGATTACCGACTTTGATTTATATAATGTGTAACATGAACGTGAAAAATACGAATAAAAATCTAAATAAATGGTGCAGAAATTAGTGCACTAAGAAGAATGCAGGTAAAAATGTATGATAGAATACGTAATGAAGTGTTTAAAGACTGATGCAGGACGAAGGACAGTCTGACATCTAGAAGGATTGGATGAATAAAAACTGACACAATAAAAATATAGTCCAAATGTGAGTAGAAGGGGTGGTAGAGGAAGACCAAAGGAAATATGATTGAATCAAGTGAATAATATTCGTCCTGTACCCTTCAACATACCCAAGTTGAAAATGCGGATATGTATATTGGAAAGCATAGCCGTGACCACAACATTGACTTTGGCCCCATAAAACGAGCATTCGGGTTAGGAACCACTGAAGTAGTCACAGAACTCAAAGTTCGTATTGTTACCAGACGAATTTTCTTACCAGACTTGAACCCTTTTTACTTTTTTTTCGGATACCATCGACAATCTGAAACCCCAAGGGGGAGTCAGACGTCTTGCCAACTAGCTTTAGAGGTCAATTATATTTTAAAAGAAATAAATGTAAAGAGTCAAAAAATCGTAGGAGCTATATGAGAAGGTGGATGGGCGTAGAGGAGACGAATAAAGTGTGTCGCAAAAGAAAAGTCTGCGCTTTGTTTTCTCTGCCTTCCCCAACAGCGTATAGGGTATAACATATATATGTACTGTCCTTTGACACAAGGTTGTTTTCGTGCATTTGGCCACTTTTCGGTGTTTGTAATACACCCCTTTCAGTAATTTAAAAAATGTAATAAACGGGACAACTAAACTGACAACGCAAACTTGTACAAAATCATATGCGATTGTATAAACAAGTACGTCTGTCCAATTTTGATGGGAGTTGTCCTGATGAAAGACTGCAGCAAATAAAACCAATCGATCGTCTTGGAACTATGATCACCCTGCCATCGGAACTTTGTGTTTAATATGTTGACTGTATGCTTGCTGAAGTGCAACAGATTGCATACTATATACCAATACCTATCGTATCGTATTGTCAATTTCCAAATATAATATGGATTACAAGGCCGCCGCTTTGCTAAGATTTTTTTTTGAGAATTTCAGTATTTCGACTGTTAGATCCTCGATCTCATGGCAATAATTGTCATTCAACTTTTCCAAAATCCGTGGCTCGTTAAAGTATACTTTGCCTTTCAAGTAACCCCAAAAAAAACCTGTACCTATTAAATTGAGTGATCTTGGTGACCTATGAGAGTCACCAAAACGTGGGATTAAATAATCCCAATTTTTGTTAGTTCATGATACATTTTGTGGTATTCTGCTACCCAACAGTCAATAATTGGAAAACTTTTAGACATATGACGTTTAAAATGGCGGCATATTCCAATAGGGTGATGACATTTGACAATAAAATATAATTTATTTATTATCCGGCCAATATTCAGTAGAGATCTATGATTATAACTTGAAATATCATAGTGTATTTATTTCAGAAAAACAAGTTACAATGTATTTTACTTACAAGTTTTCTAATAAAAAATCATAAGTAAACAATAATAAACTTTAGACATTCAAGATAACATTTTATATTGTAACATATAACTGAGTATTTTGTAACAAACTGTAAACGACAAACCCCCGAGTATCGGAATCTACATACGTACCTTTACATGTATTATAATAGTTTCCCCTGGCTTTTGTTATTCACCCCATCAGCACTATCATAAAAATGCTTTCACAAAAATGTCATATTGTTTGAAGATAAAATATCTCAAAGCATAAATGTAACTTTGATATGAAACGGGTTTAGTTTAGCAAAAATGTCTATAGTTAAATGATTTCATTCAAAAGTGAGTAATCGATTCAATATGGCGTGTGGGTCAGCCTGCCGATTAGTCCCCCAAATAAGCCGAGCGTCAGCTCGCCGCCAGCAACTAAAATAGCTTTTGCCTGCAGAGATAGCTCAATTGTGCAACAAATACGTCAAAATACCACTTTTCTTATCAAAATCCATGAAATAAATAACGTACAAACAAAACATAAAAATGTGTTTTTAGTATATATAATGAATGATAAATCGTATTTTAAATTAAATATTCTTATAGTATGAAAACTGTCACAAAACTTTTAGGCGCCAATCACTTATCGAATATTTCAAAATAGAAAAAAAAAATAACATGATAACAAAAAAACTTGTGTACACTAATATCGATTTTCTTTCAAACAAAAATATGACTTACCAAATCTTTATGCAATTCCTTAGATATTTGTGGGGTTAGTTTTGTTGTTCCCACAAAAATGAAAAATATACCCAATAATATAGACAAACTTTTTAATACAACTGATGCCATTTTCCTGTATTTATTTTTGCCTCGCGCACATATTATTAATAAATTGCAGCCACTTGAAAATTTGTGAAAATATAAACTTTGATTGTAATATTAACTGCTAAATAATAATATAGTCCAGAATCAAATTTATTCTAACTATCAAAGATTTAAATGTGTACATATTAAACCATTATAAATAGTTTTTGCACATTTTATGAAATGAGTATATCCAATTTCACCTAAAAATTATGAATCTTTCGCTATACTTTGGGTTACTGAAAACGGTAGATGTAAAAGGTACATCGCGCCGACGCAAAACATCAATCGTTACGATTTTGCATTTTTAGCGATTCCCTGTTTGATAAGGTTTGAGTCTTTGCTAATAACGTACGTGCGATGTTAAAATAAATGGAAAAAATCAATGTAATTTGCCATTTTTTAAAGCTGATTCATACCATATGTACTGCTTTCTGGATCTCTATTATCTTGATATCGAAAAAAAAAATTACATCCGAGGATTCTATTTTTTTACTTCAACATATTAATATTTTTCGTGGTCTTTCCTTTAATTCTGAGGATTTGGATCACCACGGTCTTCCACCATCGTTCTCTACTAAACGCGATCTCTTGCCGAATTAAATACTCTTCTGCATTTTCACTTGGCCACTCCATCGCATGAGTGCTCAGCCTCTATCCCTTCTGTCATTTATGCTTCTCACCTCTCAAGGTTGTTGTCCTCCCCTCCCGCATCATGTATCTAAAACATCGTAAATTATTCTTGCACAGATAGATACGTCTTAGCCTTCTTCAATGATCGATCCACTGGTTCTTTTGGTGGTCTATGAAATGCGCAAGAGCCACCTCTGACATTACATCTCAAAGGCATCATTTTATTGTATATTGCATGCTTTGAGTATTCAGACCTCCGCATCATATTTAAAAAATTGAGAAAACGAGGGTTTGGATCATTCGAGCCTTGGTCTTTCTTAGGATTCGTCGATCCCTTCACTATTAACATCAGAATGAAAATTTTCCTCTTGAAAATGGTGTTCCCCAGAGTAAAAGAAAATATTATATAGAATAAAATTTTCGGGATGTAAAGATTATAAATAATAAATACTTGTAACAATAAAATCATAATATTCGTAATTTTTTTAAGCATATTAAGATTCAGCAATAATAATAAAAAAGATGATTTTTTCTATCGTACCGTTTCGAATAAATTCTTCTTAAGGTGTTTTATATTTGTAAAATAAAAATCTTCATTTAATTTTTTTTAAAACTCCTACATATCGTTAAATGATGCGAATAATCCATCAATATAAATGGATCATTCCAAATAATATTTTCATTAATTAAAACTAAGAATGAATAAACAATAAAAAACTATTATAGCATTCAATTGAACTATAAACACTTTTCATTCGTCATTTATTGTTGCACCGTTTTGCTCAGGAGAAAGAACCGGAAGCTGTAAAAGAAAAAAATAAATATTTTCTCTTAAGAAACTCAAATCATTCACCGAGTGTAAACCTATATTTTTCATTGAACGACCCAAAAAATATTAAATGAAACTTTAATTTAAAAATCATAAGGTTGAAATCAAAATAAATTTTTAAGATTTCGTGTAAAGTTATTTTAATGTTCAATCTGATACATACCTAAAATGAGAAAATAAAACGTTATAATTAATGTTTTTTTTTCGATTTTGTTCGATTATAATTTCGAGAATTCTAACGCTTGAAAATTTTAATTGAGATTTATTAATTTTCTTTCTAATATATTTTTAACTTTTCTATTGTAGTTCCATCACACTACGTGAAGTTTGCTTTTCGAGTCTTCTGTATCCAGAGCTGTCTAATATGGACAAGATCCCTCCATGCATAGCGCACGGATGTTGTCTTCCACACAATCCATTCATATTTTCTTTGAACTTAAGCTAAAAGTTTTTAAGCCGGTTAGTTGTAATCGTGTCGTTACTCCCTTCAACGTCAATGTAGGAACCGAGATATATGAAGGAATTGACTTTTCGGAGAGCTTGCTGTCCTAGTTGGATGATTCTGTCTCCATTTGTTCCTTAAAAGAGATACTGTGTAAATTTCATTTTATTGATAAGTTAAAAACAACCCCTATATTATTTAATTAAAAATTCTGATGTGCGAATAATGATTTGTTGAGATCTATAATTTTGTCTTTAGCCTTAAAATCAATTTTCTGCGAGGAAACCATTGGCATATTATTTCGAAATAAAACAAAATTTGTTTGGTTTTATATTGAAATTATTCGACTTTCTAACCGGAAGTTCAATTCAGCCAATCACAGTGCTGAAAATTTGAAGCTTTTCGGTTGGAACGCGCCCACGGACGCCGCTTAGCATCATCGTTGTTTACTATCGCCTTTTTTGCTTGCGCGCTCGGTTTGCTGGTGAGTGCTCGACTTCATTTATGTAATTAATAATAAATGTATATTTGAAAGTTATCTTGCAATTCGTTAAATTTTGAAAACCTGGACACATTGAATTGAAAAAATATTAATTTAATGGATTTATGCATTTTTAGTTACGCTTGCCGCGCTCTCTGCTGGGACGCTACTGAACCGAGTTTCGTTTCGCCATTGTGCTGCCGGCGAAGCCACGCTAGAGTTTCTCGTTAATAATTTGGGTGAGTTTCGATCTAAATATCTCGAATTTCCTTCGTTATTTGCACAATCAAAATTATCTGTCACCTTAAAACAATATTTTTTGTGTTGACTTTTTTATACCCCTATTGTGTATATATTTTTTTATCGATGAATCATTGCAATAGATTGGTAGGAAGCCGTTGTGTATCCTATTTAGTGTTATGAGTTCGATATAAAATGCAAATAAATACATATTATGGTTAATTTGCACAGTTCTAGGATTTTTTATCGATATTTTCCAAGCGATACGATTCCCCGCGTCCACAACGCCAATATTGGTGTTCCCTCGTAAATTGGTAAATATGACGCGCCAATGAAGGGGCCGCCTAAAATATAAACTTTTGTCCTTCGTCTCGTGATATTTGTTTGGTGGATTTTATTTATAAATGTATTTAGCCTTCTGGAGTTATCGTTTGGTTTCGTTTTATAATTTATATATACAAAACGCAGGTTTTTTGTAAACAAACACGGAAGGTGACGCGACTAGTTTTAAATGATTAAAATTCAACGACTCCATATTAAATTGAGATATTTTCACTTTATTAGTTATTTGAGGAAGTATGACTAGATTTTGCCTTATTATTCTGTTTTTATTTCTTTAATTTGAATATCGACAGATTTTCTTGGAAGTTTTTCTTTCTTGGCGGGATATGTAGGCATATTTACAGTGGCTTGATTCCTTTTGTATGATGTTTTGCCGTGTATAAAATGGTTTTTCGTTTTCTTATTTAACATATCTTATTGTTCATATTTTACTGTTTTTAGACATGTAGTTTTTTTTAATTAGTAATTACAATTTAAGAAGAAAAAAAGGTTTACAATGAATATGTTTTCTTTTTCACTTTTGAATTAAAAAATAACTTGACTATGCAACAAAATTATGGTTGTTGGATGTCATTTGTTCATAGTGTTTCTTTTAAACCTATCGAGCTAAATCTCCCATTATTTGAAGATGTAATAAACGCATGAAATCAAAAGAAATTAATTTGCGCAATATTTTATTATAATAATTTTGTTTAATTCCTTATTTAAATATCTAATAATTGTTTCAATCGATCAAATTCTCAATGCAGTGTGGATAATATATTTTTTTATTAAAAAAAATTGTTACAATTTTCTTTGTTCAAGCTTTTGACAAGTTTTTTTTTAACAAAATCATTGAACCCTTCTTGATTATACTTAACAATTAGTCTGTTTGATTTTCATCCAGGAATGTTTATTTATTGATTATATGTGAGCACCACACGAGTACCTGTTTACAAAAAGTATTGTAGACTGATAGGTTGAATTCTTCTTATCAGTTGTAAATGTTTCCCACGTGCTCCATGTTTTTATATATTGACAAATTACAAATATTATCATTTTTATCTATCTTTTTTGTGATGTTTGGTTAGATGTTGTTTTACATTTATAAGTATACACATCCATTTCATTTTAATCAGTATTCATTATGAGAGTAGTCATTATATGTAAACAATCATTGGCGAATATTTGTTACTCAGCAGAGCAAGTTAACGAGTTATCATCCGAGTCGTGTAGTGGAGTACTCGTCTCATGTAAACAAGGCAATATACCGAGTGGTTGACTACCAGTTAGCGATATTAATTTGATCTAGATTATTTTCTACATACCCGAATAAAGAATGATATAATGATTATGAATGACAGATCTGTTGAACATAAAATTGTTTTTGTGTGTCCCAGATTTGAAGTATTGCTTGGTTTATTAAATGGCTATGAATGTATACTTTGCAGCACCTGATTTAGCAGCTATAAAATGTCGGATGATGGTGGTGCGGTAGTGGAGAAGAAGGGGCGCGGACGTCCCAAGCCCAATGGAACTCAGGTGGCTGCCAAGGTTTTATGCGCTTTAAATATATCAGTTTATTGCCAGACTAACCGCCAATATTGTAAATACTACACTAACATTTAATATCCTTGATTGGATCAACTGTTAAGTATATTTTCATTTCCTCGTATTTGCACATCATTCAGTTTAAAGCTAAAATACATTAAGTGATCTTTTAGTTCTAATATAGTTAAGGAATATTATATTTCTTCAATAAAAGTATCATGGTTAAACACAGGTAATGAATTTTACTACTGAACTTTTTATACCCTGATTATTTTAAGAATGAACTCTTGGAAATCGGTTGATGGAATAGTAGAGATTTATTAAGCCCATGTTGTGTTTTATATTATTCCCAACAAAGACTATGTAAATCATTATTTAAGTAAACTCGAATGTAGAATGGCGACACACATACTAGTTTATTATGTATTTAAAAATTGGAGATAATAAATGCATTCGTGTTTTACTTCTCAATAATGAATAATATGCAATAGTTTATTTTTTGTCTCAGTTATGTTAATTTTTGTTTACAAAATGTAGCCTTGATGTTGATGCTTGCATATAATTGCTTGTTTTTTTAAATTTAATAAATCTTTTTTTTAAATGCTAAAAAAGCTATAATAATTTTATATTCTGGTAATGGTTTGTCTTCATTTAATGATTTGCATTCTTGATTAACTCAAAATGTAGAAATAAAACTGATGATATTGCTGATAAAATTCAAGTGAACTTCTATAATGTAGTGACATGTTACTGAAGTCTGTTTCGATTAACCCGTTTACCATTGTATTCTCAGTTAACAAATTTGCTGCCATAAATTGCCTTGGGTAACATCTGATCTTGTTAACAATTTATGTCCTACAATTGATTGTCGTATGGGTGACCTGCTTTGATTTTATCAATGGACACTGATTCTTATGATCCTTGGTTCTTATTGGCCACGTAAGATTAATCTTGATTTAAATGTTAGTATATAGAACGAATAAAACAGCTGCATTGTAAACTTAATTTTATCAAATCAAGTATTTTACTCGGAAAGTATCTAAATTGTTTTATCAATGTTAAAAAGTTTTTTTTTACTTTAAATACATTTTTTCTATGCTTTTTAAGCTATTTATTGGAATTTTAAGGCTTGAAACATTTATAAAATAATTTATTTTTATCATTTATAAAATGATATAAAAGTCATAAACTGTTTTTTTTCAAACCCTGATCAATTATAGAAATGTTCGTAATATTATAAAGTCTATTGAATTTCAATATAAAATACAAATTAAGCATCTTTATGCAAACTAAAAGCTTGTGTTTCTGCTGTTTTCCTGCATGTTCTTAATTTATTTATTTTGCTTCAGCAAAATTTTTAATGTTTTATTAGGAAGGGTAGAGAGCTCAAATTGTTGGTCAGAATCAAGTTTAAATCTGGCAATAAACTAAATTGCTTAGGATTGTTTTTTTTATTATTCTCTTTCATGTTTTATTTTGGAGCTCACTAATCATGTTAGATCAATATTATATTTCATTGTACCCTCTGGCAGAATAACATGGAATCAAATTTAAATTGCATGCTAATGAAACGTTTTGCTTTATAAAATATTCAATTGTATTTTTCATTTTACAATTCAATGTATATTTGTATATTATTTATAGGAAGCTAAAGGAGAAACAAAAAAGCGAGGGCGACAGCCTTCAGCAACTCCCAAAAAAGAATCTGCCAAATCTTCCGATGATGAGCCCTCAGCAGCAAAGCGAGGTCGTGGCCGCCCCAAGGGATCCAAGAAGAAGGCCAGTAAGCCAAAGGTATAGAACTAAAGGACTATCAATTAGCTGGATGAAAGGAAGAGTAAAAATAACAGAACATGCTGTTTATTTTCAGTGATTCAGTTTGTTTTCAGTGATAATCAATAGTAGAACCTGAAATATTTCACGGATTGATACTGATTAATTAATTAAAACAACATTTAACTAAAACATTACAGTTACATAGTATAAGAAATAATGCAATATAAATTCTTGTTATTTATCACTTATGATCACAATCAATCGTGTATGCTTTGTTTGTTATTGAAATGAAGTAAACATTGAGATATTCTCTCTTGTAGAAGGCTAGCGTAGAAGGAAGAGGCCGCGGCAGGCCGAGGAAGGACACAGCCCCACCTAAGCAACAAGCTGCTTCCACCGAAGAAGAACAGGAAGATGATGAGGAGGATTTGTCAGAGTAGATGTGTTCCATCGTTGATTAAGCTTAGCTCAATGTTAATATCCATTGGACATTTCCTTTTGTTTCGTAATAACCCAAATTGACTTTTAGTGTATCATTTTCGCATTACTTTTATATTGATGGTATGTTTGTAACTTCCGATTGAAACGATATTGTCATCAGTTTCCTATGAATATTATACTATATATACATTTTTCATTTATAATTGGAATATTTAAGTATTAGAACATTTTATTTGGACAAACTATCACTTTTACGATCATTATATTATATAGGATATATATAGTTTTATTAAATTTTTTGAGGAAAGATGATAAGTGCCATTATGTTATTATTCTATCTCACACCTGATCACTTTCCGGAAGATAGTTTTTAGAATGACGCATTAAATAAGATCTTGCTTTTTTTAAACCTAAATTTCTTTCATGTGTGTATGTGAGTGATTGTAATGTTGAATAGACTTAAATAAAAAAAATAATAAAACTAGCTCATTGTTTTTAGTTTCCCTTCTTTATTTATTTATTTATTTAACACTTTTATTGCAATACAATCTGGCGGGCTTATTGCCAGGCGGCAATCTCTTCCAACCAACCAGAATTTATTATGGGTTATAAAGAACAAATATGAACAATATATCCTTAACCTTGAAACTGGATGCTTTATGGGTGCACTTAAACTACAGTTATTTGTAACACAATGGTGCTGTTGAATTTTAGGAGTTAATTCCATTCCTGCCCCCTTACCAAAGGATAGCCTTTTGGCAGATACTGCAGTTCACCTGTTGAATACTTAATGCCAGGTTTTACAGTTGATAGAACACTTGAATTTCACGTTTGGCAATGGATAATTATATAAAATGTCAATTATTATACATGCAAATAAATCATATCATTGAATGGTTTGAAGGCTGATGAGATTGGGTTGTTTCATAAATTATCACAGGTCCTTTATCATCACGTCATTCTTTTAACTGCATCAGCAGACCAGAATAGTACTCTCCAGTTATTTTGTTGCCCTTGTCATTGTCAGTCCATAATTTGGTGATGCAAAAGGTTGAATATACTTTTTATTAACTTAATGAAAAGTTTATTTAGAGTACATTACTCCTAAAATTCAAAACCATTCTACAATAATGAAGAAAAATTTATTACTTGAGAGAAAAGAACGTTGGACTCTTTGCCATAAACTAGGAGCTCCCAAACTTTTCATTAAATGAATGCAAACGGCTAAGTAGGCCTGATTGAAAAAATATATATATACGAGTCTTGTTTTTTTAAGTAAGGTCTGCTTTGAAATTAGAAAAAAACTGAAAAATAATTATTATTTATAATAACCAAAAGAGATCAACACATATATGTTAGTTTTCCACATAGTCATTGATTTCGCCACATTTGTGATATGTCACCAGTTTCCTTATTCCTGTGTCAAAAAATTCCACCACCAGTGTATTAAATCATTCATTAATTCTTCCTGTCCGGTGATGTGTAACTAGTACACATTGCTTCTGAAAACTTGAATATCTCTATAAATATAATAAATACTGGGTTCAGATTTTAGGTATTCTTCCGTAATACATTTACGCATTGAATGAAAAAAATAATAATAATTAGCACTTATCGGCCACATCAGAGACATTTTGTGAAAATCGGGAATAAATTCACCAATACAATCAAACGTGTGACGTAGTATATTCATTCTAAAAAACCGCTATGAGTGAGAAAGCGACGCTATTCACGTCTCACTCTCACTACTTCGGTATATGGGAACGCAAAAAATAGAATCTCAGTTCGCTCGCTTCTCTCCACATCATGACATGGGATATAAGAATGAGCCGATACCAACAGGACAAAAAACCTTCTCAGAGTGGCGGAAATGAGAACCCTACGCTCCATCGCAGGCAGAACTCTTAGAGATTGGATCAGAAATGAGACGATAGTCTGTCTGTGGTGTTGACAGTGAGGTGGGGAAGAAGCAGAAGGCGTTTCTGGAGGGATCATGTAGACAGCATGGAGGATACGAGACTTGCGAAAATTGCTAAGACAAAACCCTAGCAGCAGGAGATTACCAGGAAGGCCGCCGAAAAGATGGAAGGACAGCTGGACGTCACAAACAGGTCATACGACCTAGACCAAGAGGAAGTTCGCTCGCTTCTCTCTTTTTAGTAGCCAGCTGGCTTTCGTTCGAGTTGGTCACTCCGTCCGTTTTGTGAACGTCATCCTATGTTTTTTTTCATGTTTTCAGCAATTAAATTTCAATTATCACTTTTGACTTCAAATTTAATTAATTTAAGCGATTGGCTATGAATATTCTTATTTTTCCGATTTTAAATAGCTCATTTTTACATATGTATTGAATACACGTCACCGGAATGGGTGGATTTTTTTAGCACAGGAAGGGAAAGGTTAATGCCGTGCTTCACTTGATCAGCATTTTGAAACCACTATGATGCAAGCTATTTCTTTAAATGTATAAACAAGTGGTGTAGCTCTTCTGTAGGGTGGGTGGTCAAAAATTTCCCAGTAAAATTATTGCAATATGAACAGTTTGAGGTTGAGCATTATCATTATCGTGTAAAATCACAATCCCACTTGATAGCAACCCAGTCTTTTGATTGTTTGAATGGTCTGTCGAAGTTTCCTAAGTCACAATATGCATCGGTATTAACAGTCTTTATTTTACATTCAAGAAAATCAATAAGCATGACCCCATTTGTGTTCAAAAACTGGCCATATTTTTTTCTGGCAGAGCTTGCTTAATTTTATTTTCTTTTTGGATGATGATGCCATTTTAATTGTTGCTTTAATTTAGGGGTGGCCAATCTTTTCGGGTCCTATGTCTAAACCAGTATTCGGTAAAGGCTTGTGGGTCATGTGTGTTTTTTTTATTAATAGGAATATCAAAATTTGAATGCCTGAAAACGAGGTAAAGTGCTCCAAAACAAACCGAATCCGGGACCGGGATCCTTGGTTTGTGTCCCAACGACTTGAGCACTGAACCACGAGGCCCCGACAAATTCTTACATTGAATTTTATTTATTGAATATAAATACAATTCACATTAAATGAGAGCCATATTACATAAATACCTAAATAAATAAATATTGTTATTTAAGATACCTATTACACTTAAAAAATAAACATGTATAGTGCGTGTCAGGATACCTTGCCCTTTTTAACACATTGATAAGTTTAGTGCGTAATATACAAAATGTGTCAGTGTATTAGTAAGTATCTATGCCGTGGTTGGTTGATGCGTTCCGTTTGACGTTTAAAGTGTTTATTTGACGAAAAATACGGTGACCATAATGTCTGAAGTTAGGAAAAGGAAGAGCATTGTGCGGACAAACTAAATAAGTGGTTTTGAATGTTTATAATTACATCAAGAAATTACGGGACACTAGTGAGGAGGTAAATATTCATGATTTTTATTTATTCTTCATTGAATCACCTTAGGATTAGTTAAAAATTTTACAATATTTATAAATACCTAATACAATAAAAAAAAGTTTAGTTCAATTTATTTTTAAAAGATATTGAATTAAATTGCCAGTAATACAATACCAGTTTAGCTTGCGATCATGTTCATTTATGCTATATTACAATAGATATACTCGTATAATAATAATTTTCGGCTATATGAAATAGTTTATGTTTTTGTGCATGAACATTTTTTATCAAGAAGTTTTAATAATATTTTTTTCAGAGAATGATTCTTATTAACGAAGTTTCGATGACAACTGGGGTATCGCCAAGAACTATTAAAACGATAACATCTTCCTTTAACAAAAACGGAAAAGGAGATGCCATTAGGTCTCCAAAAAATGGACAAAACAAAGTATCTGTAAACAGTTTTGATGAATGTGTAATAAGGAGGTGTATATATGATTTTCACGACGATTAATTGGTCTTAGTATTTATTAGTGTTAATTGTGTTTTCTTTGCATATTGAATAAATAATTTAATTTTACATTGACCATTGATTTCATTATTGTCATTAAGTACATACCTCAATCTGATATTAAATTATTATTATTATGGTAAGTAAGTATTTTATTGGAATAGAAAATATCAGATAGACAATATTTAAAAATATATAATAATATTGGGTGTACAAATAAGTCACCGCCGTTTGACAAAAGTTGGCGCCACCAGTAAGTTATGGTTAAAATTGTCAGATGTAAAATGTCATTATCGTAAGGTTGGACATCTGTCAACAACATGACCTTGAAATATTAGTGAATTTTTATCAGTATAACATATTTTTTTGTGTTCAAAAATGTCAAGTTTTGAGCCGAATAAGCGTCATTTGCGGGAACTTTTGATTTACTTCTTCAATTTGAAGAAATCTGCAGCTGAGGCGCATCGATTGCTTGTAGAAGCATATGGTGAGGCTGCCTTAAGTGAGAGAAGTTGTCGTGAGTGGTTTCAAAAGTTTAAGAACGGTGAATTTGACATCGAAGACAAAGAACGTAGCGGAAGGCCGAAAGTGTACGAAGACGCGGAATTGGAAGTATTATTGGATCAAGATTCGTGCCAAACGCAAGAAGAACTTGCACTTACATTAGGAGTGACTCAACAAGCAATTTCACATAGGTTGAAATCATTGGGAATGATTCAAAAACAAGGAAATTGGGTTCCATATGAACTGACACCGAGAAACGTTGAACGCCGATTTTCCACATGTGAAATGCTGCTTGCCAGGCATAAACGAAAGGGTTTTCTGCACCGTATAGTCACTGGTGATGAAAAATGGATCCACTATGATAATCCAAAAAGGAAGAAATCATGGGGAACCCCTGGCCATGCTTCAACATCTACAGCTAAGCCAAATATTCATGGAAAAAAACTCTTGTTGTGTATTTGGTGGGATCAGCTTGGTGTCGTGTATTATGAGTTGCTCAAACCGAATGAAACCATTGCTGGGGCTGTCTACCGAGCACAATTGATGAGATTGAGTCGAGCACTCGAGGAAAAGCGCGCCCACTGCTACTCCAGACACGACAAAATTATTCTCCTGCATGATAATGCTCGTCCACATGTTGCGGCGCCGGTCAAAACCTTTTTGGAAACAATCAATTGGGAAGTTTTACCCCACCCGCTGTATTCACCAGACATTGCTCCTTCTGATTTTCACTTGTTTCGATCGATGACGCATGACCTGTCTGAGCAGCACTTCACATCATATGAAGATACCAAAAATTGGGTCGATTCGTGGATAGCCTCAAAAGATGAAGCATTCTTCCGACGCTGTATCCGTATGCTGCCAGAAAGATGGGAAAAGGTAGTGGCAAGCGATGGGCAATACTTCGAATAAAACATGAGGTTCCGTTCTTTCACAATAAATGCCCAATTTTTGATAAAAAACGGCGGAAACTTATTTGTACACCTAATATATTACAAAATAAATTAAAATATGGTCATCCTAGACTAGCAGTGCAAACTATCGTGAAACCCACTCTACCTATGTTGTATTTTCTTTTTATTTTTTGTCTATATATGTAATATTACTATCGTTTTTGGTTATATTTGCATTAGATTTTTATATTTTGATGTAAATTTTCATGTTGGAAATTCAGGTGTTATTAAAAAAATCAGGTGTGTCTTTTTATTGTTATTTCTTTCATGATTTATAAAAAAATAGCTCGCAGGCCGAGTGTGACTTGCGGGCGGTGGGTTGGCCATGCTTGCTTTAACTTAATGTTTGTGTAGGAAATCCAGATCTCATGTCCAATGACAATGTGGACAAACAATCCATCATTTTCATTTTAATAATGCTGCAAAATTGTTTGAGCTGAATCAAGACGTTTCTGCTTATGTGCATCAGTTAACATTTTCAGCACGCATTTGGCACACAATGTTTTGTACTCTTGTTCTGTCATAATGTCACAAATCATTAAATATGAAAAATGGAGAAATTTTATAGACAATTGTGAAACTGATTTTTCCGAATTTTCTCACCAAATCATTTGTCATCACCGTGGGCCGACTGCTAGGCTCTTCACCATGGATATACATTCTCCCTTCTCAAAACAAATGACACCACTGCCTAACCTACTGTCACTCTTAACATTTGGCCCATAAACCTCACCAAGTTGCCTGTGAACAATTTTTATGCAAACAAATTGCATCACAGCGTAAACCTCACATTTAGCGGGATTGTTTTTTGTTGTAAAAGTTCATCATAGAGAAATCATATAGGGATCATTTCAAACTCAAGTGTAAATGTGCTTTCAAACAATACACAACTTGTAAAAAAAATTTTTTGATAAACCGAACCAAAATTTTTATATTTGATTTCCTCAAAAACTTTTTAAAATTTTGAAAAATCTGAGAAAATTGTTGAAATTTTTTATTCAGTGAGTTTTGTGTCGGAATCAGAATGGGATCATGAGTTATGAAATATAATGTAAAAATATTTATAATTGAAGAGTTAAAATGTGAACTTCGTTGACTAATAAGTAGACTTCTGAAAGCATTCAAAATTCACATTTTACACCTCAGTGGTTTGAAAGCTTATTTTAAGAGTTTTCAAATGAGTCCTATATGATTCCTCGACCATTCAGAAAATTTCAACCATTATGTATTAGGTTGGTGTATACACCAACCTAATAAATAATGGTTGAAATTGTAAATTATAATTAATACATAATATTAATTATAATTAACAATCATTTTACCAGTGCCCTTCAAATGTGTCATTTTGTTTAATTTTTTTACTGATTTCCTAAAATTGCATGTCGATAACCACTTTCATATTCGTCATATAATGCTTTATCAGTTTGAAAAAGGATGAACTGCAGCACAGCACAGTCATTTAGCGATCTCAATGAATTCATGTTTCATATATTTGTCATCCCACCAATAGCAGAAGCTATTTACGATAATCTCCCAGTGAATAATACCAGAGTGGTTCCACCAAACACACCACATGCCCTTTTTGCAATGGAGGACCTTTGGAATTCTTTTCGGCTGGGATCAAGGCACACTTTTCGTCTGGCATTTTCGAAGAGAAGCCGTGACTCATCACCGGTTACCAGATGCTGAAGAAAGGGATTAAGCTCATTTCGCTGAAGCCATTAAGTAAATATGCAGACTCAGATGACTATATTTTTGTTGGAAAGCTTGTGTGGAACCCATTCAGCCATTTTCCGTACCTTACTGAGCTTTTTGAGGCGCCTGATGATCGTGGAATGGTCGACATTGGATTATTCGGCCAGCATCCTTGTCAAACTTTCGTCTACTTCCACTGCTATCTATAGACGACCTCTTCCTTCCTCATCTCTTAAGTTTGTGTCATCAGATTTGAAATGAACCATTTTCAAATTTGACTTTCACCGATCGTTCTTTCTCTAAAGAGTTCATTGAGATTGCGAAATGTGATATTCGAAGTGATAAAGCATGAGGTGGTTATTGACACACATTTTTATTACCTAAATAGTAAGGAATATATTAGTAAAAACAATGTTAACAAAATGATAAATTCAACAGATTTGACTGGCACCAGTAAAACAATTGTTAATGATGCACTAACCTAATATTTCCAAAAAAGCTGATTTTTACACTATAAAAAATTTACTACTTTTACTTGCTATGGACATTTCGAGTATATTTACTTTTCCCATTGATTTAAGATGGCGGTATAGTCATGTGATTACAATTCATCTGCTCAGCCAATTCTACGGTGGTTTGAAGGGGATCTTCATGAATAATATGGTTTAAGCGGTCCTCATCGAAGTCCACTAGTCGTCCGGAACGCTCCATGTCTTTCAGGTCGAAATTACTGTCTTTGAAACGCACAAACCATCGATGAGCTGTCCTTTCATACACTTCGCAAATATCGCGAGCAGCTTTGGCAGCTTTATTCCCTCGATTGAACGCGAACAGAAGGATGTGTCGAAAATGCTTACTTTCGTCTACCTGACAATCCATTTTGAATGCTTGTAATCAAATAAAATAATATATGTAACGTAAAAGCAAACAATATCTTGTAGAGCAGAAAATTTTCTTTCGAATGACGTATAAACCTTTACCAT
Organism: Odontocerum albicorne; assembly: GCA_949825065.1. NCBI lineage: Eukaryota > Metazoa > Arthropoda > Insecta > Trichoptera > Odontoceridae > Odontocerum > Odontocerum albicorne. Next base: position 30,018,680 of record OX463838.1, read on the forward strand.
TTTGTTTTACTTTTGTTGCTCATTTTTAAATTTGAAAAAAAACGGACACAACTTATGTTAACACCTAATAAATATAACGAAAAGTATTACTAGAATAAAAAAACAAATATTTTTGATCTTTAGTGCGACCAGAGTGTAGCATCAATAGAATGAAGGTAATATGTAAATATTTCACCTCAGCAGTAGCAAAATATTTGAAAAGATAAAATCTTGAATTCAAGATATTAAATATTGACATTGCATCTGGCCATACTAAGACAATTTTATCCGTTGATGTGAATATCAGGATCATGTTGCTTCCTCCTCACATTGTCAATCCAGTAATTAAACCAAGTAGTGATTGCTACATTTGACTGTCCTATGTCTACGTACGTACGTACGCAATTGGCCAAATACCGCTAACTCATCTCATATGGGTCGGCAAACAATAGCGGTTATAAAAATATCCAACTGGTATTTTGTCTGCTACACGTACAAAAAGTCTCCGAAAAATTTCTTATAATCAGTTAATACCAAGACTCCATTGCATTTGTGTCTCGTAAAGTTTTTTGCTGTATTTTTACTTTAAATTATTTAGTTATATTTATAACATTATTTTTTGTTATGCATATTTTATTTTTCTTACTCAGTATTTTTGTGTATCCTTAGATTTGTTTTTATTAGGTATTGTTTGGCTATAGGTATTTTATCGAGAGTTTTATATCAGACATTTTTGGAGTAAAATCGTTCATATGGATGCAAAAGAGTCAGGATAGAGAGGAGGTATTAGTGTAGATCAATGTTTCTTAACCTTTTAAGTGAGCCACACCCCTTTGAATCTGAAAATAGGTCTCCGCACCCCATTGAAAAATGTGCTTCGATTTTTTAGTTTAGAAAAATACATTTTTTGCGAAATTTATTGTTTATTTAAAGAAAATTATACATCAAATACAAAACAATATTATTTTTATTAATGGCTAGGCTGTTGTTGCTTGTTCATTATAATACTTGTGAAGCGAGGCTCTTCTTTGAAAGAGACACGCGTAAATCATCACTTGCATTTAAGCGATTTCTCGCTTTAGTTTTTATATGCAAAAGCGATGAAAATCCCATTTCACACAGGTAGGGTAGCAAATGGTAGAAGTGACTGCAATGCTTCTTTCGCCAACTGTGCATAACGTTCTAACTTTGTACACCAGAATTGTTGTAATTCTAATTGTTCGAATTCCATTTGAATATGTCCACTGTCTCGCATTTCAATAAGGTCGTCTTTTTTTAAATCACTGTCATCCATCGAATTTAGGTTATATAGAAATGGATCCAGTATCTATCTCTGAGTTTTGGTAATATTTCCAGTAGGAAAATGTCCATTGAATGATTCGCTCAATCGTTTCAAATGTATTGCAATGTCGGGTATAATTATATTTTTTTCATTTTGTACAATTGAATCAAGCAAGGGAAAATTTGCAAAATTCCCATTTTCAACTCGACGTATCCAAATTTCTAGTTTTCCCATACATGAAGATAATTTTTCACTAGCTATTATTATATTTTTACCAAATCCTCGGTATGTTCAATTCATTCAAGTGGCTAAATATATCTGCTAAGTAGGCTAGTCTCAGAATTGCATCCTTACTCTCAAAATCTTTTGCTAAATCACAGTTTTGACTAGTCAGTAACTGAATAATTTCTTCACGCAATTCAAAAACCCTGTTAAGCATGCGGCCCTTAGAGAGCCATCGTATTTCGGTGTGATATAGAAGCACGGTATGAGCAGCACCGATTTCTTCACAAAAGGCACGAAAAATGCGATGATTAAGCGCTCGTCCACGGATATATTTTACTACATTTATTGCAGTAATTAGGTGTTGTTTTAAACTTTCTGGCAAAGCTTTTGACGCAAGTGCATGATGATGCAACATGCAATGCGTTATTGTAACTTGCGGTAATTCTCTTTTCATGTGTGAAAAAAATCCGGAATTTTTGCCTAACATTGCTGGGGCCCCATCAGTGCATATTGAGCCAATCACATTCATTGGTAATTGATATTTTAGAAAAAAATCTTTGATATGATTGAAAACATCAATTCCTCTCGAAGTCAACTCCAGTGGCTCACAAAATAGAAATTCTTATATCATTTCTTTTTCTTTTACATATCGCACAAATACCAAGAGCTGGCTGCAATTATCAACATCAGTTGACTCATCCAGTTGTATGCTTACTTTTAGTGGACTGACTTTTATGTCTTCTATTATTTGCAGTAAAATATCTTTACTGAGATCTTGAATTCGCGATCGAATTATATCGTTCGATAACGGAATCTGCTGGATTTTTTTATGTGCTTTCAGAATCTAATACAGTTTTAGCTACAATATTATTAATGCACAAGGTTTTATTAATTCCTCAGCGATCGTGTGAGGCTTTTTTTTCATAGCACACAGATATGCCACTTGATAGGACGCTTCTAACAAGGGCTTTTGAATTGCTGGGCCGCATAATTTTAAGATAGTACCACTGGTATCAAATCGAGCCTTTTTTGACGTCAAGCTATTCATGCTAACCTTCACCACCATGCAGATTGTTGAAATGCTCTAATAACTTTGATGGTTTGAGATTGCAGTTTGAAAATATCTCGGAACATAAGATGCATTGAGGTTGTTGCGTACCATCTTTTTCTGTTGTACAAGTGAATCCATATGCAGCATAGTTGTCGTTCCATTGGCGTTTTTTTGACATAGCAGGGTTCACTGGAATCAATTAAATTATTTAGAAATAACGTATAAAAAAAAATTTAACAAAATATTATTTAAAATTTGTGAGAAAATTTCTTACGTTTGTATTATCAATGTATCCTATTCGGCTTGAGTCACTGACCACTGACCAATTAAGAATGTATTAAATAGGTAAGTAATGTTCATAATCGGATGTTTAAATGCGTACACGTGTTCGTCTCAAGAGGTTTCTCGACAAGCTGCCGATGACACAGAAACAATAGTAGACTCAGGTAGAGAGTAAGGGTGGGGGAGGGGGCGCAGCCAAATCTACCTAACTCGCTCGCACTTATTATGTCCCCGTGTGTGTGAGTGATCGGCACATTTCGCCAATACGAGCCCGATGTAACAATGAGCGACCCATAACCCTAATTTTTGTATGAGCTTCAATACCCCAATAATGCGGTCCCGACTTTCGCGTTATTGTGGGGATTACTGTAGTTTTCAAATATTTTATTATCAAAAATTTAATAATTTATATTGTTGCTTCTCCCGCATCCCCAATTATGCCTTCCCGCACCCCCGGTTAAGAACCACTGGTCTAGATTGTAAAGCAGGTTTTTGTTTACCATGCTTTAACCCTTTACACTCGAAAGCTTTTTTTTATGTGCCTACCGCCAACTCGAAGCATTTTTTAAGAAAAAAAAAAAACATTTACATTGAAATATAATTAAATTTATAAAAATAAAAAACTTTTTTTAATTTTGTTTTGGTAAAATAGGTATGTAAGGAATATAATGGACATGAAAATTGATTATTTGAAGTTTCTCATTGTATTGTATTTTACATAACAATCCCCAACGTGAAGTCCAGGTTTACTTTCGCAGGTTTCACAATATAATGGTGTTTCTTTTCTTCCACTTGGAATTTTTCTATTGGAACATACTGCATAGTCCTTTGTTCCAGAACGTAGAACATGCAATTTATTTATAAGTCGGTCTTCTGTAGGGAGAGTAGCAGAGTGTCGTCGAAATCGAGTGCCTCCTCGATAATCTCCTACTAATTGATCAACCAATAATTTTAAATGTGTCATCGGTTTTTCATTGTTTTCTTCCTTGGAAACTTTATAAAGTATATAAGAATTTATGACACACACCTCCATCCCATTTTAGGGACTCCTATAGTTATTGAAATGTGACCGCAACATGCCAGTGCAGTATGCATTGAATTATATTTCTCAGCACAGTTAGCTTATATGGTAATAATATACCAAGAAAGTATACGTGTCGCCCTTGGGACTTGTTTGTCTCCGAACAAAATATTTCATTGTGTGTTAAGTGGTATTTTGTGTCCCTTCTTTTCCCGTTGTGTTGCTCAAGTGTGAGGAATAATACCTTACTCGATCAAATTCCATAACTTATTATTATTTAATTGTACTAATATGATCCTTGGTTAAATAATATTGAAAACTGAAAAACCCAATATATTAAAAATATTGAGAAGTAAGACTTTATTTTCTTGGCGCCACTCGAGTAATACGGCAAACCGTGCATGCCGCCTCTATGGCGGCATTCGAGTGCAAAGGGTTAAAATTTATCATACCAAATGTTTTGAAAAATAAATATTTTTTGTTTTGCAAAACTATTTTGACCTCTGATAAGTATGATGTAAATTATTGCATTAAAATAACTGAAAATATTTAATTTTTACATGCTTTTGTGAAATTTACTCTGACGAAAACACTTTTAAAAATGTTATTAAAAAAACATGCATATTTTAGGTATTCACATAGAAAAAAAACCTAAAGCTATACTTAATAAATTGTAAAAGTAATAACACTGATTGATTCCTGAGCCTCTTATTGTAAAAGTAATGACACTGATTGATTCCTGAGCCTCTTGTTATCATAGCCACATACGAGTATATGAATGTAATTGTGCAAAAAGATAATATTTCAAATTAACCAAAACATTTTTTTGGTTAATTTGAAATATTGAAGCATATATTCAATCAATCCTGTATGTCAGGCATGTCAAAATCATTTTACAACATGGGCTACATAAGTTATTTATATTAGGCCGAGGGCTGCATGTTTTCAATATTCATGAAAAACAAAATCAAAATAACAAATAAAATTTAGTTCCATGTCATAGTTAATATTTTTTTTAATAACATAAATTTTTTCCATCTTATACTTAAAAATTTGTTAATTAAGTTTCCATGTAATTGTTTTTGATTTGTGTAAAATAAGCGAAGAAAGAGATAATGATTTGTTCATTTGGATCCCACCACCAGCCACGCTGTTTGTTGTAGGGGACAAAATAAGTCCCCATCCAGCGCGATCTACACTAGATGATCAAAATCTTCTTCATTTTTTTTATGCGTGTGATTTCACATAGTGACGAAGGACCTGCCCAAAGGGACTCCTCCGGTGGCGACAAACCTGAGTATGAAAAGAATAGGAGTGACGACGGGCTTAAGGTCTGACATGGGAGAAGGAAAATGACTCACAGCGCAGTAAATTTTTTCTTTTAAAGTGCCTTATGGCCATTACGGAGTTCAAACAGCCCAGTAAGTTGCCAGTACTTTCACAGAAAATTAAAATGCACCAAAACTATCCTTTGACGCCACTAGATCGGAGTAGCTAATCGGTCCAAAAATGAATCAAGGTAAGGCTTAGTGGAGTTCCCTTTGGAAATCACTTGTCACTCCAAGATTAGTTCTCTCGCACGAAACGAACATTTGTTTCTGAAAATGAAATTGTAGGAGCGCGTGCAAGAGACCCCTTCAACAGTACCCTGCATGTTTTATGGGGAGTGAAGTTTAACCTATTTCTCGATCCCCACTCACCAATCCGGGCCAAGCAGACCACCGAGAGGCTCTCGATCGAGGCCCTCAGAAAAAAAGAGACATTCTCATTTGCAGACAATCCAGTAAAAACTGAACACAGTAAAAATTATATGAAGTACTGTACTGGCTCGGCAATAACTTGTTTTACGCTCAATGTCACTAAAATAAAATATTTAACTTTTTCTATAACATAACAAAACGTCCACCACTGAACTTAGGTATTTTTCTTCGCGAAAGTGTTGACTCTGGTTGCGACTGTGCTCTGCTTGTGCAAGTAAATAATAAAAAATATTTGGGAATCATTATTAATGATAAACTTAATTGGAAACACATTGAAAACTCGACAAATATAATGTAACAACTTAAAATCATTTATTACTCATTTAATTTGTTTTGAGTTGTGAAGTTATGAGTTATTAGCTGGGATATTGATTTTTATGCGTTGCTCAAAGAGCCTTGCACAAATTCTGCTCTAAAAATTGGTTTGTTTCCCAACTGAAGCACTTTTCAAGGAGTTTAAGGTACTCAATATTCATCAGATATTTGTTAAATCAATAATTATATATTATATAGATTTTTTAATAATTCCAGGAATTTTTAGATGCTTCCTCAAATATCTACTGAAAAAGTGTATACAGAGGTCTAAAATAATTTGGGAGTGCTCACAGTATGATATGCTGTGCTCACAGTAGAGTATTTTTTATAAATATAAGTAACTACATATTTTATATCAAACTACAATTTTTTTGGCTAGAATTCACACATGACCGCACATATGATACTAGATTGATATATTCAAGTCAAGTGATGCTGAAAACATTTGCATTAATCTATTTGAACGCAGTTCTGATTTCTTCTTTTCATGTCATAGGCATTATACTATTTGCGCCTAGAATTCTGCCACCTGGACAGCACTGAGCTTTCCACATTTCATGTCATCTTTGGACACCGGGTTCCTTGGGCGCTGCAGCAAGTATCGCATGGATTGCTCTTCACAGCAGATACAGAGAGTCGATTCATCATGTAAGATTTTGACATGCTGTCATTGGTTCTCCCATTTCCTGTTCGGAGTCTGCTTAGGAATTTTCAGGGCAGTTCAGAGCCAGGTGGCAATGCTCCTGCAGGTAAAATCTAACCTCTGAGGCCCGATGTTTCTCTCCACTTGTTTATCCTAGCAAAAGTAGGTGATTATTCCAGAGGCTTAGTAGTCCTAATAAAACTGTGTTTGTATTTTAACCTAGGGACTGGGGGTTGATGGTAATGCAAAGTATGTTTGGGGTCATTTGATTGAATATCTCAGCACTGCTTCCAATGTTTCTCCTGATTTTTGGGGAGCAATCCCGGCAAGGATCTGCATCTTATTTAGTGCGGCTAGTTTAAGATAACCCGTGATCAGATGGCATGTTTCATTTAGGGCCACATCCACCTTAATATCGGGACTCGATCTACTCTAGACAGGGCAGACGTATTCACCTGTCCCAAGTTCGGGGGAAAGAAAGTTTTGCATCAGTTAGTCAATTTTATTAACAAGCTGTTCCAAGCGCTAACCTTCCATTTCACATTGCTACAATTTTTTAACGAGAGTCGAATCGAGATTGACACCAAGATATTTGAGTGTGGGACAGCGAGCTCAAGGCTTGCGTCTCAGTTGCGCAGGTGGAAGACGTAAACCTGTATTTTAAAAGGGTTTGGTTTTAGCTCATTCTCTTTGTAATATTTACCCAACCTGTTCTAAAGGGTCTCACTCTACAGAATGGGCGAGATCGTCAGCGTAGGCATAGGATTTTGGATGTAAACTCCTGGGTTAGTCATTAATGTATAACATGAACACCGAGCACCCCTTGGAAACGGCTATAATATAGGCCAAACCTTCTACCGCAAAGGCACAACACGATTTTGCCCGAAGGAAATGATAATTTCACACATCAATATTGAAAGCATCTTACTTGACAAAACAGATCTATGTAAATCTACAAAATGTGACATGAAATTATGGAACAGTAGCAGACCGACTGTTTGCGGAATGACGATGGCTATTGAACGTACGGCAGCCCAATTTTCGTGAAACTTGAAATTTTTGTTAAGATCACAAATCTGAGTGAGAGTAATGAGAACTATCAGGTTGAACCATTACTTCAATCAACAAACCACCTACTGTCCTTTCATATTTACTGACAATTTTAGGAATCAATCCATCCAAATAATTATCAGTGAACAGTCACAGCATCAATTGGGGATACATTTCTGATAGGAATGGTGATGCCTGTGGAGGAATTCAAACTCAAACACACAACAACAAAATCCCCCAATTTTTAACAGTGGTCGATGGGTTATAAGACCAATTTGATCTTTGCAAGTAATAGCCATTAATACTCTAAAATCATCAGTTAATCCCTCACACAACACCATGGGTCTATTATCTGCCAAATAAACCTGGTCATATGACCAAATACAGTACCATTCAGATGAAGTTTTAACTTCAAAACAGCGAATTAGCATGTTTTCACGATGCATATAGAAGGCCAATTGGAAAACATTCAGCCGGATCCTTTCAACTATGATCAATTCATTGAAATAATCAACAAGGTATCAAGGCAATACATACCCTGGGGATCCAGAACATCTTATACCCTCGGACCTGTTTCAGCAGAAAAACTGAATATCTGCAATAACTTTTTTCACAGCGATCCTTTTTCCGAAGACACCATATAGGCTGGAAAAGAGTTCATGTCAATGATAAATACATCCAGAAGGGAAAGAAAGCAACAACTTATTGAGAGCATTGTCATGATACATAAAAGCAAAAAGGCATGGTTTACACTAAAGAAAATAAATGGGATCCAACATCAGCAGGATGATATGCACTCCAATGTAACTTCTAACCAGGTTGCACATCAGTTCTTGCTGAACAGAAAACTGTTGAAACCCAGAGTCCACCATCAAAAACTATCTAGGTCATCTGACAGAAACAAATACTTTAAGCTCTTATATTAGTCAGCAGGGAGCTGTATGCCACGATCAAAGCATTAAAAATGGTAACGCTTCGGGGGCGGACGATCTCTCTGTAGAACAAATAAAACATTTCAGCAAAAAAAACAACAGAGTGGTTGTTGAAACTATTCAAAAAAAATTAGCAGGAGGATCCTCAAATTATGGAAGAAAGCACATGTCATAAATCCCTCTTAAATTTGACAAGGCACCTATAGTATAGACTCAAAAAACTTCTGACCTATATTGTTACTATACCATACATATTTGAGAGAATCCTATTGAATTGCCTGCCATCATCTGTCGACAATAAACTTATTCCAGAATAGGCAGGATTCAGGCCAGGAAAATAATGATCCGGGCAAGTCCTTAATCTAACTCAACATATAGAAGATAGTTTTGAATCTTAAAATTACATGCCACCGCCAAAAGTTGGGTTTACTATGATTATTGAAGAGGTGTTACGAAATTGCTGTTTCCCAGTCAGTTTAAAAAATAAATTATGTAACCAGAAAAAACAGACAACCCAAGAGTACTGTACTGGCCCCGACTCTTAAATATACAGTTCTAACCAAGACAAGATTCAATTTGCTGCAGTCTTTCATTGAGCAGGTTTATATTTCTTCGCTAAATAGCGAATTTAAAATCTATATAAAACAGCTAATAAGCTATAGAAAAACATGTTTGAAAATGAGACAAGGTCTCGAAGTATAACCAGTCCAGAAGCAAATTTATTGAAAATTGATGAAGCCAGCTTGCTTACGAAAAATGGTTGTTGAATGCCACTTTTTTTTCACATGTTTGATCTGTTATCTTTTAATATACCAAGTTATATTTTAATACAATTAATATAAATAAAACATGAAAGCACCGATTATGCATTGAGACAATCAAAATGAAAAACAGTTTTGAGTTTAAATATTATTTTATCAGAAATATATTACATGAACACTGTTTTTACATCTATAATAAACATAACACTTTTTTTTATCGAACTTAATTAGTACATTACTAGTACTAGTAAGTAATACACCAGTACCCATGCGTTACTAGTAAGTAATATACCAGTAAAAGTCAAACATTCATCTTCTTTTAATTTTAGATTCAGCCAATTATCTGAATTGTATTTGGTTGTACTTTTTACAAAAACAATTCTGATATTTTTGATTGTGTAAAAAAAATATTTGGATTAAAAACATACGAGTATTCAACCTACAAGGCAATAGGATATTTGAGTTTAGTATAAAATTAAGTCAGCAATTAGGTTCTGGAGGTCAATTAGGGGATAACTTAGCTGGAAATATATCATAAACCTTAATTTTCCGATTTTTATAATCAAAATCTAGCTGCAAGGTACGAGTATGTAGGGTAAGTTTAACAAAATAAAACCACTGACACACAAAGTATCAGTATTTTAAGGTATAGTTTGATGTCGCTAGTTGATAATAATACAATTAAATTAATATATACAATATTTTTAATTACTACGATAAAATTTAAGAAACATTAGCAAAATATGAAGTTCCATGAACAGGCTATTGGTAAATGTACCTATGCAGGAAGAAAGATGCTGAAAAAAATCTAAGAAGCTGTCAACGGCGTCTGAAAAATAAGATAAAATATGTATTCTATATGGAGATATCAAACTCGTTACATGTTATTCTAAAGTCTTCATTTGCAGGATATGATCAATGAATACCCTCTATGTACACCCAGGTAAAAAAGCATTGTAATAACCTTATTATGCTGCGTTGATGAATTGAGAAAAAGTTTCCTAGATATACTGGATGGAAAGAACTTGGAGGCAGCTGTATATGATGGAAATGACTGGTGGAGGTCCGACTCGGATCTATAGCACAATGGAAGTGTGTAAGAGTTAGTATCTATACATACACCTAAGAAATATATTAGAATTTTGATTAACCAATCATTTCATAACTAGACCTTGTCAGATTAAATGCAATTAGAACTTCGGAAATAAATTACCTGAGATAGATTAAAAACTTTTATAAAACACTTTTTATAAAAATAACCCCATCATACTCTGTAAAACTTTAAGAGTGCTTTTGCATACAATTTATTAATAAATCCAATTTGGTCACGTCTAGTTATCAAATAAATTATTTTGCTAAGTTTCATAAAATTAACAGGTTGACAACCATACAAAATTATAGCCACATATTGAACTTGTGGCATTATGGAATTATTAATCAGATTATATGGAAAAATGTTCATTAGGTTTTTCACTGTTCAACAATTACGCTGAACCAGCAGCAGTAGGTAGAACTACTGGTAATACCTACTGCCGCTATAGGCAGGATCTAGTGATGAATAATTTAAGCAGTTGTTCATTAACCTGGTTAAGATATTGTATTTTATTTGTCATATTTTTCATTTTATAAAAAATATATACAAAAACTTTGGTAGCTCTGACTTTTAAATGAAAGTGAAACTAATAAAGACCCTAACATAATTATTAATATTATAAGTAAAAAATATTACAACATATATTAAATGTACAAAAAAAACAAGAATCATTTTTAAACCAGCTAGACATATTGACTTACAACATTTTTAAAACTAAATAATAGTTTCACCTGTTCTTTGATTAAAATTTGTGTGAAATACAATAATTCATTATTGACATAAATATTTGATGTACCTATAGTTATTTGTCTGTAAGAGAAAATATGGATACAATTTAAGCACAGCAAATATAAAACAAAAAATAATGGAAAACTAAATAATTTTATAAAATAATAAAAAATGTAAATGATAAATATTATTATTAAGTTATTTATTAATGTTTATTTGTGCTACATAACATTTCATACTTTTAAAAAACATTTAGAAAGCGTTTTTAAATAATTTAACATTTATATTATTACTTTGTGTTCAGTTTAGGCAATTCTTAAATTTACAATTAAAAAGGTGTCATACTTTTTTGATTACACAGTGCAGTTAATATTAAGATACAAATATTGAAATATGTATTTATCTTTAAAAAATCATAAACCAATTTTTGCAATTTAAAACAAGTTGCATACGGACACCCCTTTCTTAATAAATGTAATGTTTATATCTAAATACATATATTTATGTAAAAGGTGCATTTATTTCATAAATCTCATGAAAAATTTCATTGGAACATATCTTTATTCTTTGAATCAAAAAAAATATGTGCAAGAATCAATAAAATATAATCAACCTAAATTAAAATGGATGGAAGTTTTCATAATGAAAACAAGGCATCAAATCAGATTATATGATAATAGAGTCAACATTTTACTTTGTACAGTATGAACAGAACAAATGACATTTGTAGGACTATGGTATGGTGGGCGTTGGATCTTCAAGATGGGTAAAAAAGGTATAGAGGAAAGTATGCGCAGCAGTAACCGGATTTGTAATAGATTATTTGAAAGTAATATTCTCTTTAATCAGCGGCAGCAGTAGTTGAAAAGTCTAAGGGTTGAGGTTACAAATATATAACTATCAGTTCCTTCATTAAAATACTTTCAAGGATATTAGCTCAATTTAGATACAAAAATCAATAAAATATGGAGCATAAAATTACTTTTGAATTAATCATAAAATGTTTTTTAGAAAGTAAAAGTTTTTAAGTTATTCCTATAGATATTGATGATTTTTAATTCTAATTGAGCACTCCAAAAATATACAGAAGAAACAAAAAAAAAATTCTTGTTATTGTTGTTCAATTGAAATTTTTGGATAGAATTCCATATTATATAGTCAGTTCTCGACTTACGACCATTCAGACTTATGACAGAGACCAAAATTATAAAATAATGTGTGCACCTTAGTGTAATTGGTGCGTGCACCTTAACTAATATGACGCAATCGATTGCATCATCATTATGTAAACAGCGTCAGTTTGTCACCTTCCGTGCGCCCGAAAGGTTTGACAAATTGACGGTTGATTACTCTCTCTTTATATTTAGAGTTATTGAATTGTTTGATTTTTCAATCCCAAAATGTCAAATGAAAATAAAAGAAAAACGATTGATTTAGAGAAAAAAATTTAAATAATAAACCAGTATGAGTTGCGGCAAAACAGTGTCGGACTTATCACGGGAACTTAAATTGTCCCATTCAACCGTGTCAACTATAATAAAGGACAAAAAACGAATTCTCTAAGCAGTAACAAAATCGGTATCAGTAAAATCGACGATTATTACTACACAACGAAATGGACTCATACATGAAATGGAAAAATGTTTGAAGATTTGGATGGAGGATTTATTACAAAAGAATGTTACACTTAATTTCATAACCATCCAAACTAAAGCACGTAGTCTTTTCGAAGATTTAAAGAAAATGAACGGTGATAAATGCAAACAAAGTTTTAATGCAAGCTCCGGTTGGTTTGAAAGATTCAAAAGATGTGAAAGCTACCATAATGTAAAGATTTGTGGAGAGGCAGCAAGTGCAGATCTAAAAGCTGCCGAAGAATTTAAAGATAATTTGGAAGCAATGATCGAAAAAGAAAAGTATTCACAGGAGCAAATTTTCAACGTCGATGAGACAGCCCTTTTTTGGAAGAGAATCTCAGAACGAACATATATACATCAAGAAGCCACATGCATGCCCGGATTTAAAGCATTCAAAGACCGTTTGACCCTTCTGTTGGGTGGACATGTTGCCGGATTTAAATTGAAGCCACTTTTGATATATAAATCAAAAAACCCAAGAGAAAATATTACTGATTATTGACAACGCTCCGGGTCATCCTCCAAACTTAGTTGAATCCCATCCAAACATAAAAGTTATTTATTTACCTCCCTACACTACAAGCATTTTACAGCCGATGGATCAAGGGGGTATTGCTAACTTTAAATTGCATTATTTAAGAATTACTTTTGCCCAAGCAATCGAAGGAATAGAAAAAGACTAGACTTTGAGAGAATTTTGGAAAAACTATAACATCTTTCGAGCAATTAAAAATATCTCAGAAGGATGGTCAAATGTAACGACATCATGTATGAATGGCATATGGAACAAACTATTAAAACGTAATAATAATATGAATTTTAATAGAGAAAATGAAGTAGGAGAAGTAACTAATATCATTGTACAATTTGCTCACAAACTTAATCTGGAAGTTGACAGTGAAGATATAATTCAACTTTTAGAAAATGATGATGAAGAGCTCACAAATCAAGATTTGATTGAGATTGAGGAGGAACGTGCTATAGAAAAAAAACCAAAAGAATTAAAAGAACTAGATGAATACAATGAACTACCTAAAAACTTTATGCTTAAAGACATGGCTGCAGCTTTTAGCCAAATCAACAATGGAATCCAACAATTTGAAAATATGGACCCAGACACCGATAGATCTTCGAAGGTTTAGAAATTTCTGTGCTCACCACTACTTGGTTTTCAATCGGAACACTTTGTGGAGTTGTTGAATATTCACTTTCAATATTGTATGGTTTGCTGTTAGTAACCATTGGTCTAAAAGGTTCCGGGTCCATTTTTGGTGCACGGAAAGTATTCTGTTCTTGATGTCCATTGTTGTTTTGATAACTGAATTGGTAAACTGGTCACGGTGTAGGTTTGACTTTTTGTCTAACTTCTCTGTAACCATTTTGCTGAAACTGATTTGCCCTCGGCCTGTGTGTCGTGTAATAATTCACCTGATTCAGCAAGCACTCGCCTGTTATAATGAATAAAATTTATAAAGAAAAGAAAAAGCAAACTTGTATACAAACAAATCTGGATATGTTTGTGAGAAAAATAAACCCCACTACTACAATCACTGAGTCACCTATGATATTAGTATGTACAGATCTGATGAAAATACTACAGAATAATTTTGTAAATATATATTATTCATTATTATATATTACATATAGTACATATTCTGAAATAATTACTACTAACGTACTACCCACTTTTTATGTCTATTATTTTTAATTTTTTGTATGAAATTCGACTTACGACCATTTCGATTTACGTCCTAGGTGGCGGAACAGAATCCCGTCGTAAGTCGAGAACTGACTGTAAATGGTATCTGATTCTATTTTTAAGAGGAATATCTTACACACAAACATCAATTTTGCCTTATTCGCAAAAAATTCACTGCACTGTACATTACAAAAAATGCACTGCACTGTACATCAATTTATTGCTTGTAATGACCTAAAACCTATTTTGTGAGAGATGGTCACGTTTGTAGCAAGCTGCCTTATTTTTGTTAACTTTTCTATTGTGTGTTCTAATTGTGAGAGATGGTCACGTTTGTAGCAAGCTGTCTTATTTGTGTTAACTTTTCTATTGTGTGTTCTAATTGTGAGAGATGGTCACGTTTGTAGCAAGCTGTCTTATTTGTGTTAACTTTTCTATTGTGTGTTCTAATTGTGAGAGATGGTCACGTTTGTAGCAAGCTGTTTTATTTGTGTTAACTTTTCTATTGTGTGTTCTAATTGTGAGAGATGGTCACGTTTGTAGCAAGCTGTCTTATTTGTGTTAACTTTTCTATTGTGTGTTCTAATTGTGAGAGATGGTCACGTTTGTAGCAAGCTGTCTTATTTGTGTTAACTTTTCTATTGTGTGTTCTAATTGTGAGAGATGGTCACGTTTGTAGCAAGCTGCCTTATTTTTGTTAACTTTTCTATTGTGTGTTCTAATTGTGAGAGATGGTCACGTTTGTAGCAAGCTGTCTTATTTGTGTTAACTTTTCTATTGTGTGTTCTAATTGTGAGAGATGGTCACGTTTGTAGCAAGCTGTCTTATTTGTGTTAACTTTTCTATTGTGTGTTCTAATTGTGAGAGATGGTCACGTTTGTAGCAAGCTGTTTTATTTGTGTTAACTTTTCTATTGTGTGTTCTAATTGTGAGAGATGGTCACGTTTGTAGCAAGCTGTCTTATTTGTGTTAACTTTTCTATTGTGTGTTCTAATTGTGAGAGATGGTCACGTTTGTAGCAAGCTGTCTTATTTGTGTTAACTTTTCTATTGTGTGTTCTAATTGTGAGAGATGGTCACGTTTGTAGCAAGCTGTCTTATTTGTGTTAACTTTTCTATTGTGTGTTCTAATTGTGAGAGATGGTCACGTTTGTAGCAAGCTGTCTTATTTGTGTTAACTTTTCTATTGTGTGTTCTAATTGTGAGAGATGGTCACGTTTGTAGCAAGCTGTCTTATTTGTGTTAACTTTTCTATTGTGTGTTCTAATTGTGAGAGATGGTCACGTTTGTAGCAAGCTGCCTTATTTTTGTTAACTTTTCTATTGTGTGTTCTAATTGTGAGAGATGGTCACGTTTGTAGCAAGCTGTCTTATTTGTGTTAACTTTTCTATTGTGTGTTCTAATTGTGAGAGATGGTCACGTTTGTAGCAAGCTGTCTTATTTGTGTTAACTTTTCTATTGTGTGTTCTAATTGTGAGAGATGGTCACGTTTGTAGCAAGCTGTTTTATTTGTGTTAACTTTTCTATTGTGTGTTCTAATTGTGAGAGATGGTCACGTTTGTAGCAAGCTGTCTTATTTGTGTTAACTTTTCTATTGTGTGTTCTAATTGTGAGAGATGGTCACGTTTGTAGCAAGCTGTCTTATTTGTGTTAACTTTTCTATTGTGTGTTCTAATTGTGAGAGATGGTCACGTTTGTAGCAAGCTGTCTTATTTGTGTTAACTTTTCTATTGTGTGTTCTAATTGTGAGAGATGGTCACGTTTGTAGCAAGCTGTCTTATTTGTGTTAACTTTTCTATTGTGTGTTCTAATTGTGAGAGATGGTCACGTTTGTAGCAAGCTGTCTTATTTGTGTTAACTTTTCTATTGTGTGTTCTAATTGTGAGAGATGGTCACGTTTGTAGCAAGCTGTCTTATTTGTGTTAACTTTTCTATTGTGTGTTCTAGTTGGATTTAAGCTATTGACATAGCTCTTATGATGGAGCATTAAATAAAGATTTACGTGCATTTTTAAGCAATGAAACAAATTTACTGCAGAATAAATAATTTTCCACACTATCAACAAGTACTTTGACGTCAGGCAACATTTTACTACTTTTGATTCTTTACATTGATTATTGTTCAGCTTCAATATCAGCGGTGTAAAAATGCATCAAGGGCTATCCGAGGAAATTGAAAACAACATGCGTGGCTTAGTGGTAGAATATTTGTTTTTCAGCTAGGGCTTTTGAGTTTGATTTGTGATTAAAAATATGGGTCAGTCAGTTTTTTCACATACAGGCCTTTTGCGTTGCTAGACCTGTTCAGTGGAACAATCTGCTTGTAGAGCATAGAGGAGAATTTGCAGGTTTTCAGAAAATAATCGATAACACTTCTTTCTACGAGACATCATCATGGTGCCATTTGGCTCGGTTCACTATCATTAAATCAACATCATATCATAAATAAAATTTCAAATAGCCTTAAAAAAATATGTTAAAAAATATAATGTCCGTTAACACACTTTTTAAAATTAATATTTTTAAAATCACACAATATAATATAAATGTTTTTGCATGAAAGATATATTTCATTTTGCCAATCAAAAATTTATATAAATAAATAGGATTTTATAAAAAAAATCTTAACACTTGTTCCGACAGATTTCAAAATCTAATTGCTACATTTATCTTTATAAACAAAAATCATCAAAGATTAAAAATAATTAATGAATCATAGGCCAACATACTGAACTGCATGGCAATTTTTTTCACACTCAAATATCAAATTCCCTTAGCAGCGACACTGGTAGTCAGCCTCGTAATGCCTAAGTTTTTGAACAATTTTATCTCAGAAAATAATTTTTTTTATGAACCAACGCATGTCGACATCATGGCATGCTTGTTAAACACCCCAAGCGTCCCGGACTCGATTCTTGGACATGATATCCTTTTACAATGCGATTTTTTTCTTTTCTTAACGCAAATTATATCTATGAAAAAAATGACTTCAATACATTTTACGTCTTTATCACACAAAATATTTATAAACTTTCTTTTATACTTAAACCTTAGCCGTTAGAGTATTGTGAGTACTAAAAAGCCATGTATAAAAATATGTATAGTTAAAAACATGGTGAAAGCTGCGATTTTGAATAGGATAACATCCGTGGCCTAGTTGGTAAGACGCTTGTCTCCCAGTCTGGCCTTTTAACATCTTTCTGGTTGGTTGGAAGATATTGCCACATAACAATAAGTCCACCGGGTTGTACTTTATATAACGAAATTGTAATTCAATATAATATAATTATAAAAATCTACCCTCTCTGTTTAATCCAAAAATGAACAACCTCAAATGTTATCAACACTTTCAAAAGCGGAGACAATGTCGATACATATTTCTCAAGGCACACATTGAAGCGGCAGGGTTATCCAACCTTTCCTGCCAGGTGGTTAGGCACCTGAGAATTAATTTCTAGACTTTTGTAATGAGTTGCGTAAATAATATTGCTAGTTTGATATATTGGTATTCCTATATGTTTTGTTAATATATAACTAGAAATTTTAACTTAACCTCTAAACGAGTATTTTTTACCTCAAGAGTGTATGGAGGTACACGGTATGTCCGATTTTTTTATTCCCGAATACATGAATTTATCCATTAAACGGACATGGCTCAAATGTTTTTATCTATTCAATTATTTTGTATATGGCGGCCGCAATTACGTTTTTTATTTGTGAAAATAGTTTGTTAGTAGAAAACTAACAATTTGGTAAAAAAAAAAGAAATTTAAGGTAATTTTAAAATGTTAAAAAAAAACTCACTCCTCCATACATATTTTACTTAAAATATCTCACTCGCTTAGAGGTTAATAAAAATGAGGCATTTATCTAAAAATCATTTTACTTAAATTTGTCGAGAGAATTTTTAAATTTATTTTTGCATGCCCTTAAGTAAGTTACACACGCCACTGTCAAACACGGTTTTATACATTTTATAATTTTATTTATACAAGATACAATTTTAAATTTGACAATAAAGTGGCTTTTACTGGACCATTTCAGGGGTTAAATATGTTAATACTTAATTAAAAATGAGGCAAAAAGGATTACCTATCTATCCACTGAAATTGAACAAAGTCTATGAGGACAAAATAATACCGTGGTTAGAATATATATTTGGAGCTAAGTGATTTGAAATTTTGTATTCTTTTAAAACCTTCAAGTCTTTATTATTCAAATTGTAATGTCTTACTTTTTAAGTTGTGAATAATTGATATTGTACAAATCATTAAAATTCCACACATTTTTACACAAACAAGTAATAAAATCCACTTTCTTCCAACTAAAATCTAATGTATCTAAAATACTACTATTTTTTCTCTATAAAAATAGAAAAAAACAGATATCATAAATTGATAACTAACAAAGTAAAGACAAATTGACAAAGTCCATCACATAAAACACATCTTGAGATTGAAGCTCAAATTCAATTGATGGTTGAGTTAAATAGCTTACATGACGAAAATATTCAAATGGGACATAAACAAATGTTCACCCTGAAAGTCAATTTTGAAATATTGACCTAAGTTGGATGAGGTTTATTACAAAAAGTAGAATATATTTAAAAAAGTAAAAAATTAGGAATAACTTACATGGTAGACTTTCAAATGAGCCTCAGTGATGAATTTTATTACTTATTATGACCCGTTATTAGTTATTTAACAAATAAAAAGAAATACCCATATTTTTACTTTGTAAAATTATATATATTTTTTAAAAAGTACTTAACGAATATATTTTAAATACACCAGATTGCACCATATATTTTGACTAATTTCTATAGATAAGAATCATAGTGCAATACATTATTTATCAAGTATTTTTTCAAAATAATACATAATCTTAATAACTGCAGATCTTGTTTTATATTTCATATGCTTATTTTGTTTTGTGTCAATTGTAATAATACTTGATCATAAAAAAAAGCATTTAATGATAAGTTTCTTTTGTTAGTGAATACTGATATTTAACTCTATTACTGCACTAAAACCCCATCTACTTTTATACACTGGACTCAAAATAAATTTTGAAGAAAAACATTCCTTTTATATTGAAACATTGGAAATTTTAAAGAAATAAAAGTAAATAAATGATTGCTAATCCCCGTTGCAATTGACCTATTGAACATATTTTGAAGTATTGGTGTCACATACGAGTATGTACTTAAGATAAAACACAGCCATTTTTTTCTTGAATATTTCCATCTGCTCGTTCTATTTCAACTAGCATTGTATGGAAAATATCCGATACAGCCTAGAAAAAAAGAACAAAACAAAATAAATTATTAATTAAAGTACAAAACACATAAAAAAAATTTGTTTGTCTGATTTTTATCTGAAAAATAAATTAGGTTTTTCAAGATTTTGACTGATTCATGTCAGAACATGAATTTACCAACAGATTCATCATTTTACCAACAAAATACAAAAATCAAATTAATGGAATGACTAACAAATAGGAATGTATTCTCGTTTCAAAAGCGAAATTTGATTATCGTTTAATACCATCAATTTCCTTAAAAATTTTCATGATTCATGATAATGTACCAATAAAATAAGTTCAAGGACACGGTGATGCCAAAATTATTCACATTATGAGAACTGTAACATTCTACATAAAACTACATCTGAACTAATGTATTTTAATCATGGAATGAATGATTCATTTTCTGTAATTGTCAATTGGACAATTTCTTGAGAAACAATTTGTCACTAATCAAATTTCTAAGTCATGAGAACATCAAGTTTTTTTTATTTTAATAAAATATATATGCTGTTTTCATATTAAAAATAATTTTTAAAACCACTCGCACTCGCGATGAATGAAATAGTCACAAGAAGAATGTATGAAAGAAGCATATTAGGAAGAGGTTGCAGTAGCTTTAAGTCACAATTAATATGGTGAAATGAAGACAGTTGATCTGGAAATATTTAATCCAGTATATAAAAAAATTGAATATTTTCAGTTGTATTTTTAAAATTATTCAATAATATAACTTAATATACGATTGTTAGTTAGTCAGCTCTGCACAGTATTGTTATGGCCATTTTTGGGGACTTAAAAGCGGGGGATAATTGAATCGCGGGTCTTATTGCAAATATCCAGCAACCAAATATAATAGTATTTAATTGGGTTTTCTCAAGTGACCTTGGTTATTGTCTCTTTGTCTGAGATAGTGGAAGTCACCAGATAAAGGGCCAATTAAAGGATTATCCCACGCCGCCTAGAACAGCATGTAATCGATAACTGATTTCAGTGCCCCCAGTTGACGTACTTAATAATCTATAGTGAAAAATTTGTCAACAATTTACCTAGAAAAAGGTATTGTTCTGAGCGGGGGTTATGAGATGTTCTGATGTGGGCAAGGTTGAATGGAGGAAGCCGACATTACTTAGTTCTCCATTCAGAAGTAGAAGAGATGAAAGACTAATTGGAGAGCCTTAAGAAAAATAAGGTTTCTAGCTCTAGGGTCTTCTTCAGAGATGGACGTCTCTCTTCCTGCCCGGTCTTCATTGGGGACAAATATCTCTTGCCCACCCCACATCCTCAAGATGTGGGTGCTCCTGATTTCCTTGGCATGCTGAATGCCCAGTATCACTATCATGGAGCTCATCGTAGCAATGCATAGGATAACAGGAGCCTGAATATCGGGAATGGAGCCAGTTTTAATGTGAAGTCTTAAGTTTGTCCAACTGAGGTTGAAGACATATTCACTGACTGCTCATTTACATCAATGATCCAAACTCTAGGTGAACTAAAATAAAATGACCCGGCACCCGTAAGTGAATACCCCCTTTCAAAATCGCTTGGAACTTGTCCTTAACTATAAATTGTATTATTTGCTCTTAATTAGTCTCTTTTCATTTATATTTTTTTATAACTATCAAATGTAACTTTCAATAAAGTATCTTTTATTGCTAACACCCACACTTAATTAGTTCATATAAGAATAATCTGAAGGTAATCTTGATACTTCCCTATAAACAATTTAAATAATACAAAAATACCCTCTTTGAAAAGAAGAGTTAGTATCAATATATCATCACAAAACACTTTTTTATAATATGATTTCTCCTTCAGGCCACCATAAGAAGCAATAATTATCTAGGCAACTAATACACATAGACAAACAATCCATTTATGAGGGGCATAAACAATATTTACATCTATTATTTTTTCAGCTTGAATAATTCAAATGCTTAAAAAAATAATTCAAACACACCAGCAATTCACAGTCTAATGATTTAGAAGCAAAACAATCAAGGCCAGTGATTCTGACCATTTTCTCTCTATTTGGCAGCAAGCAAAACAGTGCTTTAATGCCCAATTATTTTATAAGTCATAAAAGATAATAAACAAGTTTATTATGTAATGAAAATGTAACAAGAATTTGTAAAAAAACACTAAATTGCATTAAATATGACTGGGGAATATTACATTAAGATTTGGATTTTTTAAGCGCAGACATGTGTAAAGTAAAATCTGCTTTATAAGATCTATTTTTATCTAAATGCACATATTTTAACAGAATATACTGAGTAAATTTGTCTCTTCATAGTAAAATAAATTTTCTTAATAAACTTATTTTTAAATGAATGATACAAAATGAAATCTTACGACTCATTCATCAATTCGTGATACTGAAACTTATGTGGATAAAATAGTATCAATTATGTGGGTATTTCAAATTTGAATATTTATTTTTAAGGGGTAAAAATATGAAATAAAAAAACACCAGTACCTTATTTCCTCGCGAAATTTCCAAATCAGTATTAAAAAAACATAGGAAAGGTTCATTGAGGCATACATTTTTTCGTGTCTTCTACAATACATCTCATTGCACAGTTTCTTTTGTAATATTTAATTTATTTTTATTTAGTAAATTTGACCACACAAATCCAGATGATTAATTGTCCATTGACAACTGTTTCAAACAAACCAGATAACGGCCTGGATCTCTAACATTTTTTATTTCCTCCTTTCAGAAGCTTGATAAATGATGACACAATTTAACATCCTATCATGACAACTTATACTAACCTCAATTCATAATAGATGCTAACCCTTTTAACCCCAACTCTTTGTAATATGTATAAAAAGACTCATACATTGTATCTTGAAAATATAGTGTATGTTGAAATTTTTAATAATAATAATGAGTTTACAAACTTACACTAACAAAAACAATCACAAATTAAATATACACCATGAAAGTTTTTTTAAAACATTACACTTATACACTCTTTATATTATATAAAATAAATAAAAAAATGTCACAAAAAACTAACAAAACTGAATTTTCATTAAACTTAAGAAAAAAGTAAACAAAGAGTAAAGTAAAGTATCGATTAAACATTCATCAACCAGCTTTTGACTGTTTTATGAGAGTTGTAATAAATATAAAGTTAATGTGTGCATTTGAATGTATTAAACTGCCGATGGATCGGCACATTGGATCTTTTGGTATAACAAAGGCGCGCCAATGAATCTGTACATTGGGACTATGAGGGTTAAAGATTATCAAATGCCAGTGGCTGACGAATTACACGAGTCTTATCAGTAACAAACATTGTATATATTTGAACATAATTACTTCATTTTTCTTTGCACTGGTTTCAACAAAAGCTGCTTTCCATTTTTCTGCCAGCCGCTTGCCTTCTTCTGTGCTTATTTTACGTTCCATATGTAAATCAGTTTTGTTGCCAACTAATACTATTGGTACACTAAAAACATTATTTGTAAAAAAAAAATTATTTCAAAGTTTTATTCAGATCAATAAAAATGGAAAAAGTCATACACAAAAATAAATTAAGAAGTTTATTTGATATTAATCCGCTAAACTTTTGCTCTTTTACAAATTTTTATAGCATCTCCATTCGAATGTGACTTCAGAGTTTACTCGGAAGATTCTGCGCACTCCTGATCACTTTGAACATTCTCAGCTCTCATCTACATTAGATGACATATGTTTTATTCTATTCTTTTGACGAGCCTAGTTGGTAAACGGATATTGTTATCAATTATAGTGATATTGTAATAATAAAAATTAAGCTTAAATTTTTAAAACCATATTATGAAGCAGTTTTTATTTTTCAACCTTTCAGCTCGGCAAGTAAATTTACATTGTTATTTGTTTTATCAAACACTGTGCATTCCACTTTTTGTAACAGTATAACCCTACCGGTTTCAAGGCTTTCACCTCATCATCAGGGTAGCACAAACAAGACTTGTTTGTACTCCTCTGATGTTGAGGTGAAAGCCTTGAAACCGGTAGGGTTATACCGTTACAAAAAGAGGAATAAACAGTGTTTGATAAAACAAATTACAATGTCTTTAAACCTCCACAATATTAATGTCTTAACTATAAACAATATATAAATTTACATTCATTAAAATGATTGTATCTCAATGTAATTTAAAAGAAATAACTCATTAATGATGTTCATTTTCCAAAAAGAATAAAATATTCATTAAAATTTACACACAACGGTTAAAATATGCTATCTTGTTAAATCTTCTGAAATTGAAATGGATTCCGTTTTAATTTTGTCGACTTTACGTTAGACTTATTTCACTAATTACCTACATTTAATCACCATGAGACAAGTTTCAACCTCCAATATTGAGGATCTTTTCAGACAAACTGATCTTGGTTTGTTGTGAAAGCAATGCTTAGGTTTTATGATTGCAAAATTTCATTAGGAATGTGTGTGATCTATTGACCCAAGAGCAATATTATTATAAGGAAGAAAATGAAAAATTCTAAACTGAAGTCAGTATAAAATTCAGTACTGTTGTCAATTATTGAAGAATTTTTTTTTAGTTTATTAATCTGTAGTTTAGTTTTTCAGTTAATTAATTCTGTAGTTTTAACAGTTGTACTCGAATATTTAATGTGTAAAATAACACTGTTATATTTGTATGCATACATTTAAAAAAGCATGTTTAAGTAAATATTATATTCCATCATCGTCACCATCACGCCAAATCCCTAGTGGAGTAGGCAGAAAGATCAGATCTCAATTTTGTTCTACCCAAGCATACATCTTTCGCTTCTGTTATGTCCATATACTTCATCATGCATAGTATCCTATTATAAAGGTTTTTCTTTCCTATTTCAGAATTAAATCATTTTGGACATGTCGTGTTTTTTTGTATGAATATTAAAAAATACTTACTGCACTTTTCCTACAATATCCATAAGTTTGTCATAAATTATTTGTACAATTTGAAAACTTTTGCTTGATGTAATGGAATAAACCAGAACATAGCCATGAAAATCCATACAATACTGAGCAGGAAATATACTATATTCATCCTGGCCAGCAGTGTCTACTAATTTTACTTCGTAGTCAGTTGAATGCAGACGAATTGATTTGGTAAAAGCTGAAAATAAATACATATACAATTATTAATTAATACCTTATGCTTATAAATTAAACACACCTAACATAAATATTGATAAAATCAATAACTTGATAAAAGTTAAATCAATGACCCAGTAATAAAATATCCTTGTATTCAAGTAAATTTTAATTGAATAATATTTCAGGGGTTGTGATGTGCGGTTTTACAATGGATGGCTTTATAGCATGAAATAAACTTCCTCTTGAGTGTAGAAAGGCTGCTGAAATATGCTGCTTCCTTGAATAGGAAAAACACTGATTTGTGAGAGGTATTACATGATAACAGGAGCACTCATGAAATAATTTCTCACTAGAATCGATACTACTGTTTATATTAACTATTTGTTAGTACATGCACCCTCTACTTTCTTCTTCACTATTTCATATTAAGTACCACTCACCTTTCATATAAATGAGGTATTCTCATTCACTGTTTCAAATTGATAATCTTAATGTGTAATCTTTTTTTAGGTTTCATATGTTTTGCATACACCAGGTCTGTAAATGTGAAACCGGAATTTGCTCATAGATGACTCTAGTTGTCAATGTAGTGACTGTCAAACCGCGTCATTGGCGTCTTTTTCTTGTGTTGACATTTGTCAAAGACTTTTAACTCACAATGATACAAGTTTAATACAACTACATATGTTTTCATAGCGTTGAACATGTCTGTTTTTGTGCCTGAAAACTACGATTTGCGGACAGCATTGATTTTCTGTTACCATTTGAAGAAAACTGCTGCAGAATCGCATTGAATGCTTGTCCAAGCTTACGCTGAGCATGCTTTTGGTAAATCACAGTGCTTTGAGTGGTTTAAAAAATTCAAAAGTGGCGATTTTGACGTGAGAAACTAAGAACGTGTAAGACCACCGAGAAAGTTTGAAGACGCCGAATTGCAAGCATTGTTGGATGAGGATGACGCTCAAACGCAACAACAACTCGTAGATCAGCTAAATGTGACATGAGAAGCCGTCTCCATACGTTTGAAACCCATGGGAAAGATCCAGAAGGTGGGAAAATGGGTTCCACATGAACTGAATGAAAGACAGCAGGAAAACCGAAAAACCACTTGCGAAATGCTGCTCGCCAGGTACAAAAGAAAATCATTTCTCCACCGAATTGTGACTGGCGATGAAAAATTGATATATTTAGAGAATTCTAAGCGTAAAAGATCATGGGTAACTCCAAGCAAACCAGCGATATCGACTGCAAGGTCAAATCGCTATAGACGGAAAACAATGCTTTGTGTTTGGTGGGATCAGAAGGGTATTATCTATTATGAGCTGGTAAAACCTGGCGAAACCTAAATACTGAACCCTACCAACAATAAATGATGGATTTGAACCAAGCATTGCGTAAAAAACTACCAGAATATCAAAAGAGGCAACACAAAGTGATTTTGCTTCATGATAATGCACCATTGCACACAGCAAAACCGGTCAAGGAAACTATTGAGGCGTTTAGTTGGCAAATACTTTCACATGCGGCTTACTCACCAGACTTGGCTCCATCCGATTACTACTTATTTGCATCGATGGAACATGCACTTGCTGAGTAGCGCTTTACTTCTTACGAAAATGGCCATATGATTGGTTTGCCTCAAAAGAGCAACAGTTTTTTTGGCGTGGCATCCACAAATTGCCAGAGAGATGGGAAAAATGTGTAGCTAGCGATGGGCAATACTTTGAATAAAATATTTTTTACCATTTTCATACAATAAATGTGTATTTTCTATAAAAAATTCCAGTTTCATTTTTACAGACCTGATAAATATAATTTTGCTATAGCTTAAGGGCCACATTAAAATAAGAGGTGAGCCGTATATGGACCATGAGACTTAATTTTCCCATGGATGAGACAAGAGAGATGTTAAAAAGGCCTGAATCTGAAAAAAACAGACAGTGGCATATTTTTTGTGTCCATTACTAAACAATTTTAGCATAATGCCATGGAGGTCGTTATTAATATTACAAAAAATATTTTTTAAATGTTGATATCTTGAATCCCTTGAATGAAAACACCTAGTATGTAGTTACAATGTAATAAACTTGACCAATATCGGTTTAACGAAATATTCTGTTGATTGTTAACTATTTTTAGATATCAATTAGATATACGAGGCATATCCAGAAAGTAAGTGTACTGAATTTTTGTAGGTTACAATTTTTTTTATTTAAACAAAAAAATTACGTGGTTACCGTAGTACATATGTAAGCTATTTTTCGACAGTCGCCATTCCTCTCAATGCAGGTGGTGAAGCGGGGTATCAACTTTTTGATGCCTTCCTCGAAGTAGTTTCCCGCCAACCCCTCCGTCCACTTCTCCACCTCCTCCTTTACCTCCTCGTCGGTTGAAAACCTTTTTCCACCCATGTGCAGCTTCAGGGAGGTAAAGAGATAGTAATCTGAAGGTGCTAGGTCAGGGGAATGCGCGGGATGGTTCAGGACATCCCATTTAAACGAGGCGAGCAGTTCCTTCGTGGCGTTGGCCGTGTGTGGTCTGGCATTGTCGTGCAGCAGGCAGACTCCCTTTGTCAGCATGCCTCTCCTCTTGTTCTGAATCGCCCTCCGCAATTTTTTTAGGGTCTCACAGTATCTTGCAGAGTTGATTGTCTCCCCTTGAGGCATATATTCAATTAAAATTATGCCTTGACAGTCCCAAAACACGGATGCCATGATTTTCTTGGCTGAAATTGTGGTTTTGAACTTTTTGGCGGAGGGTGAAGAGGTGTGACGTGACCATTTTTAAACTCGCGACACCACTTGTACACACTCGTACGATTCATAGCTTTATCACCATATGCAGTTTTCACCTCATTATAAACCTCAACCGGAGGTTTCCCTTCCAAACGAGATAACGGATGACGCCGCGTATTTCGCACTTGGCGGGAGATTGGATTGACATTTTTTACGAAACGTGTTGTCGCGTCGACACTTCTCAACGTACTGACCTCGAACCGGTCTCGTTGCGGAGGGGAAGGGTCAGGCTACACGGAAGTGTAGCCAACATGTCGAAAATAAAATCCATCCGGTCGTGAGAGCCTCAGTACACTTACTTTCTGGATACGCATAGTATATATAATATGTTAAGTTATCAGTCAGACAAGGAAACCTATTAATTGGAAATTATTTGAATGACACACGCATAAAAACAGACAGATTCTAATTTTATGAAGTAAGGATATTAAATTAAATAAAAATAAGATATTTAATAAATGTGCTGGGCGATGTTTTTCGACATTTTTTATACATCTAAAAGGTGATAACAGAAAAAGATTAAAAAATATTCAGGACAAAATGTGTAGTATAATTCTACTTACTGTTCTCTATTGTGGGGTCATAAGAATCTACGAACTGTCCTTCTACAAATTGTATGATCAATGAAGATTTCCCTGAAAGAATTGTCAACGGTTAATTCTAAATATGCAAACATAAAAAAATCACTCGAGGTAAGTTGTTTTTTATAATACTAACCTACAGATCTGTAGCCCATCATAGCAATTTTACGTTGTTTTGAGGGCATATTGAGATATATATATATATATGAATAACTATTCCAAAATATAATTAAAATTTCCTCAAAACTTTTAGTTGACAAAGGCCATAGATTAAACTACATCAACTGATAATGACATTCACGGAGACAGAGAGGGAACTATTACGCTTTTTTTTTTTTTTTTTTAATATGAGCGATCAGTTCATGATCAGGTACTAATGTAGAGCTTCTGATTGCTTATATGCGGATCTTCAAGTAAAAAGGATATAATATGTATAGTATTGTATTATTAGGAGATTTTTAATTTATATCATATACACAGTAATTACGGTTATTATTGTCTATATTTGCTTATATCTTTTACATTGGCAATTTTTAATTCGTCACTCAATTTTAAAATCTCACGACCATGCGACATATTTTTTTCATTCCAGAAACGTTGTATTTTGGCCCTAGCAACTGAGAAAAGAGACATGCGGATACTACCAATTATAGGGCTATCCCAGCTCTGGTCTTTAAATAATTACCGGGCTTCAACTATAAAATGATCTCTTTAATATTTTATAACACTAGTGTGCTATAATATTATAAAGGGATGATAGCTTTTGCTCAAACTTGAATACCAATGTGAGATGGACTTCCTCCATAGACTAAACTTTGATTGACAGCCCTCAAGATGTGGCGGTTCTCGAGATGCAACCAGTGTCACCATCATGGAGATTACTCCCAGCAAAGATTTCAATTGGAAATTCCCCAGTTTGCCACACTATTAGACCTGAATCCCTAACTACCAGCTATTCCACTACATTGATATTTGAAGCTTTATACGGCACCAATCTCTGATTTTCTTTAGCGACCCTGCGCTCTTAAGTAAACTTTTTATAAACCCACCAGGAACTAACTGTTTTCCTAGTCATGTATTTTTGTTTACATTGATCGAAATTTAAATTGTGTAATTAATCAATAATGTAAATCACATACCATTTTCTATACAATTCGTGAATCCATCTTTATCTAATCTATGTAAATTTGATGCTACGTAAAAAAAACATAAAAAGTGATCCCCTGAAATTGAAGATTTGGTATCAAAGTTCATGGTCAATATTCAAGAGAGAGGAATTTTTTTTAATGTTTTATAATGTTGAATTTCAAGGATCTGCGAACATTTAGTATTAAAAATAATAATTTAAAAGGTGCTTAGTAGTATCGGTACCACCCAAGTTTTCACGTTGAATTTGGTGAAAAAAGTCATTAGTTAGAAACCCTCGCTAAGTTACTCCACTCTAATATAATAAATTCTAATGATACATAATAGTAGATAAAAGATTATGACAATCGAAAAACTATTACAGCACTTTCTCAAAAAAATTGTGACAAGAAAATGTTCTATGAAACTGATTCGTATTTTTTTCAACATGGGGAGAGTTTTAAAATATAGAATGTTTGTAATTATTTTTTAACCTGTGCCACCTATTGATGAAATGTTAATTGGAAAAATATTAGTCGTTCGACAAATACAAATAAATGGTTGATGTTGACGTATGGGATGTGAGGGAACACAAATAAGTTGGACAAGTTTTTTAACAATATAAATTCTCCCTGATTTAGATCATTGGATTTTTTAAATATAAAAAGTAGGTTAAGATTCTCTATGGCCAATTATAAAAATGTCATCGTTCTACGTAGTTAGTTCTATGTAAGTATAACAATTTTGTTTCTTTTGTTTCTATGGTGCTCGGAGCGAGTGTTCTACGCGCAGACGGAGTAAATTTGAATAATTATTTGTTAAAATTTGACACATCACTTTTCGCCAATTTAATTTAACAAATTTGTTTGATCACCGTTAATTAAAATGTCAGACGTGAAACGCCTCGTTGCAAGTATTCTGTCATTTTTACGCACTCAGCTCGGTGCCGGTCTGGCGAACTCTGATGCTGCCGAGAGTCTTGAGGTTGGAATTCAGTGCCTGGAGTCTGCTTTCGAATTGAAAAGTGAAGATATGCAAACTTCCGTAGATCTTTTAGAATTATTCAAAAAAAATTACTCTGCACCACCCCAATCCAACGGAGTTAGCGAGGAAGTTAAGGCAGAAGCGGAAGCGCTGAAAAATGAAGGAAATAATTTAATGAAAGCGGAACAGTATTCTGAGGCCTTGCAAAAATATACGAAAGCTATTCAATTGAATAGTAAAAACGCCATTTTTTATTGCAATAGAGCCGCTGCTCATTACTATTTAAACAATACTGAAGCTTCTATTCAGGACTGCAACACTGCTATTTCCCTAAATCCCCAATATGGGAGGGCTTACGGTCGTCTCGGATTAGCGTTTACTAAACTCAATAGGCATTTAGAAGCTAAAAACGCTTTTCAGAAAGCTTCACAATTGGAACCAGAAAATGAGACTCATAGAAATAATCTTCAATTAGCTGAGACGACATTATCTCAAGGTACGAATGCACCACCCATGGATGGGGGCTTAGATTTGGGTTCGTTGCTCCAGAATCCTGCATTGATGAATGTAGCTACACAAATGTTATCAGATCCTGAGATGCAGACCCTTATGTCGAGTCTTTTGGGAAATGTTAGCGGACCTCAGAATATGGGCAATTCAACAGGAATCAATGCTCTTCTTCAAGCGGGCCAACAACTGGCTCAACACATGCAGAGAGCTAATCCACAGCTTGTAGAGCAGCTGAGAAGCCAGATGACGGGGACCCCAGATGCTCCGGGCAACCCACCGCAGCAGCCCCCCAGTGACCAGCACCCTCCCAACCCTCCGCAGTGACTTATTCCAGTCCCCTCTTCCAGTACCCCACTCCATCTGGTGCCACTATAATTACTTCACATTTTTGGTTTATCATTAAAGGATATTTGTTTGACTTCTAGCATTGGATAAAGAATTTGTTGATTTGGGAAATGAATTAAGCTATACAATATATTGATTTTTGTAAATTTTCAAATTTATTGAAATGGATTTTTTAAGTTTTAAGAATTTTTTTGATGTTTTGAATCCTTGAAAAATATATTTAATTATATAAATGAATGAAAAATAAAAGTGAGAAATCACTTTAAACTTATGTGTTTGTTTATCGAATACTTTGAAATTGTGCAAGTGGAGATTGGTAAGATTTAAAGTTTAACCCTAGGGCTAATTGAATTAAATTTTACGTTTTGCTGTACTTCAAATGCTTCAATAGCTTTTGTCCTACTTCTCAGTCAATTTTAATAAATATTTATAAGCTGCATTTATTTTCCATTTAATTTGCATTCTATGGAAATAATATATTTTATGAGAAGAGTGAATAAAAATATTTTAGATTCTAAATGTTTTTATTCCTTTTGTGTGATAATTTAGGCATTATTTTGGTTTAAATTTTTGAGATTTTAAGCCTTCATGGTGTATACACCTTCATAATCATAGTTTCTTTTTATGTCAAGGAAATTCCGAATCAATAAACTAATTGTGTGTAATATCTTGTCAAATTTCAAACACATTGTTGTATGGTATCTTTGGCCATATTCACTTCGTTATTAGGGCATGAAAGATCTTGGCTAATAAATATGCTAAGTAGAAAAATGATTTTGAAATTCACTTAAATATTAAGCAGTAAACTGGACTGGTGAATTGATTTGGTAAAACACTATCAATTATGTAAATGTTAAGTAAAGGGGGTAGTTTTTTTTAAATAAACAAGTATGTTGAATATAAGGCAGGACTTCTTAGAACTTTATATTTTCAAGTGCATTTTAAGCCAGAAAAATGAGCGTATTTACCATTTCTAGATTTACTGTATGAAAACACTGCATGCAAGTGAATATTGTTTCAATTGGGACTTTTTAACAGTTATTGAAGGGACTAGGTCTATATAGTCTATGTTGAAGTCATATGTAATCCTAAAATACAAAATTATTCAATCTCATCATAATTTTATTAAACTTGAATAGTTATTGCCAATTTGTATTATTTCTTTTCTCAAAAAGACCCAAAGTTCAATAATATTTGAAAACTATATTGACAAGCAAACGTGTATTCTACAGTTAAATTGCTCACCCAGAATGCATCTTAAGCCAGTAATTTTAATTATGTTCCATATCATACAAATTAGTAATATTTATCTAATAGGAATAGTGAGAAACATGTTTATGGTAAGTAACTGATGTTTGAAGTCACATTCCCTCACATGACTGCACTATTCCCTCTTGTTTACTCGGTCAACACTGATTTTTTTTCCATCTCTGATAGTTTGCAAGCTGAACAGTTGGCAAAGGATATCATGTGCAATACAAAGCAACAAATTCAGAAGCTGTCCATTCTCATCATATACGTGTACGCATCCCAGTGATGTCTTCATTGTTTTCCTATCTGAAAATGTTGACATG
This sequence comes from Odontocerum albicorne, assembly GCA_949825065.1. NCBI lineage: Eukaryota > Metazoa > Arthropoda > Insecta > Trichoptera > Odontoceridae > Odontocerum > Odontocerum albicorne. Next base: position 30,051,460 of record OX463838.1, read on the forward strand.
GCATATTTTTCAGATTTATATATTGCGTACCTTATCCCTCAGGGGTTTTTTCTGTTATGGCGGTAATCCACTTCATCCTCATTATATTCACTATAGTTTCAATACTAAAGTCAAGATAGTTCTCACAAAAGTATAATATCCATATGCATTGTGATGCATCTAACACAAATTTTATTCTTACTATGGCGATCTATTTTGCACTTGGATAAGGAGAGATACCTATGATTGTCTCCAGTAGACTGACAATTTTTATACTATACCCCATCTGCTGAAAAATAAGAGGCAACATTGTTAGTTCCAATAGTTTGGTGACTTGGTATCTTTTTATGGATATTTCTTAGACATTGACATGGTTCACTACAATATGCAACTCTATTTGCTAGAGCACATTTTTTGTATACATGTGTTTTGCATCCGGACGCATTCTGCGAGCATGTGTGTGTAATATTACACGAAGAACTCGCTCTACGTGCGCATTTGAGTCAGTCCCAAAATCATGATAATTTGCTTTGAAATAAGAACATAAAATCCTGAGACAGCTATATTTGAATAGGGATTTCTAGGAATTACTAGTGATTGTAGTGCGTGCACGAAATATCCGAGTGATCTTGGAAACACCCGAATGACTCGATATGACAGTACGCTGGGATAATAATACATCAATTTAAAGTTTTTTTTAAAATATGACCACCGCATAGAAGGGATGATTTGTTCCTAGCGTTTAAACTGAGGCGTATTTTTAGTACATATATCTTTGCGAGTATATGTCTCCAAATTAACAAACGTTTTTCCTTAATTAGGTAATGACTTTCTTCCTTTATTGTTTTGTTTAGTAACTTGTAAGAAATTCCTTTCTCTATTTCAATGATATTTTTGTAGTTTCGTCTCGTGGCTAAACGCTTTTCTACCTATCTACTATATATAATATTACGAGCTATTTGCAAGATAAACATAACTATTTGGATTATTTATTGCGTTTGTTTGCGTAAATTTTTCCAAAAATTTCTGCCACACTGATATTTTGTTCAAACAATTACAATTTAAGAATTTAGATCTCGTTAAAATTCGTAACAACTCGTATCAGTGAGTTTGAAAAATGTGTTCAAAATGTGCGTAACTCCACGGACAATTTTCTTGAACCACCGACTAAACGAATAAAAACCTCAAGTCAAGTTATTTGTCAAGAAGTCTGCGATACAATTTTGTGTGAAATGAAACATCGTGTTTTGCATTCAGCAATCACTTGCATTGCAAACATCGTTTTGCAGCAAAATTATTCTATTGCGAAAAATTTACCGAGTATAGGTCAAAATTTCTCGAACATGATTTTATTTTGATGGTAAAAACATATGATTTTTTAAATAAAGTTCAATTAAAAGGTGAACTCATGCAATTTATGCTCGCGACGATTTTGCCAATGCTGATGGCGCTTTGTCTATTTTACAACTTTTTTATAATACTGGTTTACTAGAAGATTTTTCTCAGACTGTAAAGTTACTTAAACTAGTATGCACTATTCCAATGACTTCTGTTGAGAGTGAAAGGTGTTTCTCTACGTTAAAAAGGATAAAAACATTTTTGGGAAATACGATGAGCCAGGACAGGGCAGACTGAACGCTTTACTAGTATCAATATTAAGCATCGAAAAAGAGCTAATTCAGTCTGTACCTGATTTCAACAAAAGGGTCATTGAGGTTTTCGCTAAACAAAAAGAGCAGAGAATAGAACTTCTTTATAAATAGGCATGAAATATATTTATATATATATTTTTATATTATTTGGTATTTGGATACCTACTCTGGTGAACCCCCAATTATTTTGTCCACCAGCCGCCACTGCTCTGCCTATTCACTAACACATCGATCAATAAGTCCCGGGACTAAACAACAGATGGCGCCTCTAATAACAAATCCATACCATTCTCAGTTAGTACCAACCTTTAGAAGTTACGTGTCAAACTTTCATGACATTCTGACATTGAGTTAGTGGTTTTAGTGATGCTACTTTTGCTATTTTCAAAACAATGGAAAAAACCGAATTTCGTGTGTTGATAAAACATTGCTTTTTAATGGGAAAAATACCGTTCAAACTCAGTAATGGCTTGAAATGTGTTATTCGGGCTCTGCTTCGTCGAAAACAACCATTTGTCGGTGGTATGCTGATTTCAAACGCGGTCGTACAGACACAAATTATGCTGAACGCTCTGGTCGTCCAAATGAGTCTGTTACACCAGAAACCATAAAAAAAACCATCAAAATCGTGATGGAAAATCGAAAAGTAAAGTTGCGTGAGATAGCTGACATCCTGAAGATATCATTTGGTAGTGTTTACACTATTTTGCATGAACATTTGGTCATGAAAAAGCTTTTTTCGAAATGGGTGCCGCATTTACTCACAATGGAACAGAAACAACAACGCATCGATGTTTCAGAGTGTTGTTCGGCACTGTTTACGCGAAATAATCAAGAGTTTTTACGTCGGTATGTGACAATGGATGAAACTTGGATCCACCACTATACTCCGGAATTAAATTGGCAGTCAGCTGAGTGGAGAGCAGCCGGTGAAAGTCGTCCGAAGCGACCAAAAACTCAACAGTCGGCCGGGAAGGTTATGGCCTCCGTATTTTGGGATGCACATGGTATAATATTCATCGATCACCTTGAAAAGGGAAAACCCATCAATAGCGAATATTACATAGTGTTATTGGAGTGTTTGAAAGCAGAAATTGCAAAAAAAAGGCCCCGTATGAAGAAGAAAAAAGTTCTCTTTCATCAGGACAATGCACCGTGTCACAAGTCGATGGTAACGATGGCCAAATTGTATGAGTTGAACTTCGAATTGCTTCCACACCCACCGTATTCTCCAGATTTGGCCCTAGCGACTATTGGTTGTTCGCAGACCGCAAAAAGATGCTCCAGGGAAAGAGATTGGCTCCAATGAAGAGGTGCTGCCGAAACTAACGCTTATTTTGAAACCAAAGATAGATCGTTCTACACGGCTGGCATAGAATAGTTAGGAAAGCGTTGGAATGAATGTATCACTCTTGAAGGAGACTATGTTGATGAATAAAGAAGAATTTTGGCAAACAAATGTTGTTTTAGTAGTTAGTCCCGGGACTTATTGATCGATGTGTTAGATACAGCCCCAGATAATATCGTTCAAAAAGGTGTTTATACAGTGATAGCAATCCGTGCACATACTGTAATAATAATACTAATAAAAACAGTCGGCCTTGATATTTTATGCAAATAGTACCCATTATTTAATTTTCCATAATTGATACAGGTGTCTCTTTGTTTGTGGACAAAGTATTTTTGCATTCTGCCAAATCAACATATTATTTTCTAATTTGTAAATCAAAATAATAGTTTTAATATTACTTATTTATTAGATTAAAAAATTCAACGAAAATTGAAAAAAAATTTAAAATCCTATATGTGATTTTTTATCACTAAAATCTCTGAAATGAAGCTAGAATCTTTACCATAAGATGGCTTGATTTCGTCAGTATTGGGAATAAACATTTGAACAGAGAGATTTATATAACTAACTTTTAATGGCTACAAAAGTTCTTATTTAATATTTCAGTGCATATATATTCTTTATTTGTGTATGTTTTTTAATATCTGCATTCAATAGCAATTAATGACATATATAGGTTATTCTACCAAAATTATGTTCTAAGAAAAATATATTCTTAATACAATCACGCATGAATTCTGTGTGCAATTCTTGGTTCAATCGTATCCAACTAGTAGAAGTTAAAATATCTCTTAGAAAATGTATAGCCAATGAAAGGAAATAATTAGTTGAGCTTTCAATTCTACATTTTGTTGTTCAAGTGTTCATACTTTCACGTTCAAACCTAATGCACGAGTATTTAAATCCTATAAAAATATAATTGAATCTATTCAACTAAATATTACTCTGTTATTTTACTAATTGCATTTTACGAGGTTGACTCCTGTGCTTTTATCTTAACCACTTTTCAGGAACATGGTATGGTATATCCTGGACCAATACTTGAAGTGGACACGCTATGGTTAACCCAAATGCAGACTGTGAGGAGCTTGAGGCGTGACATCAAGTGTAAAACTGGCCTAATTGTTAGACATAAGAGTATAAGTGAACAACTATTACAATTGAGAGTAAAAATTGTATAAACTTTGTATATATGAGAACATTATTAAATAAGGTAATTTTGTTGTTATAATTAAGTTGTTTCATAGATTACAGGAGATACAATATTTTTTGTAATCAAGTAAGAATACACGGAATGGTGGAAAATAAAAACATGAAAGGAGGACCCCAAAACAAATAGACAGGACTGGAAGAGAATGATTTGGATATATTTTATTTGATAAATGTGCGAATTTAAAATGCATAAATATTGATAGCGAAACTAGACATTCAAAGAAATTCTATAGAATAATAAATAGAATACTGTAACAATACAGGCAGGCATACCCCACCTTCTGAAGTTTCACTTTATGATATACCTCGATTGTCATTATGCCTAGACTTGAGATATTTGCTCTGTAGTCAAACATGGATGTTACTGCTCTATCCTAATATATATACCCTACTTTTGAAAATAAGACCCAGCAGTGTTGATTTTAGTTTTAAATGTATTATTTAAGTAAGGAATGCCATATATGATGTTGCAGTGGAGTACATTGAGTGACTTAAGAATTTCGAATGATTTAAGATCGAAATGAACCTTTACCATTTTGTTTTACTTTTGGTGCTCATTTTTAAATTGGAAAAAAATGGACACAACTTATGTTAACACCCAATAGAATAAAATCAAGGGAGTTCAGAATGCTTTTTTAATTTTTCTTTAAGAAATAATTTGGATAGTAAAATAAAACGAACATTTTTTAAGGTTTTTTTATCGGGAAATTTCCTGCAATATGCTATGTAATAGCTTGTATGTAAGAAGTTTCCTGCAATAGGCTATGTAATAGTTTGTCTGTAAGAAATTTCCTTATTGCTAAAAAATGTAAATTGTGATAAATCATAATTGCAGTCTTGTTAAAAACTAATAATGTACAATAATATAAAGATTTAAAAATTTTTGGAGTCCCTAAAACCCAATGCAGTAATGTAATCTTCGTTCTGGTTGGAAAGGGATGTTTCCTAAATAAGTCAGTAAAAGTTAAATGTTTTTTTGTAATTTTAAACCCTACTTTGTAAAGAAAATTTAGATAAAATGCACTTCAAATTTTGAATATTCCGGGATGTGCTCTGTGGGGAGCAGAAATAGTGACACATCCTTTAATATGCTCCCAAGTTCTAAAACTGAATATTCTGGGATGTGCTCTGTGGGGAGCAGAAATAGTGACACATCCTTTAATATGCTCCCAAGTTCTAAAACTGCACGAGTAGTTGGTATTTTCATTAATTTAATAAAAAAACCAGTATGTCTGATTTATTATGTAGCGTGATATAGTTTTCACAGATGGTAATTAATTATTCACTTTACAGTTCAGTTACTGTAGATAAAAAAAATTACTCATAGCACTAAACTTTTAACCTTAAGAAAAGAAAAAAGGTCTGAATCATGTTTGGCGTGTGCTAGGTTGTTTATCAAGAACATTTGGCATTAAATTAAGTAGGGCCAACTCGCGGATTTATAATTACATTTTTACTAATGAAGTCCAGAACCGCCCCTACACCAGGTATGCAATCAAACAATGATGAATGTTATAAAAACTAATGATGTGAAGTGTCAAGATCATTACTGCCTAATTAGAACTCTAGGGCATGATTTTCAAGGTTAAATTGCTTACAAAAATTGTTCAAAAACTAATAGTTATAGAAAAATTGTTCCGTATCGTGATTCATTGGAATTAAATAATGGCAAAATTTATTATCTTCTTTTTTAAAAAGTACATAGAACAAGTTACAAATAAGCAGAACCAAGACAACATATACTAGGCGCAGCAGATCTGGACATTAGAATGACCAAACTCCAATCTGAAAACTTACTAAGGAAACAATTATTCAAATATCTTGGCTCAATCATTACAACAGATGGTGAGGTGCTTCAGGACATAAAAAGTAGAATAAAAATTGGCTGGAACAAATAGAGAGAAATGACAGAGGTTATGTATGACAGAAGGCTACCAATAAAGCTGAAGAGCAAGATCTACAAGACAGTGACCAGATCCGCTATACTACACGGAGCAGAGCCTCTAAAGAAAAAAGAGGAACAATTGTTTCATGTCCCGGAGATGCGTTTGCTACGGTGGCCGCTGGGCGTCACTATATTGGATAAGATCTGAAATGAACAAATTCGTGAAACAATAATAGTAGATAAAGCCCTGAAAGCATGACTACACTGGTATGGGCACGTGTAATAACTGGATAAAGGGTCTACGCTAAAGACAGCCACGAATTGGAAACTCCCAAATAGACATACAGGGAGATTCGAGAAGAGCCTATATAAGAAAGTAGAGGAGGGCATGATGAGACTCAGACTATCCTTGAGTGATTGGAGAGATCGAGACAGATTGAAGAAAAAGGTCTAAGCAGCTGACCCCAAATGGATGGGATAAGGCAAGGGAAAAGAAGAGAGAAGATAGTAGAACAAATTCACGAATTGGACGTATTAAGATATTTTAACATGAAATGAAGAAAGAGATACGAGTACTACCTTGAAATAAAAGCATATTTAATAAACATTATCAATCTTGAAATAAAATTGATGTACAGCTTGATAAATTAGTCAAAACAATGACATCTGCGGTTGAGTGGGTAAGACCCACTAAACCGCAGATGTCTTTAGTGGGTAAGACCCACAAAACCGCAGAACTTCCACTTCCACCTGGGGCTTTCGGGTTTGATTCCTGAAGTTTTGTATTCATGTGATTTTTGTCTTTTCATCAAATGGTAAATATAATTTTATATTTTTTGTTCATTAATTCTTGATATATAATAAAATTATATAATATCTAGTTCATTAGTTCTTTATTATGAAACTTAACCAGTAAAAAATGGCATCAATACAATTAGCTCTACTCGTTCAATATTGTATTGTCACGGGTGCATGTATTTCAAATTCGTTCAATTTATTGTTTCTAAAGAGTAAAAATTTCAAAGAAAAAATATAAAATCTATTGTTATTTTTCCGTGAAATTTCAGAATAAAAAAAATATGAGAATGAACCATTAAAGTTCATTTCAAGTTAAGTCAGATGATCTTTCAATAATGTCTTTTTTAGTGAAAATAAAATATGCTGGTCACTATTAGTATATATATTATTCAAAATCATTAATAACTTATTTTACACATGCATTACTCGGAGAAATTTGTAAACACGATTTATTAAAATACATTTCTTATATTTAAAAAGAATACTTAGTTTTAATTTAAAATTAGAAGCAGAATCAATCAATCAATCAATGGCACTACAGCCCATTGTGGGCCCCGGCCTCCTCCAGCAGTCGTCGCCATTCCCTCCTATCCTGGGATGCATTCCTCCAGCCCCTGATGCCAATCACGCTTGTATCACTCTGCACCCCATCCATCCACCTGAGCTTTGGTCTGCCCACGCTATGTCTTCCTTGGGGCTTGGAAAAGAGTACCTTGTTAGACATTCTCTCTTCTCCCATTCTTGCTACATGCCCCGCCCAACGTAGCCTCCCAATTTTGATGTATTTTATAATGTTGGGCTCTTTGTATATGCTGTATAACTCCTCATTATATCTCACTCTCCAAGATCCATTTTCCTGTATGGGTCCGAATATTTTTCTGAGTATTTTCCTTTCAAATATTAGAAGGGAAGATTCGTCCTTCTTACTCAATACCCAGCATTTAGACCCATATGTGAGGACAGGTCGTAACAGTGTCTTGTAAATGGTAAGTTTTGTTTTTCTGGACAACAACCGAGATATAAGGTGTTTTCTCAGACCAAAGAAGCATCTATTTGCCATGAATATTCGACGTTTAATCTCGATAGATGCATCATTAACACTTGTCACTATGGATCCCAGGTAGGTGAAGGTGTTTACACGTTCTATTGTATGAGAACTTATATTAATTGTGGTAGGTGTCTGGTTATTATGGGGTGCTTAGTGGCTATCATATATTTGGTCTTATCGGAGTTGATGCGAAGTCCCATTCTGTTTGCAGCCCTCTCCAACTCAACAAATGTTCCGTTTCCTAGGTCGGTTATTCGGGGTCATTCCGGCTTCTTTTGCTTTTGGTTTCATAATCGTGTGGTTTCAGATAGACAGGCGATTAACCCATCGTATCCTAGGTCCCTGGTGGGGCTGCCACCTTAAGGCCTGAGACCCTGCCCTGGAAATTTCAGAATAAAAAAAATATGAGAATGAACCATTAAAGTTCATTTCAAGTTAGGTCGGATGATCTTTCAATAATGTCTTTTTTAGTGAAAATAAAATATTCTGGTCACTATTAGTATATATATTATTCAAAATCATTAATAACTTATTTTACACATGCATTACTCGGAGAAATTTGTAAACATGATTTATTAAAATACATTTCTTATATTTAAAAAGAATACTTAGTTTTAATTTAAAATTAGAAGCAGAATACTAATTGTTAAATATGGTAACATTGGAAATCTCCATGTTTATTTGCGATTAGTGATAATAATAAATGCGGTATTTAAAGAAAAATGTATATTAATATTTTAAAATCTTTATCATACACATATTAAATAAAAACAAATAGTACGTCAATTATGTTGAAATAAGAAAAATATGTTACGTTAAATAAGAAAAAAAAACAGAAAGTAATAGAAATAAAAAAAACAAAATATCACAAATATAATATTATCAAGATTTAATGAGTCATATTTTTCATAATTTTTCATAACGAAATTAAGAATTAGTTGTTACGAGGGTAGTCCCAAAAGTACCCGACCTAACAAAGAAAACACAAAAAATTGGGGAAAAATATTTTTATTTCTCAAAATAGTCACCTTTCAGCTCGACACACTTTTCCCAGCGATGTTCAATAGCTTCGATACCCTGTTTATAGTGAGAACCGTCGAGCGCCTCAAAATAGCCATCAATCGCAGATTCCACTTCTTCATTGTTGGCAAATCTTTTACCACCGAGCCATATTTTCAAGATGGAAAAAAAAAATAATCCGAGGGGGCTAAATCTGGCGAAAAGGGTGCGTGAGGAAGCAATTTGAACTTTTTGGCCACCGCGATAACGGATGTGTGAACGGGTGCATTGTCTTGATGAAATTTTTCGCCAAATGCGGCCGTTTTTTCTTGATTTCATCACTCAAACACTGCAATAAGTTCGTATAATACTCGCCGTTGATTGTTTTTCCTTTTTGAAGATAATCAATGAAAATTATCCCACGCGCATCCCAAAAAACTGACGCCATGACCTTGCCTGCAGATGGAACTGTCTTCGCCTTTTTTGGAGCCGATTCTCCCCTTTCAGTCCATTGTTTTGATTGTTCCTTCGTCTCAGGTGTAATTGATGGACCCATGTTTCATCCATGGTTATGAATCGACGCAAAAACTCGGCTTTATTGCTGTGAAACATTGCCAAACACTCGATTAAAACTTCCTCACGACGCTGTTTTTGTTCCGTTGTGAGCAAACGCGGCACCCATCTTGCGCACAACTTTCTCATGTCTAAATTTTCAGTCAATATGCGATGTACAGCACTTTATGAAATGCCTACCATGTCTGCTAGCTCACGCACTTTCAATCGACAGTCATCTAATACCATTTTGTGGATTTTCTTTACCATTTCTTGCGTGGTCACCTCATTTGGTCGACCACTGCGATGTTCGTCTTGGCAGCTCGTATAGCCTCGTTTAAACTCTGCCACCCATTATTTTACTGTTGTAAACAAAGGAGCAGACTTCCCCAGAGTAGAATCTAGCTCGGCTTTGATATTGGTTGTACTTAGACCTTTCAAATGAAAGTATTGTATCACATAACGACCAATTTTTTCCATGTTTACCAATTCACTGAGAGCGTTCACTATTGATGGCTGCCAAACAAATACTAAACAACGTAGCGTCTTAAAACTTGAAACTTAAGCTTTATAAGTTTAGTACTTTCTACCATAGTAATTTTTAAAGCAACAACTTTAAAAATTACTATGGTATTAAATATTGTACGCATATAATTACATTGGTATACCGATGACAAACCTCTTAGCAGTGAATGAAGATGAATTATGTGAAATCTCATTGGAAAATGTAAAAGGAAGTCAATGGTTGGTTGGAAGAAATTACTGTACAGCAATAAGTCTGCCAGATGTACTATGTATAGCCATGTACACAAAAGAATGAAATAAACATTTGGGTGAAGAATTAAAGAATAGAACAAGTAGAAGAATTCTATTACTTAGGTAGTAAGTATGTATTTTGTAAGATGAAGGAAGAGTTACAAGATATGTTGAATAGCGTATTGGTATAAGAAACAGTCAATCAGGCATTATAACAAATACACTCCCACCGGTGCCAATTTTGATATATGGGACTTGAAATATCATTTTGCAAAAATAATAAAAAGAAGTCGAATACATGTACAAATGTAGAACACGGAATGAAGTTATTAACCCAATAGTGGCGGAGGACCACTTAAATGGCCCATACATAAGACATGTCATACTGGCGAGCGGCCACTTAAATGGTTGCTAACTTTGCGTGTCGATAAGTCGGTAAAGATTAAATCTTCTTTAAAATTTTTTACCTGAATATAATACAAAATGTGTCCTCTAGTGATATCTCTTGAAAAATCATCAAAACTTCAAGTACTTGATCCATAAGAAGGATTTAAACAGACCCCTTCCAGGCTGTTGATATTTCAATCAGTTTGAATATTTCGCGCTACTTGTTCGGGCGAGCCGAAGGTCGTGTTTCTAATGACGATTTCTCCCGATCATTGTGAGGTATTGTGCGTCGATATTTTTTTTGTTTGTGTACGCGTATTGTGTATTGAATTAATTGCCTTTTTCATTGTTTATGGATTATTGTTTTCTTCGATTATTGCTTCTTATATTGTCACACTTTATTTATAGCTTTGATTTGGCTACGATTACATAAACTTTTTTTTAAGAGATTTTAACATTCACTTACTTTTACAACTTTTCAAATCGTCGTTATTTTTTATGTTACGTGTGTTATATATACGCCATTGTAATAATTCATAAAGTTTTTAAAATAACTTAAACAAATCAACACCGCTTATATTATCAATATGGCTAAAAGGAACTTGACTGGAGAGGAAATTGAAGATATCACGGTAGAACTTGATTCAGTTTTTGAATTAACCGATGAAGAAGATGATGTTGCAGATGACGTTGATCCATTTGAAGAAGAGCAGAGAATGGATGATACAATTATTCCAGATATTGGAGCAACAACCGGCGGCAATGTGGAACCAATCGAACTATTAGAAAATGTATTTTCTTCATGGAGCCGAGGTCCGTTTGCGCCAATAATCCACGAGTTTGATGAATTTTCATGTGGCCTCTTGCCCTCGTGCCAACTTACACCAGAATCATCCGAACTCGATATTTTCGAATATTTTTTAAATAAAAATATAATGGAAAATGTGGTACAACAGACTAACCAGTTTCATAATTTTAAAAAAATGAGTAAGGAATATTCCGCTAAATCACGAATTCAACACTGGGTAGATACAAATGTACCAGAATTATATGTATTCTTTGGTGTCACAATGTTGATGACACGAAATAAGCATTTAACCATACGGGAACATTGGTCCACAGACCCACTTTTAAATAGCCCAATTTTTGGCAAGACTATGTCAAGGGACCGGTATGAACTGATTTTAAATATGTTACATTTTTCTAATAACAATATAACAAATAGTGGTGACAAATTGTGTAAAATAAGATTATTGCTTGATCATACTCGCAAAGTTTTTAAAAGTGTCATGCTGCCTCACAAAAACTTGTGTATCGATGAGAGCATAGTTGTTTTCAAAGGCCGTCTTATGATAAAACAATACATTCCTTCCAAACGTCACAGATTCGGCATTAAATTATTTGTTTTATGTGATGTTGAAACTAGTGTGTTAGATCTAATTGTGTATTGCGGTGATGGAACAGAAATAATTGATGATAAATCGTTGGGTATATCGGGTGCAGTTATCAAAACGCTTCTCAATGACTATCTTGGAAAAGGACACAACTTGTGGTGTGATAACTGTTACACAAGCCCACAATTATTTAAGTTTTTACATGACAATAAAACAAATGCAAATCGAAAATCTCATAAAGGTATGCCCAACTTCAAAAAAACCAAGAAAGGAGACATTGATTCTCAACATTGTGGACCCTTGTTGGCTATAAAATGGCACGATAAGAGAGAAATTCATATGCTAACAACAATTCATAGTGACAGATTTGTTTCAACAGAGAAATTAAATTATAAAACTGGCGAACAGGTAAAAAAAACCTGAGTGCGTTGTGGATTACAATAAAAATATGGGTAGTGTGGACAAAACCGATATGATGCTTAGTAGTTGCCTTCGAAAAACTTTAAAATGGTATAGAAAGCTGGCTTTTCATTTTGTTGATCTGTAGTATACATGCTAAATTCATATTTTATTTACAAGCATACAGCCGGAAAAACAATAGGTTTAGCGGAATTTCATTTAGCAGTTATAAGACAAATATTTGAAAAATATAAACTAGCATAGAAATTGTCCCATTCATATCCGCTCCGTCCACTAGCAATACACTACATCTTGGTTTAGCGGGTTCAATAATAGCCGCACACAGTCCTATAGAAATTCCAGGAACTGAAAACTGTGCGCAGCCTTCTCGTCGATGCTATGAATGCGCTCATAAACATAAATTAAGGAAAAGATCTAGATATATGTGTGGTGAGTGCAATGTGAGTCTGTGTGTAACATGTTTTCGACCATTTCACTTTCCAAAGTAGAATTATTATTATTGCAGTGTACTTATCATAATAAACCTTTTTGTCAAAATCCAAAAACATACTTTTATTTGTATAATAGTGTTATAAGAATATTTTCTAATATTACGTGTGTATAGTGTCAGCTAAAAAATACATCGGCGCACAGTTCCACACCACTCCACTTCAGGATAATGGCTGCCAGGCGATGAGTCATATTTGTATGTAGATACAGAATAAACATGAAAACACTAGATCCCTATGATCAATTGATAAAAATATAATCTTAATGTGTTCCTTATGCTTAAGTTCATGTTTATAAACTGTAATGTGATGACTATTTGACATAATTATGATGTAATTGAGATAAATTTATAGATGTAAAACACCGCCGCCAGTACGTACATACCAAAGATACTCGAGCTTTCGCCGTGAAAAGGTTAAGGATGAATGTAAATTAAGGACTCATAAGCAGACAATGTATCTGTGAGCTTTTTGAGATACTTTGGCCATGAAGAGTGAGCCAGCCGTTGTTGCCGGGCCTTGTAGTCGAGTGAGCAAGTGGTGAGAACCTGACAAACTAAATTTACAGTGTAAGTGTGAGTGAAAGGCACGGCAGGAGGATATTAAGGAAAGTATAGTTGGACCAAGTAAATGGATTTCAAAACAAAGAAATCTAAGGAGTTAGAGAAATTGGAGGAGTTGTATGAGAAGGTGATCGAAAATTCTGGATCTCTGTCATTTCTGCCTATCTTGACAGAGAACTAATGATGGCATGTAAAAATTAAGCAATTTATAATAAAAAAATAAGATTTATTTTAAATTATTTCATTGTCATATTAACACATCGATCAATAAGTCCCGGGACTAACCAACAGATGGCGCCTCTAATAACAAATCCATACCATTCTCAGTTAGTACCAGCCTTTAGAAGTTACGTATCAACTTCTAAAGGCACATTCTAAATACACACATAAAAGACATTCCGACATTGTGTCATTGAGTTACAGTGGTTTTAGTGACGCTACTTTTGCTATTTTCAAAATAATGGAAAAAACCGAATTTCGTGTGTTGATAAAACATTACTTTTTAATGGGAAAAAATACTATTCAAACTCAGCAATGGCTTGAAAAGTAATATCCGGGTTCTGTTCCGTCGAAAACAACCATTTGTCGGTGGTATGCTGATTTCAAACGCGGTCGTACAGACACAAATGATGCTGTATGCTCTGGTCGTCCAAATGAGGCTGTTACATCAGAAAATATAAAAAAAAACTTAAAATCATGATGGAAAATCCCAAAGTAAAGTTGCGTGAGATAGCTGACATCCTGAAGATATCATTTGGTGGTGTTTACACTATTTTGCATGAACGTTTGGTCATAAAAAAGCTTTTTTCGAAATGGTGCCGCGAAACAACAACGCATCAATGAATCAGAGCGCTGTTTGGCACTGTTTACGCGAAATAAACAGGAGTTTTTGCATCGGTATGTGACAATGGATGAAACTTGGATCCACCACTATACTCCGGAATCAAATCGGCAGTCAGCTGAGTGGAGAGCAGCCGGTGAAAGTCGTCCGAAGCGACCAAAAACTCAACAGTCGGCCGGGAAGGTTATGGCCTCCGTATTTTGGGATGCGCATGGTATAATATTCTTTGATCACCTTGAAAAGGGAAAAACTATCAATAGCGAATATTACATAGCGTTATTGGAGTGCTTGAAGGCAGAAATTGCAAAAAAACGGCCTCATATGAAGAAGAAAAAAGTTCTCTTTCATCAAGACAATGCACTGTGTCACAAGTCGATGGTAACGATGGCCAAATTGCATGAGTTGAACTTCCAATTGCTTCCGCACGCACCGTATTCTCCAGATTTGGCCCCCAGCGACTATTAGTTGTTCGCAGACCTCAAAAAGATGCTCCAGGTAAAGAGATTTGGCTCCAATGAAGAACTGATTGCAAAAACTAACACCTATTTTGAAACCAAAGATAAATCGTTCTACACGGCTGGCATAGAAAAGTTAGGAAAGCGTTGGAATGAATGTATCACTCTTGAAGGAGACTGTGTTGATGAATAAAGAAGAATTCTGGCAAACAAATGTTGTTTTAGTAGTTAGTCCCGGGACTTATTGATCGATATGTTATGTGTATTTAATTAGGTTTAGACAAAAGCTAATCTACTCGTAAATAGGTTTGTTCATATTATGTCAAGTGTTTATAGGTTAATTCATATTGAATTTGCAAGATTGACATTATAGACTATAATTCCTATATAATGCATGGTGCATGGTTTCTTAGATGAAATATATTGTAAATTGATTAAGGAGCTGGATCTTGCCCAGTTTGTAACAAATGGAGGGCATTGGTTAAGTTGGTAATAGCAGTTTTTATATCATCATAATTTAAGGCACTTCCAGCCCACTTGCAATACTTTTGGGCCTTCGTCATAAGTTCCGGTGTCAAGCTTAATGCACATTGATCAGAAGCTGGAGCCACTGGAACTGCTGCAGGAGTATAAGGA
>OX463838.1:30072075-30152075 GCA_949825065.1 Odontocerum albicorne
AATTCATTTTTAAAAGAATGCATTTACCGTACATTGAATACCTGCGGGTGACTCCTTGACTGTTAACTATGCTATGCGTGGTTTATTATGCTTCCCAAAAAGGGTCAGATTACGCCCGGCGAAGCGGGTCTAAACAAAAGCAGGTACTTGGGATTAACTTTTTTTAACATAGTTTTTTTTTCTTTGATATCTCCTCTACAAAAACAATGTAAATTTCTATTTTAACTTTTTTTAATTTTATGTTTTTCATTCCAGTTTTTCTTTATTCCTACTAAGAACAAATGTTTTTTTCATATTCAATAGTTTTTGTTATAACTAAACAGGTTTACAGCCACTGTAGAAATATTGATATGATTATTTATTAAGTTATGAATAATTATAATTTAATTTTATAAATTCTTCAAAAGATCCTTGATATTTTGTGAATTTCGCGAAAACAATGTAAATTTCTTTTTTAACTTTTTATAATTTTACGTTTTTCATTCCAGTTTTTCTTTATTCCTACTAATAACATTTTTTTTTCATACTCAATTTTTTTTTATATAAAATACGCATTGTTGGGGGTTTATAACGAATCAAACATAATTAATATTTTTTTATAAAAAAAATTTTGAGCCAATTTTTTTCTTTTATTTATTCGTGTTTTAACCAATATATGAAAATTACTTATTATTTTACACTCTACAGAGAGGTCTTCACAAAAAAAAAAGGTTTTAAAACTAAATATTAACTGAGATAAAAAATAAAATATAAACTACTGTTTTTTGCCAAAAATTGCTTGGAATTGCTGGGATTAAAGGGTTAATCGAAATTGCTGGGATTAAAGGGTTAATCGAAGATGCATTTTCGTACTTGAATGAGTCTCTTACCATCAATGAAATATCATTCTTAATACCAATTAAAAGTGTCATAGGTGATCACATTGCCGAATCACAACAATTTTTCCACAAATATTTCCTAAATTTAAATGAGGGCCAAAAGTAAAACTAATTAAGAAAATCATTTGTTAAAACCTTAAAATATGGTTATATTACATGGATAGCTCAAGAAGAATTTGTTAAAACCTTAAAATATGGTTATATTACATGAATAGCTCAAGAAGAATTTATTGAAATTAGATCAGATGATGGAGGGGAAAAATATAGTTATTCTTTCAAGCTATAAATATACTCTTCTCGTATTATATATGATTTACCTGGGATAGGTGTTTCACCATTCTTCAAACAATTGTGGATATATGCAGCCTTCCATTTAGCATATTTCCTATTTTGTATAACCTCCTCTGTCAGTTCCCCAAATGTTGCTAAGACATCATATATCAGTCCACTTGTGTAAAAAGCTTTGACAACATTTCTGTAAGGAAATCATAAAATAAATGAGTAATGGCAATTTAAAATGTAAACTAAAGCATTATGAAAAAAATTAAATGAAAACATTCTTTTACAAAAATAATAATTCAATATGTTAAAAAACTGCTCTGCAAAATTTAAACATAAAAGCTGTCAAATTTATAAAAAAAGCAAAATTCTTGAGAAATAATTAAATCTTCACAATTTGCAGTATCGATAAAATAATCTAGAGTAAGAAGGAATAAAAACACTAAAATATATATGCAATTTAAAAAGCTCTGAAGGCCTTCAGAGCCTCTGTGGTGCAAATATCAGAAAAAAGTGATTTTTTAGATAAATCTCTCTCCGTGGTTGCAGTCCTAAGACTGGTTTGCAGCAATTTCAACTCTTCTCCTCCATTCCTCCCTGTCCTGTGCGGCTCTTTTTAAATCTGTATATGTTGAGCAGCGCACGTCCACCAACAGGTCCTCCAGGTACTCTCGGCGTGGGCGTCCCCTAGAGTTTGTCCCCTCGGTCATACCCTCCATTATGGCATGCAAGAGGCCCTATTGTCGTAGTATATGAACGATCCATCCTGCACGCCTTTCGGACAGGATCCTGAGCAGGTGCCTTCCTCCTTCGATTCGTTGGAGAACCTCTTCATTTGTGATGCGGTCTCTCTAGGAAATTCCTAATAGTCTTCTATAGGACCACATCTCAAAAGCCTCTAGTCTTCGTCTATCTCTTTCGGATAGGCACCATGTCTCGCAGCCGTACATCAAGATACTCCATACATAGGTCTTGATGAGGAGTATTCTCAGTTTTAGGTCTATATTATTTGATTCTATTATTTTCGACCTTTTATTAAATGCAAGTCTAGCCTGATGTATACGGCTGTCGACCTCGCTCTTGGACCGACCGTCCCATGTTATTTTGCTCCCGAGGTAGACAAACTCCTTGGTGTTCTTTAGTGGTTTACCCGACATCACTATTCTCATCTGGTGTTGCGCTCGGCCTACAGTCAGCAGCTTTGTTTTGTCTTTATTTATCTTCATACTGTAGTTATTTTGAAGAATGCTTTCCATAGTTGTTAAGGCCTCTTGTAGTTCCTCTTCACTTTCAGCAACCATAGCAATATCGTCAGCGAACCTTATCATATCCACCTTTTTTCTTCGGTTTTGCTGTGTGCGATGGTGCATTATCATGAAGCAAAATCACTTTGTGTTGCCTCTTGATATTCTGGTTGTTTTTCCCGCAATGCTTGGTTCAAATCCATCATTTGTTGTCGGTAGCGTTCAGTATTAACGGTTTCGCCAGGTTTTAGCAGCTCATAATAGATAACACCCTTTTTATCCCACCAAACACAGAGCATTGTCTTCCGTCCATAACGAACGTCTCAACTTTCAGCTTTGAATATGTTGCCATTTTCAGCTGATCCAGTGATTGGTATTCTGCACTATAGTGACTGCCCTCTCTTTTAATGAAAATGTAAACAGTTAAGTGGACTCCATTAGGATAGTAGCACTGATAAATTATATACATATATTTTTTCGACATACTGTAAATTTCTTACAGGGGTTTATCCAGCTTGTTAGCATACTTCAAGCGGGACTGTGATCTTGGATATAATTTTTTGTCTTCTCTTTTTTACTTGCCTGTTTGTTAACTTTTGTATTTTTGTACTATAACTTATAGTTTTTGTACAAAAATTGTCTTCTGCCCTTCTTATTCTTACTCTGCCTCTTTGATTACCTAAGTCCATATATTGACTATCCATGAATATTTCAATCTTTCATTGAAAGTGATTAAAATCAATGTTTTAATCATTTTAATAGTGCAAAAAAATGGTACCTTTGATTATTTAATTAACAATTATTCTAATTGTAAGCATGTAACAATGTTTGACAATTCTTAAATTAAGTTTAACATATAATATAGCACCAATATTTTTTTATGAAAAGTTTGATTGAGGTTTATTTTTTAACGAGTAAATTACAATAAAAAAGACTCACTTTCCAAAGTTACCCTCCCTATCTTGTTTATCAGCATACATAAACAGTTTCAAAGCATAATTTTAACGAGTAAATTACAATAAAAAAGACTCACTTTCCAAAGTTACCCTCCCTATCTTGTTTATCAGCATACATAAACAGTTTCAAAGCATAATTTTAACGAGTAAATTACAATAAAAAAGCCTCACTTTCCAAAGTTACCCTCCCTATCTTGTTTATCAGCATACATAAACAGTTTCAAAGCATAATTTTAACGAGTAAATTACAATAAAAAAGCCTCACTTTCCAAAGTTACCCTCCCTATCTTGTTTATCAGCATACATAAACAGTTTCAAAGCATAATTTTAACGAGTAAATTACAATAAAAAAGCCTCACTTTCCAAAGTTACCCTCCCTATCTTGTTTATCAGCATACATAAACAGTTTCAAAGCATAATTTTAACGAGTAAATTACAATAAAAAAGCCTCACTTTCCAAAGTTACCCTCCCTATCTTGTTTATCAGCATACATAAACAGTTTCAAAGCATAATTTTAACGAGTAAATTACAATAAAAAAGCCTCACTTTCCAAAGTTACCCTCCCTATCTTGTTTATCAGCATACATAAACAGTTTCAAAGCATAATTTTAACGAGTAAATTACAATAAAAAAGACTCACTTTCCAAAGTTACCCTCCCTATCTTGTTTATCAGCATACATAAACAGTTTCAAAGCATAATTTTCAAGGTGTGCTTGAGCAGCAACTTCATTGGTTATAGATTCATTGCTGTTAAGTACTTTTTTTTGTTCTTCAAGCCAGTCCATCAAAGCTGAAATGTGAATATTAATTATAAAACAAAAATATATTAACTAAAAATGTCATCATAATTTGTTCTACCAGGAACTCAGGGATGTCATCGAACACATCCATTTAGGGCGGTACTCCACATCAAGCTGGTCAACTACTTCACTGTTTTATACCCCACAAGAAACTTGACAAACTAGACACCCATCTTACAGCAAAGAGAGAATCTGTGTTACAATAGGGAGAATCACAGTTTCAGCCTAAATAAAAATATCATTTAAAATACCCAATAGCAAGGATGTTTGCTATAATTTGAAATTGAGGATCATTTTATTTATCATTGTTGAATATGAAGCTAGCTAGGGAGGTAGAATTAAATTCTGATACAATGTAGTCCAAGGCCATGTTGAAAATAAAGCAGATGTGTGCTAAAATGTATATATTGGCATGATACAAACACAATATTTAAATGGTCTATACTGATGAGGATAAAATAACTCATTAGTGGGGATTCAAAACAGTTTTCTGATTGGGATGATATTCAATCAGGGAGTGCAGTAAATGTACTGAGCACTTATTGTGTAAAAATATGAAATGTGATGAACCCCTGTAGTCATCACAAAGCAGAGGAAGTGAAGGAGCTACTGCGGAATCTAAAGAGAATGTAAAGTTGTGGAAATATGGTGGTAATACTATGGTAGATGCGCTGTTGAAGCTTTTCTAATAAGTGGAAGGGAAGAAAAAATATCAGCCTATACTATAAACAATTCATTAAAATGTAAAAACAAAAGTAGAGTGCGTGTCATGATAGCTTGCACTTTTTAACACTTTGACAAGTTTAGTGCGTAATATACCAGGTCTGTATATTACGCACTAAACTTGTCATAAATGGTTCTAGTTGTCAATGTAGTGACTGTCGAATCGCGTCATTAGCGCCTTTTTCTTGTGTTTACATTTGTCAAAGACTTTTAACTCGCAACAATACAAGTTTAATACAACTACATATGTTTTCATAGCGTTGAACATGTCTGTTTTTGTGCCTGAAAACTACGATTTGCGGACAGCATTGATTTTCTGTTACCATTTGAAGAAAACTGCTGCAGAATCGCATCGAATGCTTGTCGAAGCTTATGGTGAGCATGCTCTTGGAAAATCACAGTGCTTTGAGTGGTTTAAAAAAATCAAAAGTGGCGATTTTGACATGAGAAACGAAGAACGTGGAAGACCACTGAGAAAGTTTGAAGACGCCGAATTGCAAGTATTGTTGGATGAGGATGACGCTCAAATGCAATAATTCGCGGACCAATTAAATGTCACACAAGAAGCCGTCTCCATATGTTTGAAAGCCATGGGAAAGATCCAGAAGGTGGGAAAATGGGTTCCACATGAACTGAATGAAAGACAGCAAAAAACCGAAAAACCACTTGTGAAATGATGCTCGCCAGGTACAAAAGAAAATCATTTCTCAATTGAATTGTGACTGGCGATGAAAAATGGATATATTTCGAGAATCCTAAGTGTAAAAGATCATGGGTAACTCCAAGCAAACCAGCGACATCGACTGCAAGGCCAAATCGTTACGGACGGAAGACAATGCTCTGTGTTTGGTGGGATCAGAAGGGTGTTATCTATTATGAGCTGCTAAAACCTGGCGAAACCGTTAATACTGAACGCTACCGACAACAAATGATGGATTTAAACCAAGCATTGCGTGAAAAACGACCAGAATATCAAGAGGCAACACAAAGTGATTTTGCTTCATGATAATGCACCATTGCACACAGCAAAACCGGTCAAGGAAACGATTGAGGCGTTTAGTTGGCAAATACTTTCACATGCGGCTTACTCACCAGACTTGGCTCCATTCGATTACTACTTATTTGCATCAATGGGACACACACTTCCTGAGCAGCGCTTCACTTCTTACGAAAATGGCCATATGATTGGTTTGCCTCAAAAGAGCAACATTTTTTTGGCTTGGCATTCACAAATTGCGAGAGAGATGTGTAGCTAGCGATGGGCAATACTTTGAATAAAATATTTTTTACCATTTTCATACAATAAATGTGTATTTTCTATAAAAAAAATCCGGTTTCATATTTACATACCTGATACAAAATGTGTCGTGTATAAGTAAGTATCTTTGCCGTGGTTTATTGATGTGTTCCGTTAGTATTTGACTGACGTTTGAAGCGTGCGAGCGCAGTGTTTATTTGATGAAAAATACGGTGAGCATAATGTCTGAAGTTACGAAGTTAGGAAAAGGAAGAGAATTGTGTGGACAGATTAAAGAAGTGGTTTTGAATGTTTATAATTACATCAAGAAATTACAGAATACTAGTGAGCAGGTAAATATTCATGATTTTTATTTATTCTTCAGTGAATCACCTTAGGAGTAGTTACATTTTTTACAATATTTATAAATACCTAATACAATAAAAAAAAGTTTAGTTTAATTTATTTTTAAAAGATAATGAATTAAATTGGTAGTAATACAATATCAGTTTAGCTTGTGATCATGTTAATTTATGCCATATTAGATATATAATAATAATTTTCGGCTATATGAAATAGTTTATGTTTTTGTGCATGAACATTTTTTATCAAGAAGTTTTAATAATATTTTTTTCAGAGAATGATTCTTATTAACGAAGTTTCGATGGCAACTGGGGTATCGCCAAGAACTATTAAAACGATAACATCTTCCTTTAACAAAAACGGAAAAGGAGATGCCATTAGGTCTCAAAAAAACAAAAAATCGACAAAACAAAGTATCTGTAAACAGTTTTGATGAATGCGTAATAAGGTGTAACACATCGATCAATAAGTCCCGGGACTAACCAACAGATGACGCCTCTAATAATAAATCCATACCATTCTCAGTTAGTACCAACCTTTAGAAGTTACGTGTAAAACTTTCATGACATTCCGACATTGTGTCATTGAGTTACGGTGGTTTTAGTGATGCTACTTTTGCTATTTTCAAAACAATGGAAAAAACTGAACTTCGTGTGTTGATGAAACATTGCTTTTTAATGGGAAAAAATACCGTTCACACTCAGCGATGGCTTAAAAAGTGTTATTCGGGCTCTTCTCCGTCAAAATCAACCATTTGTTGGTGGTATGCTGATTTCAAACGCGGTCGTACAGACACAAATGATGCTGAACGCTCTGGTCGTCCAAAAGAGGCTGTTACACCAGAAAACATAAAAAAACCCTCAAAATCGTGATGGAAAATCACAATCAAGTTGCGTGAGATAGCTGACATCCTGAAGATATCATTTGGTAGTGTTTAGACTATTTTGCATGAACATTTGTTCATGAAAAAGCTTTTTTCGAAATGGGTGCCGCATTTGCTCACAATGGAACAGAAACAACAATGCATCGATGATTCAGAGCGCTGTTTGGCACTGTTTACGCGAAATAAACAGGAGTTTTAGCGTCGGTATGTGACAATGGATGAAACTTGGATCCACCACTATACTCCGGAATCAAATCGGCAGTCAGCTGAGTGGAGAGCAGCCGCTGAAAGTCGTCTAAAGAGACCAAAAACTCAACAGTCGGCTGGGACGGTTATGGCCTCCGATGGTAACGATGGCCAAATTGCATGAATTGAACTTCGAATTGCTTCCGCACCCACCGTATTCTCCAAGATTTGGCCCCAGCGACTATTGGCTGTTCGCAGCCCCTTAAAAAGATGCTCCAGGGAAAGAGATTTGACTCCAATGAAGAAGTGATTGCCGAAACTAACGCCTATTTTGAAACCAAAGATAAATCGTTCTACACGGCTGGCATAGAAAAGTTAGGAAAGCGTTGGAATGAATCGCTCTTGAAGGGGACCATGTTGATGAATAAAGAAGAATTTTGGCAAACAAATGTTGTTTTAGTAGTTAGTCCCGGGACTTATTGATCGATGTGTTATATATATGTTTTTCACATTAAAGAAAAAAATGTTGCCTACAATCCCAAAATTATTTCCAGTGTTGCAAGAATCGATTAATTTTAATGGATCTGAGTGAACCCTGAGAATAATTTAAAAAAATTGGATTTCAAGCAAGACAGTTTAAATATTTTGAGGGAAAAACCAGACATAGTATTTCAAAGAATATCATATTTAAGAGCAGTCAAACAATACCGAGAAGCAGATAGAAGAATCATGTACACGGATGAAACATATGTTCATACTAGCCACGTGTCATCGTATCATGGAGCGATGAATCTGAAGAGGGACTTCGAAAGCCCATTTCATTATTGTACATGCTGGAAGTGAAAAAGGTTTCATACCTAATGGTCTACTCATATACAAATCTCACCAAAATACTGGAGACTACCATGATGACATGAACTACAACAACTATCAGAAATGGCTTATGGAAAAACTTATTCCCTACTTAGAACCGAGGTTTGTGGTGGTAATTGATAACGCTTCTTACCATAATAAAGTAATGAATCCTGCACCAACATCAAATTCTAAGAAGGCCGATATGATTCAATGGCTGACTCAGAGAAGTATCCCTTTTTCAAGTGAAATGCTTAAGCCAGAATTATATCGGTTAATCTTAAGATACAAAAGTGTATACAAGGAATACGCCATCGATAGGTTATTTCAGAATAATGGACACGATGTTTTACGGTTTCCACCCTACCATCCAGATCTCAACCTAATAGAAAAGGTTTGGGCTTCTATCAAGGGATATGTGGACTCTAGAAACACTGATATGACGTTGAATTCTATCAAAAGGTTGGTCAAAGAGGTTTCTTTGATTTCGACCGACGAGTGGAGTAATGTTTGCCGGCATGTACAGGAAACTGAATTCAAATACTGGGAAAATGAAGTAGTTGTGGACAGTATTACTGATCTCAATCAATTTTTAATAAATATCAATTCAAGCGACGATTAATTGGTCTTAGTATTTATTAGTGTCAATTGTGTTTTCTTTGCATATTGAATAAATAATTTAATTTTACATTGACCATTGATTTCATTATTGTCATTGGTTACATACCTCAATCTGATATTATATTATTATTATGGAAAGTAAGTATTTTATTGGAATAGAAATTATCATACAGACAATATTTAAAAATATATAATAATATATTACAAACAAATTAAAATATGGTCATCCTAGACTAGCAGTGCAAACTATTGTGAAACCCACTCGAACGTCAAATGATGTATTTTAATTATGCAATTAGGTTTTTTCAATCATTAAGAAACTTGTGATGTCAGCCGTTTATCTGATGGTATTTATTGAATAAATAATTACCCATCAAGAGCTTTGTTTCTTCTGGAGTTTTCTTGGATGAAAGTTTCAATCCCACTTGCAGGGCGTGTAAACGACTCCAATACGCCACAATTGGATCTCGGTTATCATGTTCACAAGCAGTTTTCAAATAATGTTGGATTTGTTTCAAACTTGCAGGACATTCGGGAAAATTTACCGACATTTTGGGAATTAAAGTTTATTAGATATTCAAGCAAAAATGTAATATAAATATACAATGACAATAAAAATATTAAACATAAAAACTCGGAAACGACAGTTCTGTTCAGATCGTTTAGATTATGTATTGTCTCTGGTTCAGATTGTGTCGTATGTGAGTAATAATGACTGTAGACAATAAAAGTAATATTTTAGATCAATGCAGAGATGCCTTCTTCTTCTTCTTCTGAACTCCTATATATCGCTGGTCCGGAAGAAAAACGACACAAGTCAAAAAACGTGTTTTGTCAGAAGCGGCTGTTGAAATTTTTTTAGAAGTTCAAAGCTCTCTAAGTTGGACTGTTTATTGTTGAATGCGAATTTTCAAATGTCACAATTAGCAATAATTATTAGGCTATTCTAGACACAATTTTTTTGACTAATCTGAAAATCATTTCGAAAAAAAACAATTTAAATTAAATTGTGTAATATGTTGTGACGTTCATCCAAATATTTCCCCACCACTTTTGTGGAAAGTGGTGACACAAATCACACACTCAAAACCTTCAAAAAGGCAATCTGGAAATTCTTTACTCTAAAGAAAACACTATAAATTAAAGAGCTTATTTATTACCGAAAAAAATATAATTAAAAAAAATAAAAAAACATTAGTTTAATTAAAAATAAAAAATGCACCAAAATATAAAAAAATTGAAATCAATGTTAGAAAAGTGTTATATGTATAATATTATTACATAATAATAATATTATGAGCTACGGAATGAAATTTTTTTTAAATCTTGCTACTTACACAGAAAAAAATGTGAAATAATGCAATAAAAAAAATTGGAATAAAAAATTAAAATCTCCCATATACAATAAGAATTTACAAGTTCTTGAAGAATGTTGGGTAAACATCAGGACGCATTTTTTTTATATTAGTGACAGAAGTCCTTCTTTCTTTTTCTCGGAGATCCCCACCTTCTTCAAGTAAGCTGACTTTAGCTTGTCAGATTTTTCTTTTCTTTTGGCCAAACGATGTTTTGTAAAACACAACACCTGGATTTGCCTTATCAAACTTTATGACTTTCATATCCTTGAGGGACACTTTTAGTTTAATGCCCTGACCGCCTGCTAGGGGAGCCCGGTTTTTTGGCAGTTCTTATAAGAGCACAATATTGCTCGGGGATATACGAGTAAATTGGTCCTGCTTTTCGGACCTTCTTCACTTGCCGTTCTATAATGGAGTGGGTTGAATCCGCCCCATTCTGTGTATGTCATGCTATAAAAAAATTGTGTTCTATCGTTTGGATCCATTGTAATTCTCTAACAGCGAACGCGTCAAGGCCAATCGAATATTGATTTTTTTGCTGGCCGCAGCAGTTGTCGCTGTAGAAAATTACATTTGTTGGTTTATTATTCTTTTGGTTTATTATTTCCAGATATTTGAGGACGCAGGTTCCTATTTCATCTGAACCCCTGTTCGCCTCTGCCTCGTTCCACACGTAGCATGAAACATGGTTTGTTTTCAAATCGAAAATTATAAACTGAAAGTTTACTAACGTAATAAAATGCGGATGTCTGACAGGGAAGGACAGCTTGTAGATTATATACTGCTACCTCTTTGTCATTATTTTTTTCTATTCGCGATAAATCTTTTTCAAGCAAATGCGTTTTACATTCTTCTTCTATTTTATCTTTTTCTTCAGAATTTAATTCCTCGTACGTTGTACATAACTGACATTTATCTTTTTTGGCTTGAAGGAGGTAAAGTTACACTCTACATTGAATATTCTTGAGTACAAAATGTTATTTCCAGGGGTCAATTTGTTTACTTCACGTTCTTGAACATAATCTCGATCTAAGTCTTTAACAGTTTTACTTCCGTCAATATACTGCCTCTTTGATTGTGCCCTACAGTAGTCGCTTTCAATTCTAGGAATCTTGTTACTATAATTCCCAATAGATTTTTTAATTGCAAGAGGCACTGCCCTATGTTTATCGTATTTGCCACGTTTTTCTTCAAACTTTAGTTGCTTGGTAAGGACCGTTCATATCGGCCGGTTAGTGATCGCCAGTGTGCTTTTAAAAAAACGTTTTGCACACCCTTACACTATTATCATCAATTTTGAAATGAAACGCATTATTCTTTATGCGTTTTCTATATTGTTGATCATCCCCCTACTGCCGATTGATGACAGTCATGCAGGATGAAATAAAACTCCGCTGTCGCTCTATCGCCCCCAAACCCCAAAAGCTTTGAAAAATTTGTAGTCTTCTTCCATCATCAATTTTTTTTGACATTGAAGTCTGCACTTCTCTCCGCAAGGGTGGCCCATTTCTTTAGCAGGTACCGTTTCTTTTTTTACCAAAGGATGCGTAACGTTTCCACTTTTTTGCTTCGTTTTTTCTCCAGTTTTCTTCATGTCTTTATCTTTTTCTACCATTTTGCTTCAAAGTAGTTGGTACCGTCACTTTCCTTTTCTTACTACTTCCAGCGCTTCCTCCTTCTTCACCCGTTGTTATTTTGTCTAGGGAATTGAACGTATCACCACCCCGAGGTACGTAATCAGGGTCTCTCTCACTGTCTTTTTCAGTTTTTTTCTGTTTCTGCTTCTTGATGTAAAATAATATCATCAGCTGCAGTTGACATTGTTTTCATTATTTTAACGTTGGAAAGTTGGGATTCTCCCAGCACAGCAGGTTCAGTTCTATCAGGAACACTCAGTAGAGCACTGACATTTCTAAGGTACACAGGTTCGCTCTGCTGGAGCTCATCAATTTCAGCTAATTGGCTCGACATCGACACAGGGTCCCACACTTCAGTTGGAAGAGCGGATACATCAAGAATTATACTTTCGACCATCTCGGATTCCTGTACAACGAAAGGTTGCATCTCCAGAAGAATTTCGCCCTTCTCGGATTCCTCTACAACGAAAGGCTGCATCTCCAGAAGACTTTCGCCCTTCTCGGATTCTTGTACGACGAAAGGTTGTATCTCCAGAGGCCCTTCCATAGATAAAGCTTCGGCCTCCTTGCTTTTCCTTGTGATATTATTAACACCAGTCTCTATAGACTCCTCCATTGTCGTTTCAGTTACCTCTGGATCCCCAAATTCTGTTGTTTTGTCCATCCAAAGAAAACCAGTGGTGTCCCCAAGATTCATCAATTCGGAAGTAGGGGCTTTTTTGCTTGAAAAGCCATCTGCAACATAATGCATATAATAATATGTAATTATAATGTGCTATTGGATGCCTACTAGTATTTTTAAAAGACGATTTTTTTCTAAATTTGACAATAGTTGTAGATCAAGAATTTTATCTTACCTCGTTGTTGACCGTTATTAATAAGTTTCGGTATTCCTCTCTGTTATACTGCCCAAGTTTGGTTCTTCTTAGTAAGGTGCTTAATCAATTTACTTCGGTTCATAATTAGCTGAAAATAATAATTAATTATTGTATTATATTAATATTAGTTATTGTAATTAGTTATTGTACAAAAATTATCTTCATAGAAGCCACCAGAATCTTATTGAGAAAATCGGCATAACTCAGAAAACACACGCAACAACTCAAAATATAATTCTGATATTCTCACGAATAACGACAGAACTCAAAATGTGTCGATAGGAATCCATTCAGTTTCTTGAAAACCGTAAAAATTTAGCTTGAAAAACGACATATCTCAAGTTGTGTCGTTTTTTATGATAATAATACCGTAAAAGAACATGAAGAAATGGTCACTTACCTAGTTGTGTCGTTTTTCGTGTCATCTATACGATCCGACATTGACCGCGTCTGGCGCATAACTAATTGTGTCAATCTTCTTGAGATGGAATGATCTGTTGAATTCCAGCGTAGTACGATCCTTGACTTTGTTCTCAAGAATTCAATAATGTATCCATTTTACGTACCATATTTGATTTGAGGTATGAAAAAATATCTAATTGGTATTAAAAGTTTTGTGTTGTTAATACTGAAGTTATTCTGAGAGTGTGTGAAGACAGTATATTGGTATCTGTAGTAAGACTTCTTTTATTGCAAAACACTTTACAGTAGACACTGAGACTTCCTTGGGTAGCATAAAAGAGAAGTTAATATTAAATGCAGGTATATGTATCATACATATGCACCACAATTGTTATTATCAAGTTTGGACCCATCTGTGAATGTAAGAGTATTCTAGGAACTTGGAACTGACGTCATGCTTAAATTTACTATTGAGGTAAAGTGAGCCTTGGGTCATTGGTCCAGTTTGTACGTCAATAATTGAAGTAATAATATATGGAATAAAGAATATTGAATTAGCATGCATATTGCACATCGGAAGATTGTCTATTACTTGCAAATTCGGTAGAGAAGAGGGTATTCAATGTTTGGAAGCTTTTTTTAAAGAAAAGTTGTACGTTTTCTCTCTTCAAGCTATTGTTCTTCTTTGATTTTAGTAATCTATGATTTAGTTTCGGTTTAATCGAATGGCGTGAGTAAGTTAGATCTTTGAAGAATTATTTATCTGCAATGTATTTTATGCCACATAATGGAGGTTCTGCATATTCGACTTGGAAAGCATTGATAGGAGAGGATTTCATTGCATCTAGTATAATCATAGTCTCATCTTATGCTTCCTGAGCAAATATTTAGGTTAAGGATCACGGAGGAATGTATCGTAATCCAGGTGACTTTGGACCAAAGCATTGTACATTCGTTTCAGAGTGACTGAGAGTAACCCCACCACACTCTTGAAACTGCTCGCATCATATCAAGACCCCTTCACATTTATAAGAAATCTGTTGAAAGCGAGGGGACTAAGATAATTTATGATCTAGTACCAAATCAAGAAATTTTATTTATTCAATAACTTCAAGATTTTCGTTACTGTATTTAAAAGAAAATTGCCGATTTTCCTCTTGTACGTGGACACAACAACCTTGATTTTAGATGCTGACAAACTCATTCCACTCTCAAGCAACCAAATTTTTATATTATTTCAAGTCTTATTTAACTTTTCAGTTGATAATGCAATACTTTTATAATACATACTCGTATGTTATATACAAGTATGTCAACAGCAAAAAATAGTCGATTTGTATTTGGACGAATAACTAGATCTAGATGACTTATTTAAATACTTAACAATAGCGGACTAATGCCCGAACTCTGTGTAAAGTCTCTTCATAATCTGTGCTCCAATATTTCAGAAGGAGTCTCCATGACAACCACTCTATCCATGATAATGTTGAAATAAACTGAACAAGTTTTGGGAGGAATTTCAAATTTTCATGACTTTTTTTTTTAAAAAGGACCTTAAGGACATAAATAAGAACATCATCATACACTGATGAGAGATTCAAAACTGTGGTTTAAGTTTAGGAATTAGAATATTGAGAAACATGAAAATCTGTTGTCAAGAGGCTTGAGTTGTTCATAGTTGACTTCTTGCGAAAGTCGTACTGATTTCGAGAAATGATGTTGTGGTTTTCAGCAAACCAATCAATACTATGTTCCATTACTTTCATCAAACACGAGGAGAGCGCGATAGGGCAGAAATATGTTACCGCCGTTGGATCTTTCCTTGGTTTCAGTATTGGAAGTTTTTTTTGGATTTTCCATGCGTCAGGAATAAAATCTGTTTCAAACATATGGTTGATAAGACATAAAAATAAGAAGTATGTTCATTGAATGCTTCTATGAAACTATACAAAATACAACATATCCCCGGAGAGGAATCAGAAACGTGTGACACGTTCGACAATACAAAAAGGAGCATCCAGCCAGCTTGTGTAAGTGGAGAAGAATTTTCCTTGGAAGAACCCTTGCAAATAAGTCAACTTATTTTTAAGTCCCCTAATTATGTCCATCGGTATATGTTATGCTTGGTCACAGAGTACTAATAAACTTAGTGGAGTAGGATTTATGGTAAGTAAAAAGCTAAAAACGAATATTGTCGGGTTTACAGCAACATCAGACAGAATGTCAATACTGACGATTAAAATTAATAAAATATACAACCTTCAAATTATACAAGTCTACGCACCCACAACAAGTCACAGTGATGATGAAATTAAAAAAATCTACGATGACTTTACGAGTCTGACCCGAAAGAGGAAATACCATTTTAAAATCATCATGGGGGACTTGAATGCAAAAAATGGACAAATCAGGAATGACGAAGAATGTACGGGAAATTTCAGCTACGGGGAAAGAAAAGAAAGAGGAAATCGAAGGATATAATTTTCCCAAGCAGGAAAAATGTACATAGCAAACACGCTCTTTAAAAAGAGATCACAGAGGATATGGACGTGGAGAGGACCAAATGGTAGATTAAATTAAATAGATTATATACTGGTAAATAACAAAAGAATGATATAAGACTGTACGGTAATTAACAGATTCAACACGGGAAGTAACCACAGAACTGTGCAGTTGACTATCAAAATAAACACAAAAATGCAGAAATATAAGCTTATTAGAAAACAAAGGACAAGAATTAATACCGAAGCACTTCTCTCAAATAAAAGAGAAGAGTTCCGTCACCAAACAAATTGTAAACTCCAAGTTCTTATGAGAGAAGAAAACTGAGAAAATGTTGAATCGTGGAGTGGAACAATAATGAACGAAATAAGAGAAATTGCAATAAATGTGCGAGGAAAATTCCAAAAAATCAGAGACTCAAAAATTTCTGACAACACAAAACAACTCATGACAAACAGAAGAGATTTCAAAAAACACGATAGCATACGACAATCAATCGGATATACCGAACTATGCAAAACCATAAGGAAAAGGGTTAAATAAGATATAAGAAAATACAACTCAAACATAATACAAAAGACCATAGAACGGAACCAAAGCTTCAAAAAAACTTCCCAAATGCTAATCGACGGAAACAAACAAATAACAGCCCATAAAATAATGACACACTGCATTAACAACGGAAAAATTTCCACAAAATGGAACATGGCTAAAGTAATTCTCATTCATAAGAAAGGAGATAATAACGATTTAATGAACTATAGACCAATCAGTCTTATGCCAATCATATACAAAGTATTTACAAAAATATTAACAACCAGGATACAAAACCAGCTAGACGATATGCAACCGAGAGAACAAGCTGGATTTAGAAGTGGATATAGTACGATGGATCATATATAGACAATGAGGCAAGTAATATCAACATCGAATGAATATCGCAGATCCCTAAGCATGTGCTTCATAGACTTTGAAAAAGCCTTTGACTCAGTAAAACACGAATATATATTTGAAGCACTCAGAAAACAAGGAATACAACCAGCTTATATAAGAATAATACAAAATATCTATCAAGAAGCAAAAGCCAAGGTGCATCTTCCAGAAAAAAAAACAGAGGAAATAACAATCACCAAAGGAGTGAGACAAGGAGATGCGATGTCACCCAAAAACTCTTTACAGCTATACTCGAATAAATATTTAAAACCTTAAACTGGGAAGGTATGGGTGTAAAGATCGAACTCCCTTATCGATTCGGAAGGTTTCCGAGGATTTGTGGAGATGTATTTTTGCTGTTGCATCCTTATAGATGTAATTGAATAACTGAATATATGCTCTATCAATACCTTGTGTCTTTAGAGCTTCTAGTATGGCAGCTTTTTTGACTGAGTCAAATGCCTTTTCGTAGTCCACAAAGGCCAGGTACAGAGGGAGTTCGTATTCCTCACATAGTTCTATTATTTCTCGCAGCACCTGAATATGATCCATGGTACTGAAACCCTAAATGCTAAGTGACGGAAACAAACAAATAACGGCCCTGCTCAAAAAGGATAACAGCAAAACCGAAAACCGGGAAGAAATCATAAAGCGAGTCCATGAATTCTACCCAGAACTATTTCAAGACACTGAAAACACGAGAGATAGACGAAACAACCAAACAGATGAACAGGTTCCTGAAGTTCTTATTAGAGAAGTTGAAAAAACCATAAATAGTATGAAGAACGGAAAATCGGCAGGAGATGACGGCATAACAATAGAAATTCTTAAGGCAGCAGGAGAGGAAATATATCCCATCTTAGCAAAAATAATGACACATTGCATTAACAACGGGAAAATTCCCACAAAATGGAACACGGCAAAAGTGATTCTCCTTCATAAGAAAGGAGACAAAAACGATTTAAAGAACTATAGACCCATCAGCCTTATGCCAATCATATACAAAATATTCACAAAAATAATAACAATTAGAATACAAAAACAGCTAGACGATATGCAACCAAGAGAACAAGCTGGATTTAGAAGTGGATATAGTACAATGGATCATATACACACAATGAGGCAAGTAATAGCAACATCGAATGAATATCGAAGACCCCTAAGC
This sequence comes from Odontocerum albicorne, assembly GCA_949825065.1. Taxonomy (NCBI): domain Eukaryota; kingdom Metazoa; phylum Arthropoda; class Insecta; order Trichoptera; family Odontoceridae; genus Odontocerum; species Odontocerum albicorne. The sequence continues at coordinate 30,089,975 of OX463838.1, forward strand.
ATGTGCTTCATAGACTTTGAAAAAGCATTTGACTCAGTAAAGCACGAATACATATTTGAAGCACTCAGGAAACAAGGAATACAACCGGCTTATATAAGAATAATACAAAATATCTACCAAGAAGCAAAAGCAGTGGTACATCTCCTAGAAAAAAACAGAGGAAATAACAATTACAAAGGGAGTAAGACAAGGAGACGCGATGTCACCCAAACTATTTACAGCTATAATAGAAGAAATATTTAAAACCTTAAACTGGGAAGGTATGGGCATAAAGATCGATGGCGAATATCTCTCTAACCTGAGATTCGCAGATGATATCACGCTACTAAGCGAAACAAGAGAAGAACTGGAGAAAATGATTCAAGAGCTTAATTTAGCCAGCAATCGAGTCGGCTTAAAAATGAACCTCGCTAAAACCAAAGTAATGCACAACCAATATACACGTGCATCAACGAGACAAATTAAGATCGGCGACATAGCCTTAGAAGTCCCGCACTATATATATCTAGGACAACAAATATCAGCAGACGGGAATATGATCAATGAAATTAACAGAAGAATAAAAATGGGCTGGAGCGCATTCGGAAGGAATAACGGAGTCTTCAGAGAAAATCTTCTGTTAAGTCTGCAAAGCAAAGTATTCGATCAATGCATCCTCCGGGTACTCACATAAAACTATACTATATTTGCATATTAATGATAAAACTTTGTTTTTTTTTTCAATAATTTATTTTCATAAAAATAATTTAAGTTTTTCTTATTATAAGGTACACTAATTCTTAAAAATATTTTTATCGACTATTGGTGGCAGAAGATTTTAAATGAGATGCAACAGGTCCAGCCATTGGTCTCCAGTCAGATTCTTCTTGATCTAAAAACACTGATCCTGAATCTATTCTGTCAGAAGCTTTGTTGGTTTCTTCTTTGGAGCTTTCTTCGAAAAAGTCTATTATTGGGTGATAATTATAATTTACCCTGCGATTCAACGAAATGTCTTTGAGAATGGCTGTACCCCGATCTGCTGTTGTCGACTTTGGATGACTACGTTCCGTCGTAGTTGATGGAAAAGTCGTTGATTTAGGTATATTTAATTTTGGCGTTGAAGATCGAATATTTGGTGACATGTTAGTTGTTTTTGTCTCTCTAATATTGTCTGTCGATTCGTTTAAATCTTCTAATGTTTGAGAATCAACTATTATAGGGGTCTCAAGAAAAGTGGATGCACCGACAAGTTGATCGTCATTATTGACTTGAGAATTTTTTTTTCTAATTGGTTTCCTGACAGGTCGCTTATTCAAATTGGATCCGGGAACTCCTCTCTTATTGTGACCATTTCCAAAAACTTTGAACTTTTGGTTGATCTCGGGAGATTTCAAAATAGAATTTTGTGCTGGTTTAGATGGTGGTTCCAAAAAGCTCGGCAGGTGAACATTCGGTGGAGTTTCCCTCATTGGTTTTTTAACGTTTCGAACATTTATATTTGTATCTTGCTGTTGAAATATATCAGTATGGAAATTGTTGTTGAGTTTTGAAAATTGGTTTGGAATCGATTGATGTTTTAAATCGTGTAGTGTAGGTTCATTCCCACGAATATTGGTGTGGTGAAGGGAAGACAGAGAAATGTAATCTTGGCTTCCTCCCCTTACAGCTGAGAAAATATCTTTTGAAGGCGAGGCTCTTATGTGTCCTTGAGGGAATCCGAATCGAGTTTTCTCCGTCTCAGAAGATATGTCTTCGCCAGGAAACCTTTCGGATGTTATTTCCGTTGGTCGGTTGACATTTGGTGGAAAAGGAACACTATATCCGTCTATGTGACATGAACAACAGGTGGGTACCTGAAACAAATATCCAAGTTATATAATTTGTAACTACTATATGTTGCATGAACATTTCAATACGTATGTAATTATGAAGTGTTACAGGTATATAAAATAGTTATTTATAAAAATAATAATTTGTTATTTGAGGCAGTATATATTTTTCCGTAAAAGCAGGAATAATTGAGAAGAATTGTTTACATTTTTTTATGATAATACTAAGATAAGTTTTGCACTAAATTGACTAAATTAAAGAAAAACTTTGAAACACTTGAGAAAGAATAGTTAAGGGTATAAACTATACAGCAAATATTGTTAGCATTTTTAAAATTCTTTCTTGTTAGATCGCTTTTATTAAAAAAATATCCATAACTTTGTCAAGTTTATATTTATGAACTTCGAGGATTAAATTTGTGTGTGAGTGGTCCAACACGAATACCGATTTTCGATCCCACCAGTAATCTCAATTCCGCATATTTTGTCATATAAAGGCTCATAGAACTGGCAATTATTATTTATTTAGCGTGACGCATTATAGCCTTTAAGGCAGAAATTACGAGTTAATATAAAAAGTACATAAAAAATCCCGTATCGATTTAGTTGTCAGTTGGAGATCTGAGTTGAAGTCCCAATTGTACCTCAAAGGTGATCCTCAAAGGTGAGCGCTCAACATGCAACAAATGAAAGTTAGAAACAAGATAAAATCTTTAAGTGATAGTTTACTTTGAAAATATCCATGTGAAGACCATTTTGCTGGTCCCAAGTGAGCAGGCGGTGGTAATTATAAACTTGAACACATTTCGATTTGAAGTTGTCTGTTAAAAATGTGCACGACTCCTTTGGTCTCCTGAAATATTAAAAAGATAATTTAGCTTAATAATAACATATATTATATAATTTGTATGTATAACATAAATTATAATAATAAATATAATATAATTTGTAATAATAATAATCCCGTTTATTAAAAACAAACAACACAAGAATAGGATTCATACCAGTATACGAGTATTTAACGAATGAAAAGAAACACTTGCACTGACTGTTACACACCTGTCTTTCTACGAGTATCGTGAGTGTAAGATAGTATCAACATATAATATGTTAGTTCATTAGAAACTTGATGCATCTCGAGGGAATTATATCCACTCTCGATACGGTGATGGGATGCACATTTGCATAGTTTGTCTTCCAGGCGAATAGATTCACATAAGGCGTGATTTCATTGAATTCGGTTTAAAATGTTGCTTTGCTATTATGTTCGATACAACTTCTGAAAACCTGATTTTGCTCAAGCTAGATTTTACAATTGACTTAAATAATTTCATTATGGCACGGTCGTCAGCAAGGCCGAATGTGGCAAGTCCTTTCCAATACTTACAGACATTTCTCCAGTCTGAGTGTCTGCGTGTGCTCCCCGGTGTTCACAATGTACTTCCACTGGCCGGAAGTGGCCCGGGCCTTCTGGGGGCGCGCATATTTCACCATGCTAGGACACATGAAGCCGGATGCATCTGTAGGGCGCAACGTGCCGTCTTCCCTCCTGAAAACAAACATATTGCTGTTAAAAATATGTCGCTAAACAGAGATATGGGGTATTAAAAATTGATTCAGAATTTTCTACAGCAGGTCCATGTAACTTTTATAACAGGCCCTCGTTTCGAGTAAGGAGTATTCTAGAAATCTGCACTAACATTTTGTACAGTATTATCAGCGTCAGTGGTTTGATGGATGGTTGACTTGTTATGTATTATTGTCGACTCGGTTTTAATTTCACTTTCAAATCCAACTCCATCTTAAGTTATTTAGCAGCGCTTATTCTTAAGTAAAAAAACAAAGCGGACTTGAAGTATCATGATATATTATGGAACAATGCTCTAGAAGTCATATATATATATATATATATATATATATATATATATATATATATATATATATATATATATATATATATATATATATATATATATATATATATATATATATATATATATATATATATATATATATATATATATATATATATATATATATATATATATGTATATATATATATATATATATATATATATATATATATATATATATATATATATATATATATATATATATATATATATATATATATATATATATATATATATATTTTTTTTTTTTTTTTTTTTTAATAAAATACTTGAATCTACTCATAATATATTAATATATAATATCAGTAGGTACCATCCAAATTTTAATTGAAATAAAAAGTCAATAGACACAATACGTTGGTGCATAATACATTCTCTCGTTACTTATACTATACGAGTATATCAATAAACTATATAATTTAACGAAATATTTTATGATGCGTAAAAAAACGACACCATTCTTCACATATTTTACGACTAACTTCAATGCATCATGGGCAATCTTCATTGAAGTGCATTGAAGCGCTCGTATTAGTAGAAACTAACCTTAAAAACTATGTTGATCAAAAGAAAAAAAACCAAGTTGTGAAGATCTGTGAAGTGTATCCACTCTATCATGCTTTCGTGAGCTATTAATACTAATTATCACGCCATCACACCATCACCGAGCCGTGTGAGGAATCGTGCCATCTCATTTATTATTTTCTCCACCGTGAAGTGGAAACAGCTATTATCTGCATCAAGAAATAATAATTTTGGTTGTAATGCAGTATTCATCCCAAATTAGTTCGTACAACTTGCCGTTTGCATGATACTTCACTTTCGTCATGAAAAATTTATACATGGGAAGGTCAATTTAAATTGATATTTCTATTTTGAAAATTTTCGTCCTTAAAAATGCGGATTTTGAGGATCGAAAATAACTACATGGCTTATTATCTGTGCAAATCTGTGAAAATATTAATTCACCACTTTGGTAATTTGAAATTGCTCGATAAAGGACAGTGTCTTGGAGATCCTTGAGGTTGTCTAATTTCTAAGTCACTCAGCTAAGATCATAGGTACAAATCAATTTGGACCCATCTCACAAAAACGCTATAAAATACAATCTCACATACCATATATAAGGTTCATTATAAATATTGTTAGGAGGATTGTGAATATCAATGTTTGTTTTTGGTTTAAAATAATAACTTTAGAGTCAATTTTGTATTTTTCTTGTCTATTAAGTTATTATATTTTTGAAATTAGATGTTTGATATTCTTTTTCTTCAGCGAGTTTTATATTCTGGCGAGCCATTTTTTTGTTGTTCTTACTTGATATTGATAAAATCTTCTCCGACAAATCACGCAGTGAGCAAGTAAATATCTCGTATAAAAAATGAACTGTTTTTTTAAGTAATATTGATTATTATAATGCAAGAAGTAAAATAAAAATAGAATTCACATAAACTGTTGAGGTTATTCATATATCTATCCAGCTAACTTAAGATATTACCAAATGTACGAGGCATATCCAGAAACTAAGTGTACTGAATTTTTGTAGGTTACAATTTTTTTTATTTAAACAAAAAAATTACGTGGTTACCGTAGTACATATGTAAGCTATTTTTCGACATAGTCGCCATTCCTCTCAATGCAGGTGGTGAAGCGGGGTATCAACTTTTTGATGCCTTCCTCGAAGTAGTTTCCCGCCAACCCCTCCGTCCACTTCTCCACCTCCTCCTTTACCTCCTCGTCGGTTGAAAACCTTTTTCCACCCATGTGCAGCTTCAGGGAAGTAAAGAGATAGTAATCTGAAGGTGCTAGGTCAGGGGAATGCGCGGGATGGTTTAGGACATCCCATTTAAACGAGGCGAGCAGTTCCTTCGTGGCGTTGGCCGTGTGTGGTCTGGCATTGTCGTGCAGCAGGCAGACTCCCTTTGTTAGCATGCCTCTCCTCTTGTTCTGAATCGCCCTCCGCAATTTTTTTAGGGTCTCACAGTATCTTGCAGAGTTGATGGTCTCCCCTTGAGGCATATATTCAAATAAAATTATGCCTTGACAGTTCCAAAACACGGATGCCATGATTTTCTTGGCTGAAATTGTGGTTTTGAATTTTTTGGCGGAGGGTGAAGAGGTGTGACGCCACTGTTGAGACTGCCTTTTGGTTTCAGGCGTGTAGTGTGCAACCCAAGTTTCATCTCCAGTAACGATGGAGCGGAGAAATTCATCTCCATGGAGTTTGCAGCGCCTCAAAAACTCTTGCCTTTTTACAAAATTTCGCACTTGGCGGGAGATAGGTTTGACATTTTTCACGAAACGTGTTGTCGCGTTGACACTTCTCAACGTACTGACCTCGAACCGGTCTCGTTGCGGAGGGGAAGGGTCAGGCTACACGGAAGTGTAGCCAACATGTCGAAAATAAAATCCATCCGGTCGTGAGAGCCTCAGTACACTAACTTTCTGGATATTCGTATGTTATGCCGAGAAAATAAATAAATGTCAATAATTCGCGAACGGTGCCGGAATTCCTAATTAAGCATTTAAAAGTAATACACATTAATGGAACTGATCAAACGTGCATATTTTCTTGGCATATGAAACACAATAAAATTACTCCCCATAGATTCGTGATGCTTGAATCTAGCCAGTTTCACGAATGATAACTTTCACTGTATTCAGTACAACCTGGCAGGTTAATTACCATGCGGAAACATCTACCAACCAACTAGAAATCTGTTAAAGAGGTCTTAAGGGGAAATGAGACTGAAATCTTTTTTTTAAATATTAGGTTCCAGCGGAAATCGAAGCCGTGGAAATCATAGGGACAAGAGAAATAATACTTCGTTATAAATAGACGACTGGTATAGCGTTGGTCTTATTCGTTAATTGCAATTTGTTTTTGAATTTATGAAAGGCAGCTCATAAGCTCTATGAAATAAATTCAGATGGAATGAAATCTGAAAATGAAATTAATTCCGGGATACAAATAATGTATAACAAACATTCGCACCGGTGATACTGTCTCTGATGTCGGGTCAAATATCAAAATTATTTTAAAGGCTAAGTAAAATACGAGAAGGATAATAAGTCCTATGTGGCTGATAAAGAAAATCGGCGGTCGTGGTCTAGTGGCATCCCAGGTTCGATTCCTGACAGATCTACTTACAGATTAGTTTAATTCTTAGGACGTTTTACACATAAAGTTATGTATTTCTGTAGCTTATATGCTACGCATTATAAATTCTCATAGCATTTTTAAGTAAACAAAAAACCGCTAGATATCTGTTTAACGAAAGGCTACATCAGGTTAAACCTGACGATCGTCTTGAAATTTTGATCTCCTTGCTATCACTTTAAATTTTGGTTTCGATCTGTCAATACTGTACTTGCTGAAGTGCTAAAGCTTGCACACAAAACAATACACGCATATGCGTCTTCTATTCACAAGATGGCTGACAATCATATTCGATCACGAGGGATAGCTTATTGTATCGTATGGATTTAGAAAGCCCCGAGGTCGTTTTAAGTAGTTACCTCCTACAAGCAGCGGCAAAAAGCAGCTGATTGTTTAGTGTATTTTATAAAACAAAAAGAGCGGCACGAGTTTCACCAACTGCAGGTTAACTACTTCACGCCAAGCTTTGGAAGAGAAAATCGACAGTGAAAATTAAAGAATAGAAACTTTTATATGATTCTCAGAATTCAATTAAACATTCACATAAATAAAATTGCGTAGAAGTTGATTTGTCATCACCATCTCATGATTCAATGTCTGTAAGTTTCCATCAATCATACTTGTAGGTCATTGAACGGATAAATTCGATTGAAAGAAAAAACACTCGACTAAAATGTTAAAATTTCTGATGCTTGAAATAATTCTAAAGAATGTTAGAAATGGTGCAATATTACAAATTATTTATTATGAATTTAAAACAGTAACATCGGAAGCTAGAAAATTCGCTAGAACGCTACAATGTTTCCATACTCGTATAATGTTTACTACACGAATGCTCATACAAAAATACATACTCGTATAATCCTATCAAATCGTATGATGCCTTTCGTACCAAAAACAACCCAATTTTTATAGATTGATTCAATTTTATCTTATGATAGAAGCTTTTTCTTTAAGAATAATAAACCGGACAGTATCGAAATCTACTAACATAAGATGACAACCCACAGCAGTATTTTGTTACCAACTTTGATGTACGGGAGTGAAAAATAGACGTGAAAAAAACTGAGAGGACCCAAATAATTGCTGTATAAATGCGTGCATTGAGAAGAATACATGGAGTGACAATGTATGACAGAAAAGGAATGAAATTATAACGTGTGAGACGAAGATCAAGAAAAGTTTGGTTGGATCAAGTGAATGCTATTCTGAAAGAAGGAAACGTAGAGTCAGATAAATCGTTGTATGAGAAGGGGTAAGCGTGTAGAAAAGGCTAAGGATGTGCGTCTTGATAGGAAAGTATGGTACTCTGTCCTCTCTGCCTACCCCAACAGGGAAATGGCGTGATTATTAAAATCTCTTGAAAATGAATAGTCTCTTATCTAAATCGATCTAGGGGTTAATATGTCCCCAGTGAGATACAGGCAAAAGCCTAGTTTACTGGGGACACGACAAATGAAAGGCAACAAACCCAGATCCATTAAAATTGTGTCCCTTCATCGACAGCTCCTCCGCAAGACAGTTTACCCCCTTAGGCAACCGCATTTACCACCTTCAATAAACATTTTTTACATTTTTAATATATTTATATAAGTCACACACGTCTCCTTATCCACTTAATTACCTATATATATTTACATACTATATTCACTTTCGTACTATATTTTATTCATAACCATTATTTTTCACCCATTCAATATATTCGTGTGTGACGACACAACTAAATGTATATTCTTATGTAATATTATGTATATACTATCACATTTATTTATGTATTTAATCGTTTTATAATTTCTCATAATCATTCATAAAATCAAAACATTTACCACAAACCTATCCTTTCCCGACTCCTAAAAAGATCCAAAATTTCCAAAATATCAAAACAGTCAGAACTTATCCGATGAAGGAGTAAGGTGTCCTACCATCGGACCGAAACTCCGAACAAGTTATCAATCACTATAAAATTGTGTGTCCGAATCAAATTACCTGTTGTTTTTTCGCATATTATGTATATTTCTTCTCATGTGTAAAATAAATAAAATATATCGTCGGCTTTCTGGTATTTAACAGTTTGCTTTTTCTGGGATATTCCGATTTGCAAGTTGTAACTCCTTTTAATATATAACATACGTGTGCATCAGAACACATACATATTTTTGACTGCGTAAAAATATTATTTCCAGTTTCTTTACCTGGAAATATTATTTTTATTGATACTTTATCAATTATAAATTTTACTTGTCATGCACATTGATGATAATGACCAAAAACATAATTTTTCGAAATTTTGCACTTACCATTTTGTGTCAGAAACCTCACGACATATGCCAGAAACTCGACGTCAATATACCTTTGGGTCGACTGTGAGATGACAGTAACGTCCCCGCGGTACGACAGGATTTGTATATATTTTTTTGACAATGTGTCAAGTCAGAATGTTAGGTTACAAGCCTGCAAGTTTTTTTTACCATTAGTTAATCGTTGTGTTAGTACTAACAAGGTCTCAGTATGATCGTAGTAATGTGGGTATCCGGATTTATAATTAGTTAATCGTTGTGTTAGCACTAACAAGGTCTCAGTATGATCGTAGTAATGTGGGTATCCGGATTTACCATTAGTTAATCATTGTGTTAGCACTAACAAGGTCTCAGTATGATCGTATGTTAGTAATGTGGGTATCCGGATTTAGACCTACAGTTTCACGGTTTCTTAATTAAGCTATTTCGAACTTATAAGCCGTCGTGTTAAGGGCTAAATCTCAGTTTTTAGCGAAAATTAGTTAAAGCTATTTTCAAAATCAGAGTCATCGAGTTTATTATACCTACAGAAGGCATTCCCTCGTACTACTTTTCTATTATGAAAATCTATATCCATAAAATATACCTTAAATCTTATTCAATTAAATTTGTAAAAGAATAAATGTCTTCAAACTAATAAAGTAACATAACATACTGCTTAAGTTACAATTAACTGAACTTCACATTATTTAATGTCTTTTACATATTCTCTACGTCCTTGCCTAATTGACCCGTAGGGTGTGTTGTGGAATCTCACCGTGACCTCAGATAAGACGTTAAGGGAGTATCATCAGCGACTGAAGTTTATAACATTTGGGTAAAATTAAAGTGGTTCATACATACGTAACATCACGCCATCTTCCTATCGGGGTAGGCAGAGAGGAAAGAACACCAGACTTTCCTATCGCGATACTTACCTTTCGCCTCTTCTACATAATTACACCTCATACAACTTCTACGATTTCTCTGACTTTCAAAATATAATATAAAAATCAAATTATAATATCAACATATCTGTACTTATGAAAAATAATCTTGTTAATTAGATTATTAATGTCACAAAAAGAATCTTGCTAATAAGGTTATTAATGTCACAAAAAGAATCTTGCTAATTAGGTTATTAATGTCACAAAAATAAATCTTCAAAGATTATAATACTGTGTTGTGTTAAAGCTCACTTTAATGTATGAATCGTGGACATTAAGGAAGAGTGATAATAGCTAAATAAATGGGGTTGAAATGCGTGCTTTGTGAAGAATATCTGGTATGCTTATTATCGTATATCAGGGGTCACCAAACTTTTTGAGAAACGGGCCGGATTGAAATTTTTAATCCGGCCCGTAAAAAACATGGGGGGCCGGTCGAAAAATATTCTTATTGAAATCCTATTAGAACATAAAATATTCTTATTGAAATCCTATTAGAACATTAGTTTAATTGCATGTGTAAATAAATATAGTTTATATTGGAAGTCTTATACCAAATCACAATAGAAGAATCGTTGTCATGTATTCACAACCAAATCATAAAATTTCATAAAATTAATATTTCTTATACGAGTATATAATATTTATGAATAAAAGTCGGATGAAAAAGTTTGGAGGGCCGGATCCGGCCCGCGGGCCGTAGTTTGGTGACCGCTGTAATAAATCAGGCTATTTCTAAATTAGGTATAACCACCCGCGCCGGAATATTTGTTAGTGTTGTATGTTATAAGTAGAACCAAGGAAGAAACCTTGAGATGGTTAGGACGTGTCTAGAGAATGAGTTCTGTACGAGTAGAGGAAAGAATGGAAGGTTACAGTTGGATAATTTTTGATTGATGTATGAGTGGGAATGAAGCCAAGGGTGTTTATAATATGTATAAGGTGTAGATATATGGTATGTATTATCTGCCTACTCCAAAAGGTATATGGCTACCTATGCATGTGAATAAAACAAAAAAATGCTAAGATAAATTGAAATGAATAAAGAAAAGATGATTGACAAATTGCACCTATTTCCATTTTTAAGGTAATGCTCCGGGGTGTATCGGTCCTCCTGCTTAGCCGTGACGCCATCCAAGGTGCTGTCTGCAGAGATGTCCGGGAAGTCAGAGTGCAGCGCGCCCATCGCGTTCAGGTTATTTCGAATACTCAGGGAAATCGCTTGCCTGTAAAATAAAATACAAAATATATCGTACATTTGAAAATTTGAACAGCCTATTCAATGAATTAAAAGGGTCCCAGTCTGTTAAAAGAGTTCTTCTGGTAACAATACTCACAAGATACATACTATGGTTGTCACCTCTTCATTTACGGGGTAATATAGCCAACATGTGCGATGGATGAAGAACCGCGAGTTATGTGCTTATTCAAATGGTTCAAAGACCAAAAGCTCGATGAATGGGGCCGAAGACAATGTTCTCTCCCCATCACGCTAGTCAATATCAAAGTTTGAATCACCAATCAGATGTGTTGAATAGAACCATACGAAAAAATAAATAAATATTAATATAAATGTATACATTTTAACGACTTTCTAGAATTATATTGGGAATGCCATCAATCACCAAATATAACATAGTTATTTATTTCAGCACGCCATCAAATAACCAAATATGTATAACATAGTTATGCATAGGCATGCTGAAATAAACATCATGAACAAAAAGGCCAAAATGGATTGCTCACAAATGAAGGGAGTATAAATTCGTCTTATAACACGAAATGAGAATAGACATTATTTAGTGAAGACGTCGCAGGGAGACTTATGTTACATCCAGCAGAAATACATGATGACCTCTGTGACTTAATTGGCAGGACGTTTCACATTCGATTCGGGAGTTTTCGGGTTCGATTCCAAGTAGAGCTCTAAGAGTCTAGTTTTTCACAATAGCGTTTAGACCAATAGATTTCAATATATCTGATTCTATCGCTTAAATGCTTAAATTATTCAATTTTCATTATTCTTATGTAGAAGGAAGATATACTGTTTTCTTTTGAAAACCAAAAAAGTACCTTTGTCCTTAAGTCGAAGACGAACTTTATTACTGTTAGCATATTTTATTTCGCATTTTAATTTGTTTATTTACTTATGTAGTTATTGTATAATACAATATTTCACATTAATTATTGAATTTTTCTGAAAAATAATTTAATTTTGTAAATAATATAATTATTATATCACCATATAACATATATCTACAGTATGCACAATTTCTGTTGACTGAAATACATGTTTTGTTTTTTTTTAATTTTATGTAGTAATTTATCATTTTATGTTTTTATTCTGGAGTGCTGTTATATTGTGTGAATTTTACATTATGATATTTTTAGTCGTATTACACGTGGATTTTAATTTTTTGGTAAACTAGACTTTTGCCTGTATCTCACTGAGGACAATATAGGTATATGTATCCTCATGAAACAATAAATATATAAATTAAAATAAAATAAAAAGGAGATTAATTTTACAACTTAACAAAAGTGTAAAACGCAATGTCATCAGTAAAAAGAAATAAATAAATTAATCAAAAATAAAATACCTTTCTGAAATTGTGAACGCCGGCGCCTTCCAGCGCGTGGCGCCCTAAGGCTGCAGCTCTTAGCCAATGGTTAAGATGATCTCATATATCAGGGGTGGTCAACTTTTTTGTTGTCGCGATCGACTTTTTACGTAAAAAAACAGTTGCGATCAAACTATCGAATTCGCGAGATTTTACACATTAACACATAACACACTGTTATTTCCAAGAAATTTTCAAGAAAGCTTTCTTTACAAAATTTCCATCAGAAAATACTTACATATTTTTACCAAAAGATAGCTGACTTTGAACGACGCGGTAGTCACCGCAAGTGATTTTAAAATAGGTATTTTAAACACATGCTGTGTTAATACTCGTAACATACACTTGAACTTTTTAATTTTACTACTTCTTAAATAACTGTTCAATGGATATTCCGATTGGTATTTACTATGGAAGATACAAAATGTCTTTCCAAATTACTTTTCTTAGTTATAGATACGATGAATGACATATTAAGCAACAAAAAAATTTGTACCATTGTAAAAAAATAAGCGTGCTCTCATTCTTCGTGAAAACTGTAAATCTTGGATTTTTCGAATGTATCATTTTAATTGGAAGGGTTTTAAAATTTCCTAACGGAATGTTTCACCACAGCTTAGAAACTTGATAAAGTTTATTCCTATCGATTGTGAGACACGCTGGGTGGTACACTCAAATATTAAGTTGCATGCTCACCGGGAGAAAGACAGGGGGTGAACTGAACGACAAAACTCTCCGAGGGTAGACCGGTGCCGATTGCGTTCACAAGCGTATGCGCGTAATGAGATTTGGCAACATCGCACGTCATATTGCAAGTTAGGAAGACGGCCGCTATCGATCTGTTGGCCATCCCTGTTACATATAATGGAGGTGTCAAACAATGCATCACAACATAAATAGTTGATGAAAGAAGATGTTATTTTCCGTACTCACACTGGATAGTCGTTAGTGTTGAGACAGAGCGTGTCCGTGAAGAGGTCGCAGTGCGGCCCGTCCATGTGCGCGAGGCGTTGCTGCTCCGCAAGTCTCCTGCGCTGCTCCGTGCTGATGCGCCTGTTAGGTGGCACCGCGGGCCTGCGCACCCAGGGCGGCCGCCCCCCCAAAGCTGGACCTATGTGGTGCGACATAAGCTATTTAGTTTCGTGTACATACAAGGGCTAGTTAGGCGCATTATTATGTATGATCGTCAACTCCGAACAAGCTATCCATCACTTGTATCACAGATCACATACGAGTATGTAGGCACAGACAGCAGATCTTCACTTCTATATATCTTAGTATCGCTTCTGCTGCATTCATACACTTGGTCATGTATATCTTTAGATTTTCACTCCCCTCTATTTCAAAGTTTAATTAATTTGGTTGTGCCACGTTTTCCTAGGTCTTCATAAACTTTTAATACCTTTCTATAAACATGGCTATAATTCGTAAATCATACTTTCGACATGACCGAATCATCTAATGCTTTTTACATGACCGAATAATCTCATTTTTATCACTACATCGTCTTTCAAAACGCATACTTTCATAACGTCCTCATTGCTATTTCAATCATTGATAGTTTTATTACTCATTCTACTCAACGCTCGCAATTCTACCGTTTTCCGAATTAATCTTACTGTCGTCACTTTTGCCACGTCCATGCTATGTATGCATGTCCTACAGTTTGACAGATCGCCGCTATTTGTCTTTCAATAACACAAATCACCCGTCTATCGAATGTGCACATGCTTCCATTATTATTTATTGCAGAGATAATATCGAGATTTGGCGAGACTATGAATTTTGATTCACATAACAAAATTAAACAAAACATATTCCAATGTCCTGCAACCTCCGTGACCTAGTTGGAAAGACGTATGTCTTCCAGCTCGAGGGTTGCCATGGATTTGATTCCCGTTGAAAAACAGATTATTTTAAAAAAGGATCCCAGTCTGTTTTTTACAAAAACTTTTTAAACATTTTTCTGGCTGGATGGAAGAGATTGCCTCGTGGTAATAACCCCACTAGGTTGTGTTGTATACAACGGAAGTGTAATATAATGTCATTTTTCTATGTATTGTACCCTTCAACATGTCCGAATTGGTGATTCCAACAAATTGAAGAGCGTGGTCAGGAAATAATAGATTATTCAGTCTCAGTGATCAAACCTTTGGGTTTAGAATGATTGGAGTAGGCATGAAACTTGTGGTTCATCATTACACGTGTTGACACCAACACTAGCATACGCACTCGGCGTACCAGTCTGGTAAAATAATATATGTTAGTATTGTTACCAGATTAATTATTTTACTAGACTGGGACCCTTATCATTTTTCTCGGTACCGTCGGGACCATTTTTTCCATACATATTGCAGAAAAAAAAACACAATCGCCATATTATATTTCATGACAAGAATATATTAAGAATTAAAATTCATACCTCGAATATCGGCATAACGAGTGACATATCTGAGTTCTTCAGCAACGGGGAGACCTTCTGGTATGGTTCCATTTCCTTGCGATAATAAAATAGAAGAGTTGTCGGTAGTATAACTAATGTCCAAACTCTCATTTAATTTTGAAATGCCCTTTAAATCTATTTTTAATATTTCTTTACTAATATTTTTAGAGTCTTTTTCATTGACGATATTGTTTAAGATACTTCCATTTCTACTATCATCGTCAATAGATTCATCAATTCTTCTCAAGTTAATTATATTTCGCATATTGTGGCTTAATGAACGTCCATTATCGCTAGAATGCAATTCATCGCTGTCGGAAAACGATCTTCTTAGAAGTTGGGCTTGTGGAAGTCTTTCCGTCTGTCGTTTTTGATGGTCTTTGTGTGCTCGAAATAAATTCGCTATATCTAACAATATAGGCAGCATCAAGTCAGACGTAATATTTGGGTTATTTCCAAACATCGCTTTCACCTAAAATCATCGACAAATATAAATATTAAAAAATAAAAAAACCACCGAACAAAAATATTACATAGTTAAAATAAAATAGCGGAATTGGAAAAGTTTGCTTTCTTCGTGAATTGATATTTGACATATTATGACACTGCACAAACACTGAAAATCATATAAATCAAAACAACGTCTTCGAAAGGATAAAAATAAAAATAAATAAATCAAAAATATTGTTACAACTTAATAATAATAATGACAGATAAGTGCATAATTTTTGTATTGGAATACACATTATCCTGAAGACACTTTTTATTACGGATTTTACTAAAAAAATGTTACTCAATAAATATAACTAAGAAAAATCATATTAATTTCACACATAAAAAGATGACTGTTAATTTGTTCAGCTGTTTTCAAATAAATGAAACAAAAATCAAATTCGCCATGAATCTATGATACGAAGTATACTGGGTAAAATTTACACCAATTTGTTGGTTATCTTTTAAGCTCTATCGCATAAAGATCAAGGGTTGATATTTTGGAGAATAAAACGACCTTTTACCAATTTTATCGTAAAGAAGAGTTGAAAAAAATTATTAAAATTTACATGAAATAATATTTTAATTATATTTTTCTAAAATGCTTGTATAAAATTAATATTTAGTAGTAAGATATCATGTTAAAAATTGAAACGAAAATCGTAAAACGAAGCATAACTATAATACGAGAATAATATATTGTTTAGGTTCGTAATGATTATACCATACCATACACGTATATTTAATTTGCCTTTCTCGATTCAATACATCTCACTTTCATCTCTAAATTAATGTCGGAATTTGTGGTAGGTATTATTGTTTGATGAATCAAAGTTATTATAATCTTTTATAGATCCAATCATGTTTTTCATTAGGACACAATGAAGAAATTAAAAGAGAAAGTGCCGCTAGGAAGTATGGAGTGGTAGATAGTAATATTTTCTTTAAATCATTATGTCGTACACTTGGAATACGTTGATAAGTAATTTGCTATTGCAAAATTCTTCGAAAAATGTCGACGGTAAATCAGAGTTCAGCATGAACTAGACGAGGCTTTTTAAAATGTGAGCATTATACAAAATACAAGCATCAAGTTCAATAAAAATAGAAGTTCTTTTGTCATGTATTATGTAATCATGGCTGATGATGAGTCCTCAAAATATAACGTGAGATTCACCGTGGGGACACGGAGACAACTTTAACGACTGAAGCGGCCGAATGAGGATCTCGTAAACTCTTCCTGTTTATTTATTAAGCGCAATGTACGGCCTTTTATCGACCAATAAAAATGGTTTTAATAATAAAATTTTAATTACAGTTTTAAGTACACATGAATGCAAAATCAACATGTTACAAAACATGTAAATATCAACATGACTCAAACAGCAAATCGCTCATCGGATTGAATTCTCCTGAAATTTCGTTAATATTCACAGGAAGGTTCCTGCAATAGAGATAAGACTTATGATTTATAATTAGGTATTATGATACGAGTAGTGTAGTAAAAGGGTGCGTTTTATGTTCCAGGTCGATTTTGTTTGGCCGCTATTTTAATTAAGCTATTATTTGTCAGTTCATGTTTGACAGTGGTAAAGAGTAATCAATAACAATTTATTATGGAACATCTTACTCCGCAACAACGTGTTGAAGTTATTAAAACATTTTATTTAAATAATTGTTCAATTGTGAATACGTGAAGAAAATTGCGTGTTTTTTTTGTTTAAATCATGTGCCAAGCGAGTCAACCATTCAGCGTATAATGAATAATTTTGAAAGTTTGCATACACTGGGAGATAAAAGAAAGCCTGGGCGACAACGTAGCCAACGTACGCCAGAAAAGATTGATGCAGTGAGGCAGAGTGTTGGTGAACTTCCGTGCACCTCTCATCGACGCCGTGCACAAGAATTGGGAATGTCTCCACCATGTTTGTTAAAAATGATCAAAAAAGATTTACATTTTTATCCGTATAAAATTCAATTGACACATTTTCTTGTAGCTCTTGAGCTACAAGAAAATTACCATAAACGGCGGCGAAATCGGAGTGCTCGGGTTTTACAAGTCGGTATAGACGACCACCATTTTTGGCCAAAAGTCATCATGAGCGACGAGGCACATTTCGACTTGGCTGGCTTTGGTAATAAACAGAATAGCCATTATTGGGGCACTGAAAATCCTCAATTGATACACCAACAACCATTACATCCTCGTAGAGTGACTGTATGGTGCGCCATTTGGGCCGGCGGCATCATTGGACCATATTTCTTTGAGGATGCTAGAGGCAATGTGGTAACAGTTACTGGTGATCGCTATCGTGACATGTTGGTAAACTTTCTTGTACCCGAATTGAATCAATTGGACCTACAGCAAATGTGGTTCTGACAGGACGGTGTCACATCATGCACAGCTCGTGCTACGATGCAAATTTTGCAAGAAACTTTTCCCGGCCGAATAATGTCAAAAAGTGGTGATTTCGACTGGCCCCCACGATCCCCTGATTTGACCGCCTCCGATTATTTCCTATGACGGTACTTGAAAGAAAAAGTGTACACCAACAAACCAACCACAATCCCGAAGCTTAAGGACAACATTCGAAAATAAATTGCTGAAATAACACCAGAAGTTTGCGAGAATGTTATGAAAAATATGCTTGAAAGAGGTCGCGTTTGCGCCACGGCCAGAGGCGGCCACTTGACCGACATTATATTATATTTCATATATAATGATAAAGATCATATAATCAATCAATTAAATATAAACTGTAAAATTGTGTTTCATTTAAAAGTTATTAAAAAAAAAAACATCGACCTGAAACATAAATAGCACCCTGTATTTGTCCCTTACACAACTTGAAATATTTGTCGCGTACCTAGCAATGTTTCTTTGTGCTTTGTTTATACACGTTTTCCCTTTAGATATTGTGTGCGTTTGTGTTGTTTGGTTACTTGACTGTGAATTGAGTTTAAAAATAATAATTTAATATTTTCTAATTCAATAATTATTTAGGTACGACTACAAGGCTACCCAGCACTTGGGGGAGCGCAAGTTGCCAACTACTCGTACTTAGGGGAGCCGTTTACACAGATGCGGCACTGCATAAGGCCCATTTCGATAAATAACCGCCAGTAGTGTCATCATACACACTTTGAAAGTATTGTGCAAAAAAATATCA
Source organism: Odontocerum albicorne (assembly GCA_949825065.1). Lineage (NCBI taxonomy): Eukaryota > Metazoa > Arthropoda > Insecta > Trichoptera > Odontoceridae > Odontocerum > Odontocerum albicorne. The sequence continues at coordinate 30,108,808 of OX463838.1, forward strand.
TATTTCTTTAATGCAGTAGGTACATACACTTACTAACATCGAGTAAGTATCATTATTCTATAAGCAAAAATTTTTACTAGAAAAATAAAATACGCCCAATGGCATGACATAATTTTGAGTCAAAAAATATACTTCGAGCAGCTGTGTTAGAAATATGATAATTCCACTTTATCATGTTTTCCTTCAGCCAATATTAGAAAATTGATCTTTATAACAGATAATTCATTTCACAGCGTTAAATAGTCGTTCAATGCATTGCTGTAAATAAAAAAAATATTTGGATTACCTGCGCCAAGTTCAATCCTGAATTTTTTCCTTCAGCTGTTACTTGTTTCGTTACCAAGGCAGCCATGGCAAGCCTCTGAGGCGGGGACATGTACTTGAGGATTGGTAGAATATCTGCGAATTGTCCATTTTCTTCGCTTCTTTCCATAACTTTTACGAGGAAATTTTTTATATTCTTTTGTTTGTTGGCTAAATGATTAGAAGGCTTATACTCGTTTTCATCGTCAATATCCAAATTGACGCTAAAAGTTGGTTTGACTTTTAAAGTCTTCTGTGTGGTTGTCCGAGTATTTTTTGGTGTTTCTTGTTGTGGTTCCACATTTCTATGATTTTTAAGATTGTTTTGGTAACTGATTTTAATATTTTGAGCGAGATGCCTGTTTTGAGCGAGATGCCTGTTTTCTTCGAGATGCCTGTTTTCTTCGAGATGCCTGTTTTCTTCGAGATGCCTGTTTTCTTCGAGATGCCTGTTTTCTTCGCGATTTCCATTTCTTTGGTTTGTTCCTTCCGATGTGTTTTGGAAATACTGTGGTCGATGGGAATTAGTTGTAGATCCAGGTTTAAGAACATACATGTTAATTGTTTCATTTCTATCTGCTGATTTTCGTTTTTGGAATTCCGTAGGAGTTATATGTCCCTGTTGTGCTTCTTTTCTTGGATGATGAATAATTCTTTTTGTACCATTATGTAAATTAGCTATAACACCTTTATGATTTGGTTCGGTGTTTGCACTTGTTGCACTTGTTGAGATGTATAAGAAAAGTATGTTTAGCAAAATATAGTCAATATTTATCTTCATTTTATCGGTCCCGAGATTATCTCACTTTTGTCAATTGAAGATATTAATATTTTATAAATTTGTAAACGATGATTTGGTATCTCGACATTGTTTTAGAACGTGTTTCGTCAAATGTCAACAATATTTATTTGAACTGTTTTTACTTTAATCTCAAAAAAATTAAATCGACCATGTGCTGAGTATTTTATTTTTTCACCAAGTTTTATCCTTCGTTCTTAATTAATGTTATTTACCATTTAACTGTAAAAATAGGGTTTCAGAACGATAAAAAATAACGCGAATAACTGACGCAAAGTATTTTTCTATGGTAAAGATTCAATTGATGAAGATTATTAAATATTTCTTTCACAAAATTGATTGAATTATTATTTATTATTGTCATCAGAGTTAATTCGATTTGATATTAATATTTACAATCTAATTATATTACTCTATTCTGAAAGTAATAATATCAAATATACATTTTTACTTTTGTAAAATAATTTTAATATTCAAGTATTGAATATTAAAATGCATTTTTTAAGTTCTCGTGCAACATACATGATTTTATAAAACATTTTTTGATTGCATCTATGAAAACAAATAGCGTAGAGAAACTTTAAATATTTATTTTATTTTTCATTATTATTACACAGCATCACTCTTCATTCTTAGAAAAGTGGGCGTAGAGAACAAATTTTAAATTATTTTTCTATTAGAAACGTTCTCAATTTCCCGTCCTGTCAGTTATTTTATATTAACGTTTCTTGAGATCCCGCGTTTTTTTGCATTAATTTAGTCTGCCTCTATGTGAGATATGAGTGGCGTGTGCAGCTTTAGAAAGCATTAGAAGACACCCCTTTTTGGAAGGTCTTATCAAAATTTATTACCATATAATACATCGATCAATAAGTCCCGGGACTAACCAACAAATGGCACCTCTAATAACAAATCCATACCATTCTCAGTTAGTACCAACCTTTAGAAGTTACGTGTCAAACTTTCATGACATTCCGACATTGTGTCATTGAGTTACAGTGGTTTTAGTGACGCTACTTTTGCTATTTTCAAAACAATGGAAAAAATCGAATTTCGTGTGTTGATAAAATATTGCTTTTTAATGAGAAAAAATACGGTTCAAACTCTGCGATGGCTTGAAAAGTGTTATCCGGGCTCTGCTCCGTCGAGAACAACCATTTGTCGGTGGTATGCTGATTTCAAACGCGGTCGTACAGACACAAATTATGCTGAACGCTCTGGTCGTCCAAATGAGGCTGAGTTGAACTTCGAATTGCTTCCGCACCCACCGTATTCTCCAGATTTGGCCCCCAGCGACTATTGGCTGTTTGCAGACCTCAAAAAGATGCTCCAGGGAAAGAGATTTGGCTCCAATGAAGAAGTGATTGCCGAAACTAACGCCTATTTTAAAACCAAAGATAAATCGTTCTACACGGCTGGCATAGAAAAGTTATGAAAGCGTTGGAATGAATGTATCGCTCTTGAAGGATACTATGTTGATGAATAAAGAAGAATTTTGGCAAACAAATGTTGTTTTAGTAGTTAGTCCCGGCCCTTATTGATCGATGTGTTATGAACACTATACACACGTACTACAGTCCACCTAAAGCAGAAAATGTTACTTCACATATTCGAAGATCAAAAAGGTTTCTTAACGGTTTGTCTTCCCTCAGTAAGCTTTGAGCAGTTTTCTTATCAAATATATTTTTTGAAAACAAATGTATTTGACGAAAATGACCCTTTCTAATGGCTGGAGTCACAACTTTCCTATTCTAACAATCAAGTTATTTTCTTATTATTACTGCATGTATTTTAATATTTTTACTCCGTCAATAATAACGGGTTCGAATCCTGAGTTAAAGCGCCCTTGAGGAGAGTCTGCCCTCGAAAAGGTGACATATAAATTATCTTCTTCTTCTTATTATTATTTTGAATAACTTTTTATGTTTATTCAACTAACTACTTTATTTTAATTTATGCTAGAAAAGAAAGGAAAATGTGTGTGCGCAGATGCATACAAATTAAAATATTTTTTTGGTTCAATTTGTTCTACATATTATAAAACAAGAGTGATTAATATCAAATAACAGGAATATTTCGAATTTTGTTGTAAATCAAGTAGCTGAAGCATCTAAAACATTGAATGGAGAATAATTGAGGACAAGTTTAGATAATTATTATAAATATGGATATGAATAAATCGTTATCAAAAAACAGTTTTAGCACAGATCCATAACGCTAAGCGCGCAGCTTCGCAATGTGCTATTAACCTGAGGTAATACTCATATGTCTCGGTTGAAATACCACGTAACGGTGTAAAATGTGTACCTACTCTTGGCTGTGTGAAATTAGAGTAATTAAATTTAAACAAATAATATTGAGTTGCTTGAAAAATAATCTCGTAGTTTTAGGTCAAATTCAAACGCGAAATAGCATTAAATATTCGTGGACGGCAGTTTTCGATATTTCCAGACTCTCAGCAACCTCTCGTGTCATAGACTTGGTTATTCTCGATAAATGCTTTGATTTGATCGTCATTAGCGGTAATCGATCTTCCAGAGCGGATACCATCTTCGAGTGTCGTATCACTATTACGGATTTTTTTAAACAACTTTTGATGCACATAATCGCTTACTATGTTACATAGTCACCAAACACTGTACAAGTTTTTTATTGGTTTGTTTCGCATGTGGTCAAAAAAGTATCAAATACCGAAAAAGCAACTTGTTTTGTTCCATCTTCAAAATGACGTCAAAAACCGCTCAAGCAATTTGGGTAAACAATTGCTGAAACATGTGCTGAAGTATATTATATTATTATGAAAATACCTTTCATAATAATATACATCCAGTATGTTTGGATGAAGTTAACAACTATACTTTGGTCTTAACGACATATGTCCAAGAAATACGAAAATATTTCCGAACAAAAATTATAAAGTCTTCTGATGAGTTGACAATTTATCCATAAAGAGCAAGAGCATAAATATTGCAAGAAGTTAATTCGAAAGTATCAGAATTAGGATTAAATGTGAACTGGCTCTAAAATCGAGGAATATAGATATGAATAATTTATTCATGGTCCAGTCATCAATTTAACCCTAATAATCCCAATGCGTCGATCTATGGGCGCGTCTTTGTTATATTAAAAGAACCGTGGCGTAGAATCCGTTGGCGGTACATTTAAATGCGCACTACAACTTTATATAATTAAAATCCAGGTAGATTATGTAGAATAATCTAAGCAGATACGATCTAAAAACTCGAATTAAATAACCGCGCATTGAGAACTAAGCGAAGATAGAGACTGATATCCGATGTGACCCTTCAACATTTTAGAATCATGCAAAGAATAGTAAAACGAGCAAAAGTAACTTAAACTCGATGAAACTGAGCGATAGTTTAATCGAAGATCTCCAAATTGTTGCAGAAAACTTTGTACTGTCAATTAATTTACCGAGATTCAACGGTTTAATAAAAATATCTATGAGATATTACATATAGAAGCGTATTGCTTCATTCTATTTCCAGTGTAGAGCATAAACTTGCAAATCAACAAAGCTACCGAAGCTGATTAAAGTCTTTGCGGAAAACGTGTTTGAGTTGGAAGACAACCAGGGTCTTCCAACTTACACACGTTTTCAAAAGCAATACGTTTCTCGTAAATTGGGAGACAAATAGGGTCTGGTATATCTTCAAATCGAGAGACCCGTTAGACTTTTATAATTACAGACCTATCGCAGTTCTTTCAAAGCTTTTTGGAAATCAGCACACTTTTTTGCCAAAACGATCGACTGTTACTAATCTTCTCTGTCTTTCATAGCATAATACATCAATCGACAATTCTCGGGTCTAACCAATAGATGGCGCCTCTAATAACAAATCCATACCATTCTCAGTTAGTGCCAACCTTTAGAAATTGTCAAACTTTCATGACATTCCGACATTGTGTCATTGAGTTACAGTGGCTTTAGTGACGCTACTTTTGCTATTTTCAAAACAATGGAAAAACCGAATTTCGTGTGCTGATAAAACATTGCTTTTTAATGGGAAAAAATACCGTTCAAACTCAGCGATTGCTTGAAAAGTATTATCCGGGCCCTGCTCGTCGAAAACAATAATTTGTCGGTGGTATGCTAATTTCCAACGCGGTCGTACAAACACAAATGATCCTGAACGCTCTGGTCGTCCAAATGAGGCTGTTACACCAGAAAACATAAAAAACCCTCAAAATCGTGATGGAAAATCGCAAAGTAAAGTTGCGTGAGATAACTGACATTCTGAAGATATCATTTGGTAGTGCTTACACTATTTTGCATGAACATTCGGTCATGAAAAAGCTTTTTTCGAAATGGATGCCGCATTTGCTCACAATGGAACAGAAACAACAACGCATCGATGATTCAGAGCGCTGTTTGGCACGGAAAGTAGGAAAGCGTTGGAATGAATGTATCGCTCTTGAAGGAGACTAAGTTGATGAATAAAGAAGAATTTTGGCAAACAAATGTTGTTTTAGAAGTTAGTTTAGGGACTTATTGATCGATGTGTTATTACATGAAATTTAGACGAGCTCTCCCGAACTGATGTAATATATACAGACTTACAGAGAGCCTTTGATAAAATTGATCACGATATATGATCTCATTGGATTATTTACATCGTATTTAAAAGATCCATTCCAATACGTAATTGTGTGAGTCAAGTCTTCAATTTATTCCGAGATCTGGTATACCACAAGGATCTTATTTAGGTCCCCTGTTATTCCTCATATTAATTGACGATATTCCATACTTGACTTGAAGGTTTCCAAAATAAAAATAACTTTTAATCTTGGCAGAATACCTTTACAACATAACCTAGACTATCTAGTTTCCTGGACTGAGCCAAACCATCTCATTTTCAAAAAAAAAAGTACATCTATTCTACAGTCGATCATTTTCATCTAACCATCATGAGTATACAATACAGAGTGAAACACTTGACAGGGTATCTGAATTCCAAGATTTAGGCGTAACCTTTGGTGTCCTATTCATAATCGTTAACATTTCGGGGTTGTTATGAGACTATTACAAGCTACTCGATTTTATAAGGAGAATATCTAGAAAATTGAACACTATCGATATTCTATGAAATTTGTATAACTATGTAATTAACCAAATAAGAATACGTATCACATATTTGAGCTCCTCATCAGCTCTAATATGATAATACTATAGATAAAATCCATAAAATATTCTCAGATATATATGGTACAGAATGAAGGGTAATTCTCCAAAATATGCTTCATATGTCGAATTTCTCATGGTGTGCAATTACCGAAGCTTTGAAATAAGAAAGCAAGAATCCATTCGATATTTTTGCTAAAGGTTCTACAAATATTGCAGTCATCTTGAAACGATCGAATATGTGTAAACAAATCCTGTACTTCTAATTTAGTGTTTATATGACTTTTTTTCATTTCTTTTTAATTATTTTATTTCATGCAATATACAGAGTATATTTATTTATTTAAATTTTATTCATTGAAATAAAATAAGCGTAATGTTGCGGAAAAAACATAATTGTATATTTGTCCTCTGTGAGTTGTTTCGTTTGTTTAATTTTATAAACTATAATATGTTGTAAACATTTAAATATATTTTTTAATGATACAATATGTGCGTGTGTGTCTTAAACCCTTTTTATTAAAAAGGGTTTAAGTTAAAACGGTGAAGTAATACACCAAGATTCCGAAATCGTTATACGAGTATAGATAATAAACATGCAGTTTTTATACTGCTAGAACTTAACATGTATCTAAGAGTAATAAATCTATAACATGCATCAAATTGTTTTCTAAAAATATGATCTAAATATTCTTTTGATTTTTATTAATAATAAGCGACTCATATATATGACATTTGTAGTTTAGTTGGTGAGACGCTGGACTTTCACCCAATTGTTTCGGGTTTGATCTCGATGGTACGATTGTGTTGGATCAAACTAAACTGGTTGAGAAAACTCTGAGACAATTTTTAAATGTTGCTGCTTCTAGATAGCGACTAAAATTTAGTATTTGTACGTCAAGTATTATTATATTTCTAATTACATCATCTGCCAAGATTATATTGCAAATTTATACTGTGACCATTTTAAATGGATGCAAACTACGGGCTTATAATAAATTATTCAATAAAATGAGATAATGTGGCAGCATTGAGGGAATAAATAGAGAAAGACTTATGAAACAAATATACGTCTGAAATAAATGCAGGAAAGAGGGGAAGGAGATAGTTTGAGAAATTTTAACTGATGGAAGGTAAGAAATATGAGAAACAGGGTAACATGTATGACGAGATGTATAGATGTTGACGATGCCAGAGCTGTGTGCAGGGATAGAAAGGCGTGGAGATCTGTCCTCTCTGCCTACTTTAAAAGGGACACGGTATGTATATAATAAACACGTGATGGTACGTATGTAACAGGAAAGCGCATTTACTCATAAATGGTAAAAAAATAGTCTTCAATTGGTATTAAGGGTCAAGTTTGTTCACAAACTTTTGTCGAACCCAGCCGTATTTTCCTTATCGCTATACTCGTCTATTGGATGTTTGGCATACTCGTAGATCGCTACAATTTGTGATAAAAACTCAATCTTCAACTCGTGTCGCATATTACAAGTGTAACGCCATCTATAAATAATGCTTCATTCATAACATTTTATATTTACGACAGTTTGTTTCCAAAAATGTTTACGTTTATTATCTTGGTGTCTACATCAAAACCGTGGGTGAAATGAATAAGTAAACATTAGAGAGTGTTCTACAAACAATTCAATATTATTTGGAAATTGTATGTCATTTTGGATCATGTATACCAATCAAATGTTTCGGTATCCTGAATGAATGTCGTGAATAGAGTAGTAATGAAAGAGTATGCGATTTTTCCATGAACCTGAATACTATAAGGTCATCTATATAACAACATTAAGTGAGAGTTTGTAGAAGCAACATTAAAAAATAGTGTGAATTTGGAAAGGACTGATAAAGTACAGAGTGTAAGAGGAATAAGAAAACAATAATTGCGGCGAAGAAGAATTTTGATTAAGAGAGTTAGGGGATTAACTGAATCGAAAGTATGAGATGCGCAAGGTGTTTTTTTGGTGGCGGAGGATGCATGGATAAGATTTTTGCGGTACGGATATCTGAGAAATGTTTCGGAAAAAGGAAAGTAATTATGTGGTTTTGTAGACTTAACGAAAGCATATGACCGTGTTTGAATATAGAAATTATGATGAGTATTGAGAGATAAATTAATATGTACATTAATATTATTTAAAATATGGTGGTCAAGGAGAGGTCAAGAATAAGCGAAATATATGTATGTGAACTTCTGTAGGCTAATGCTATGGTTATGTTTTCTGAAAATGAAGGTTATTAAAGAGATACGATAAGTGATGAGAGATGCCTAGTAAAAGGTTTGAAAATAAATGTAGCAAAATCAAAGGTAATGGTTATAGAAAGGGGTGTGGATAAAAGTGTGTGCGATGTATTGGTAAACTCAGAGAAACTGGATCAAGTTGACTAGTTCTGTTATTTGCGTAATATATTAACGTGAGATGGGCGAGTTGAAAGAGACATTGAAAAAAGGGTAGCTACAGAGAATAAGGTAAACGGAGCCCTCAATGTAATATACAACAATCGGACAATATCAACAGTAGCAAAATTGACAAAATTGCATGCAATTAGCTAAAATTGTGAAGTGTCAATGTATGAATAAAGACATAATGAAGTTATCAGAAATGGATGCACGGATAACATGGATGTTTTAAATAAGAAGAAGAAAGGAGCTTTAAGATGGTTTGGACATGGGGAGAGAATGCATTACTAAACGAATATACAAGTGCAAGGTATGCGTGGAAGAGGTAGACCGAAGAAACGTGGCTGGATCAAGTGGAACACATTTTAAAAGAAGCTAACGTGAGAAGTATGAATAATGGAAGATTATGCATGGCGAGACGTATGAATGTGGAAGAGGCGAAAGTTGTGTGCTTGTATAGAAAAAAATGGAGATTTATTTTCTCTGCCTACCCTATAATTGATACGGCATGTTGATATGTGTTACATAGGCATGTTATTACTTTTCTTAGAGTGACGTATGCACGATTTGCATCCTCTGTTTATATCCGGATTTATAAAGAAAATATGTTAAAACCGTATTAATGTCAATACAATAAATTTACTCCCACGTGAATTATTGTGGCTCGGAACGTGGTACAGATTAACTCCAAAAACAGATGCTTATAAGCGACGAACGTGTGAATGTCGGAAAGGGGTAATAAAACAGATTTTCAATAACTTTTTGTGAAAAGGGGCGAGAAGCTTGATTATCAACACAAAAGTTTGCTCCCATATTGTTGTACAGAAACATTATAATGGGTTCACCTTGTAGCCCGTTTCAATAAGTTAAGGGTAGGAAATGATTACTATATTGTACGCTATGCTTTCATTGTATACAGTGAAACCTGGTGAGTTTATTGTCATGTGACAATCTTTTACAATCAACCATAAGTATGTTACAGAAATCTGGAGTGAAAACCAGGCTGATACCTTTTTCAAAAAATTAGATACCAAAGGGAATCAAACCTGCAAACTCTAGGTCAGAAGACTAGGTTTACCAACCAGGCTACGGCGGTCATCACGCGCATAACTTTTATTCAATTCCCAAGAACGTGAGAGATAAAATATAATATATTTAATATGAGGCATTTTTAAGAGCCCGATCATCCAGTGTGTTGCAAATACAATGTACTCGTATTATACAATAATATGAAGAAATAAAATAATACAGCTTTAAGATTCCTTATCACCCGACTCCAAACGATGCTTAAAAAGAGAATTCTTAAAATAACTAGTGAAATAAACATCTTGAGCAAAGTAGTTGTTTGTTTGACTAGTAACAAAGTCTTACTCATATTTCTATTGAAGACGTACCATAAACAAATGTTAAATACAAAGCGGTCACAAACAACTGGTTACATATCTAAGTCACACAATTTAATATACAAAAAAAACAAATTTAAACTAAAAATTATAACATCTTATCCCTTTGACCTGATTATGATATATGAAATCTAAGCCAGAACAGATACAACCAAAACAATGAGCAGGTTGCGAAGTTTCGAGATTCGAATCCTTAGGACCATTGCAGGAAAGGTACCCATTGAAAATGCCATTTGTCAGATGGGGAAGACAAATAGAGCGACAATGGCATGCACATGTACTCACGTAACTCCTTTGGAGGTTGACTTCCAGGAAGACCAAATAAGGGATGGAAGGATAACTGGGAGTTCCAGCCCAGAAGATGCATACTGGAAACAAACTGACAAGGTCTAGGATAGAAAAAAGAATAAATAACTGACATAAATAAATTAATCAAGTTATAACACTATTGCACATTGTATAAGATGGCTGATTAATTGCTGATTGGTAATATATTCTACTTCCACAATTGTTTTGCAAAGTTTTGAGCAAAAGGTGGGAGATTTATATAGTTGGTCTAGGGAAAAAAACTAAGCAATACCAAAATAAAGAAAACAAGCAAAAAAATACAAATTCGACAAGGTTATCTATGGTGAGGAAAACGAAAGGAAGATTGAAAAAAAAGGATGATGGAAAACCAGGATAAAAGTGGTATAGTGTTTTAAAGCACGTCAACAGTGGTGTGAGACCTATATATTAGCTAGTTCTAAAGTCCAACCGTTGACGACCTCCTTGTAAGACGTCTGTCTGCTAAGCCGAGGGTTGCGGACTTAAGTTTGGTGAAACCCAGATTTAAAAAAAAAGTTTTTAGTCAGGTTCTCACTTAAAATTGATTTGATGGCAATAAGCTCGCCAGGTTGTACTGTATACAACGAAAGAGTAATACAATATAATACAGTACTTCATGAAAAATGCAGAGTGGTGAACTGGAAAGTCAAAGACAACTTCTGTGACTGTGCATTGAAAGAAAGGAACTAGGCTTGTGATTAGAAATTATAGGGATTTCATGGTACATGAAATATGAACACGGTGTTCATTTTAACCGAGCTCGTTTCTTCTGCATGCCCGAAAAAACTTCAGCTTATTTATCACATATTCAAATATATCATACATATCGAGCAAAGTCAATCACCAAAGTAAATCCAAATTTATTCAGAAAATGTTGTCTAAATTTGACTATAGAAAATATATGCAGTTAATTGTATTATTTCATAAAAAACTTAACATTTCACATAGCTATGAATTCCTATGATAACCGTATTTGTATTTATGTAAATCTCCAGTACAATTTTCCAGGCCGAATAAATCGATGCGAATAAGACAAATACTATCTGATAAAATGTTTCAGTTGAATAGTATCAAATTTATTGAAAATAAAACGGTGCATGGGCCAATTTTATATTGAGTAACGTAAAAGATGCACACAAATTTTTGTATAATTAATTTTGATTTGTCTACTTAATGTTATGTAGTTTAACTCGAGAGGTCACATATATATATTTTTTATAAATGAAAAGGTTTCAGTTTGTACTGTTAAAAAATATAGATTTAAAGTTTTATTATTTCATAAATGTTATTTTATTTTTGGGTGGCATGTTATTAATTATCATTGACACATAATTTATGTTATTAAAAAAATATAAAATTTGCCGAACAAAATATTTATAATATTAAAACTGCGTTTTTAATGATTGTTTTATTTTTTTAAATGGTACCTATACCACGAATTCTTCTTTTTGAAAATAGTTTTTAAGTAACACTCGCACAAAAATACAGAAGAAAAACACTTTATAAAACGACAATCTTCCACGGAATCAAACAATCAAGTGGTTCATAGCCAACATTCTTTCTATAAGGAAAATGTAACGAAAGGGTTAAATAAGAGGACATTTTGAAAAATGTTTTGAGTAAAATAATAAATGTGGTGGTATTACTCAAAAAACATTTACTCCCTTTTTACCTCGGGTCGTCTAGTCACTTTTCACATACATTTCTCATTCGTCATTTTGTGGGTCAAGTTCGTTTATGTCGAGTGAACCATGGTTTAAAGTAGCGCATCAAAGTGTATAATCTATGAAAATGGCTTCCAGTTTTGATATATTTACTTTCTATTATACTTTTTACTCAATAACCTCATTTTATCAACAAATCGAATGAAATCACGCCACTTTGAAGATCAGGTTTTAGCCTCTTTGTATGTCAGTGTTCCGGTTTTGATTCTTTACCGTTGTATATTCCAGAGATTTCCAACTTCGAGGCAATACGTATCGTAATAAAAAAAAATTTACGATTAAAAAAAGGAAAACATCTTGAGTATAATTCCAGCAGACCATTCGGTTCACTGTACTTATAAATATTTTTTATTTGTTATAAGAATCAATCAATATTATCATTAAATTTTAAAATACTCGTTTAATAATTTTTCTTTTTCTAATATATTGTTTTATTTTACAGTCATTTTGGAGCGAGCTTTTTTCCACATATTTGCTATAATATTATCTTATTTTATAACTTGGATTTTTTAATGTAGGACATTGGATCATTAAAAAAACAATCTGTATAGTATATAGGAGAGGAGAGGTTGGATCTCCATTTTGACAGGGGTTCAAGAGCTGAAGCATATATCCAAATAACAAGTACTGTTTTTGTAGAACACATACATACCATTACGCCGTTTCCCTGTCTGTGTAGGCAGAAATGGCAGTGTCAGGTTTTCTTATCGCGACACACATCGGTCGCTTCTTCTACTATACATACACACACATTCACAACATAAAATTTCTACGATTTCTCTGACTATTTACATTTTCGTCTTTCAAAATATCATTCGCTTGATCCAACCATACTTTCCTCAGTCGTCCTTTACTGCGCCTTCCCCTGACACCAACACTTTTTGTTTGTCTTGTTAGTCTTTTTCTGTTCATTCGTTTTACATACCAAAACTATCTCAGATTACTCTTTTTCATCTTATTTAATTCATCAGCCTTAAACTCACATTCATTTCTCATCACTTCATTTCGTTTTCTGTGGTACATGGTAACCTTATATAATATATTTGTGCACGCATTTCTACAGTATTTATTCGGCACTTTTCAGTTTTTTCACGTCCACGTTTTACTCTCATACATTAAATTGAAGTTGTTTAGCATATAATTGTATGAAACATATTGTAAAATCATGTCTAGTGGACTTTAGTGTCAACCGTGAGTTGACGGTAGCACGCCCGCTGTACGACAGAAATTTATTTTGTTACATTGCTTTTTTGATCAATGTAATCGTTGTGAAGTTAATACAAACATTTCGCGCGGTATGTCACCGGTCAAATGCCATATCTTAAATATTTTTACAAATATATTTATGAATCTCTTTTTCTAAATTCATAGATTTATATAATTTTTGCGATGTTCGTATAATTTTGACACTATTTTTTCTAACATCATTTCTTTATAATATGCAGAAATAAAACAGTAATAAATATCCAAAGAATGCAAAATAAATCGCCTCTTATTAAAATATTTCCTTTGGGTCTATATATTACACACACTTTCGGTTACATAAAGTCACCACTTAAAGTTGAATATTGGTTTATTATTACCTGAGATCATCGCTCCTTGGTTTATATATAGTTGAATTAAAAATATGATAAATGATTTTATAATTATAGCTAAAATTCATTAACTGAGTCGCCGTCGTTGATGGACTTCGTAGTCGAGGATCCCCTCGTCATTCCAACGTCAATTCAGTTGGAAAGTGAAGTTTGTTTATAATTTTTTTTTCTCTTTTTCAAGTGAGTGAGTCGTTGCTCAGCAGCAAACTCAGCGGCCACTCTGGTGTGCTGGATCCGATGGCACACCGAAGGGAGACGATCCCTTAATCATAGGTATCTTTATATTCCCGAATACTAGGTGAAAAAATGCCTGTATCATTCGAGGTGAGTAGAACAGCGTGGGATTCGAACCGGCGACCTTGTACCCTGTGTGGGTTGAGCGCTTTTTACATAATTACGACCAATTGATTCACACAGTCACCTAAAAATGTGACCCAGGAAGAAAAATGTGACATGTAGTGGTTTCGTAACGCTTTGCAACCCAAACTTCATATTGTTTGTTGACACCTGTCCGAAGATCGCACTTGAGAGAATCTTATTTGAATATAATAAATAATAACCGGATCTATGGTGGTGGAATGGTGGGGTGGTGGGAGGGCCGCGCGTGGGGGTAGCCGGGTCACTCGAGCGATTCATTTCAAGCGCCGTGCAAAATTAGGAAGAAAATTGCATATTGATAGAGAAATTATGGTGGTCACAGTAACATCGAGATAAAAAACAATTACATATTAGCTGATTCGTAGCACGTGTCTCTTCAGAAGTGTTTCCAGAATTAGTGTTGGACAGCTGAACAACTATATATTTAGATAAAAAAGGTGCGACAGTAAATCAGTTCGGAACATGCTATGAATGGAAATCGGGACACCTGTATTGAGTTTTCATATTTATTCCTAAGCATACTGGCAAGCCGTTTTCGACAGATTCACATTTGGACTTTTATTAATTTCGGATATTTTATCATCTGAATTAATGTTTTTTCTCTTTGATTATTTTTTGTTTAAACTTTATTTAGAGAACTCTATTTCTGGTAGTAACAAAAATAGTACAACTATAATTGACAAACGGCTGCAGTCGTGGAATTTTGATCACCTTGACATCGGAACTTCAGGTATGATCTGTCATACCTAGAGTTCCTTAGACAAAGTGCTTGTTGGAGTGCAAAAGCTTGAACACAAAATGCAATACACGCAAATGCATCTTCCATCCAGATGATACACAAAAAAAATATAATTCCATTAAAATTATACATTAAAGAACTGAAAACGACTAGTACAAGTGTATCAGAGATATTTCAGAGAAAAAGAACCTTTGACAGAGAAAGTTTTATTATATTAGCAATTTATTTCATTGGACTCCATAATAATATAATACAAAACCACTACAACTTTATATTATTTATTATATCTATGTTTTCATAATTGAAATACATATTTTGTTTCGCTAGGCAATGTACCTGATACGAGACAATATATTTGAACAAAATATTACGAATATCCGTCATTAATATCTGATATATTCGTTTATTAGTAGAATTATTAAATAGTTACAGGTCAACAGTACGTAATGAAAGTTTTGAGGATAGGAGGTAAAAATGTGTCGCAGAGTTACAGTGTAGGCTATTATTAGTTTATAAAGTAAAATTAAGTTTTTCCCCTACATTGTTGTATTTCATTACACTTTTGTTATATGCATTACAAGCGTTTATTGCCATTTGGCGATTACTTTCAACCAACAAAAAAGGTGTTAAACAAGCCTTAACTGAACGCTTTAACAACTAGGCCACTGCACTGAGGTCATTATTAGAGTAACAAAAGGAGAAGTTTATTTCTGAAATTGAACGATTGTAGATACAATAATTAATATAACGTTGTAGGGGTTTTGTATTATATTATTATATTATGGAGTACAATAAAATAAATTGCTAATATAATAAAACTTTCTCAGTCAAAGGTTCTTTTTCTCTGAAATATATCTGATACACTTGTACTAGTCGTTTTCAGTTCTTTAATGTGTAATTTTAATTAAATTATAATAATTTTGTGTATTATATGTAATATATAAGTTTGTTCTTATGTATTTGAGTTTGATGTATAATATAATCAAAGAAAAAAACAAAATGATTAAAAAAAATCAGTCAAGTTTATCGGTAATAATCTACATCTAGTTTAAATCCGTATGTAATGGCGGAGGTAAATATCGGTAATAATCTACATCTAGTTTAAATCCGTCTGTAATGGCGGAGGTAAATATCGGTAATAATCTACATCTAGTTTAAATCCGTCTGTAATGGCGGAGGTAAATATCGGTAATAATCTACATCTAGTTTAAATCCGTCTGTAATGGCGGAGGTAAATATCGGTAATAATCTACATCTAGTTTAAATCCGTCTGTAATGGCGGAGGTAAATATCGGTAATAATCTACATCTAGTTTAAATCCGTCTGTAATGGCGGAGGTAAATATCGGTAATAATCTACATCTAGTTGTAATCCATCTGTAAATAAAAAAACTTGAGTATATTTTGAAAATATTTTCTTAATTCAATTTAAAAGTTCTTTGATGACAACATTTTTGTGAAAGTACGTGTATTTATTCTCAAAGAATGCTTCTTGACAAAAAGTGTTTTTCGACAAAAACTTTCAAGTTTTCATGATTTGTTCCTCGGGTTAGAGTGATATAAAGCGGACTGTGTCTGAAAACAGGTTCAGGAAAGAAACTCCAATGAAACCAAAATATATTCCCTAGGTCCTATTGATCGTCATTGAAAATGCTAAAATCACTGGGGATTGACGACATCCCACCCTAAATGGTAAACTGCTCTCACTAGGTCCTAAATGGTAAACTATTCTCGCTACATTTTAAGTTAATGCAAGAAATCAAGACTCGTTCTCCCTTTTTACAGCCAGTGATACTTTTTGCATTACTGTAATCACACTCAATACTTCTTTTTTTGTGTTCCGATTTCGCAATAGCATGATAAATGTACCAATATTTAATTTCAGCAAATACGGTGGCATTCCTGATATAACTAATTTGTTTCTCGTTTTAATATTTATATTGTATTGTTCAAGAGCAGTGTCGTCTCTTCTTAATAAATACATTATTTGCCATTGTTAGTTTATGTCTTATTCCTTGCAATACCAATTAAATTATTAAAACAATTAAGTACCGTACCTATAATGATACGAATTACCGTACCTATAATGATATTAAGTACCGTATCTATAATGATATTAAGTACCGTACGTATAATGATACGAAGTACCGTACCTATAATGATATTAAGTACCGTATCTATAATGATATTAAGTACCGTACGTATAATGATATTTAGAAATTCTAAAATACAAGTAAATTTATATTGAAAACATGTTTCAGAGGATATTTTATTTTTCCAACATGAGAGCTATCACATCTTGAGTATTTTGATTTCTATGGTTTTTGTGCTGTAACCGACGTACAAATAGCGAGAATTATCTATTTAATAGAATATTCTAAAATAAAAACCAAATCGTAATACTCTCCTCTTCAGGAAAAAATCCCCTTAAGTCCGGTAACTTATACAATAGATGTTACGAGCTGGCAGGCACATTGCCAAGTGGAAATTTCATTCAAGCATACAAAAAGAGGCTAGAAAACCTGTGACTTCACCAGTATGTATGATGTAGAAGAAAAGGTTGTAATGGGGAAAGTGACAAGTTTTATAGTACATTATTTCATATATTTTATTTTATCACTATGCGCTTTTGTACACACTTTTGATTTTTTATTTTATAGTTTGTAATGTTTTGGCCCTGGCATTTACGAATTTCTTTCAATTTGTTTGACTTGTACACAACACATAATATATTTACGCAAAAGTAAAACATTTTAATGATGGTTATATATCAAAATTTTAAAACGGTATTATACCATTAGAAATTGAATTTTCCATTAAATATTATTATTTTTCATTATTTATTAAATTATAACTGTATTCTTATTCCCACAGGTGTCATCAATGAAATGGAGTATTAAAAAATATATTATAGTTTTTCACGAAATTTATTATAAATGTAATCGTAATAATACGAGGCATATCCAGAAAGTACGTGTACTGAATTTTTGTAGGTTACATTTTTTTAAATTTAAACAAAAAAATTACGTGGTTACCGTAGTACATATGTAAGCTATTTTTCGACATAGTTGCCATTCCTCTCAATGCAGGTGGTGAAGCGGGGTATCAACTTTTTGATGCCTTCCTCGAAGTAGTTTCCCGCCAACCCCTCCGTCCACTTCTCCACCTCTTCCTTTACCTCCTCGTCGGTTGAAAACCTTTTTCCACCCATGTGCAGCTTCAGGGAGGTAAATAGATAGTAATCTGAAGGTGCTAGGTCAGGGGAATGCGCGGGATGGTTCAGGACATCCCATTTAAACGAGGCGAGCAGTTCCTTCGTTGCGTTGGCCGTGTGTGGTCTGGTATTGTCGTGCAGCAGGCAGACTCCCTTTGTCAGCATGCCTCTCCTCTTGTTCTGAATCGCCCTCCGCAATTTTTTTAGGGTCTCACAGTATCTTGCAGAGTTGATGGTCTCCCTTTGAGGCAAATATTCAATTAAAATTATGCCTTGACAGTCCCAAAACACGGATGCCATGATTTTCTTGGCTGAAATTGTGGTTTTGAACTTTTTGCGGAGGGTGAAGAGGTGTGACGTGACCGTAAACTCGCGACACCACTTGTACACACTCGTACGATTCATAGCTTTATCACCATATGCAGTTTTCACCTCATTATAAACCTCAACCGTAGGTTTTCCCTTCCAAACGAGATAACGGATGACGCCGCGTATTTCGCACTTGGCGGGAGATTTGATAGACATTTTTCACGAAACGTGTTGTCGCGTCGACACTTCTTAACGTACTGACCTCGAACCGGTCTCGTTGCGGAGGGGAAGGGTCAGGCTACACGGAAGTGTAGCCAACATGTCGAAAATAAAATCCATCCGGTCGTGAGAGCCTCAGTACACTTACTTTCTGGATACGCATAGTACATAAAAAAGTACAAACTGTATTTTATTTAAATTTTATGAAGATTAAGTTCTTGAAAAATAACAGTTTTCTGGTAATTCCTGTCAAACTTCAATAAAAGCTTATTTTTATACACACGTACTAGGAATATAAAAAGATGTTGATTTTATTAGAACTTACTAATACAAACGAAATGACTGTGACCACTCTTTGGATTAAAATGAAAGAAGATGTGGCTGAAGTCAAACATAAGTGGAAGCCGTGGTAGAGGAAGACTGAGAAAAGTATGGATGTACCAAGTAAATGAATGAATAAGATAACATCCGTGACCTATGTAGTTGGTAAGATGCTTGGCCTTCCAACTCGGCGGTTGCAGCTTTGATTTTCACTAGAATCCGTTTTTTTAACAGGATTCCAGTCTAGTTTTCACTTAAGGTGTCTTTAATATCATTCTGGTTGGTTGAAAGAGGCAATCAGTTCACCAGGTTGTATTTAAACAGTAAAAGTGTAATACAATTATACATTGAAATTTTGAAAGAACAAAAGGCAAGGATTAAGAGAAACAGTAAAAAGATGTGTGGATGTGGACGAGGCGAAGGAAATATGTCGTGATAGGAAAGTTTGGCGCTTTGTCCTCTGTACTTACCCTAACAAAGACGCGGACGGTAGGTTGATCACAGAGGAAATCAAAATATGCGATAGATGGCAAGATTCTACATTACTTAATGAGGAATTTCCACGAACAACTTATGCGTCAGAGCAACCAGTGCTTGGCCCAGTTGAAGAAATCACTCCGATAGAAGTTAAAGTAGCCATATCACAAATGGAAAAGGGGAAAGCTGTGGGACCAGACAAAATTCCAGCGAAGTTGTGGAAAGAATGTGGTGAAGTGGACCATAAATGGTTGTGCAGCCTCTGTAATAAAATACTGACTGGAGTACCAATGCCATAAAGCTTTATGAAGAGCTGTCTTCTCCCGTTCTATAAAAATAATGGAGATACCAGGAAGTGCGACAATTATAGGGGGATAAAGTTTATGTTCCACACCATGAAAATATACGAGAGGATTATCAACACCCGAATAAGGAATGTTGTCAATATTCACGACGATCAATGCAGCTTCGTGTCGGGAGAATCAACTATAGATGCAATTCCAACAGTCAGAATCCTAGTCGAAAAATATCGACATGCCAAAAAAGACCTACACATGGTATTTATAGACCTGGAAAAGGCATTCGACAGGGTACCCCGAAGCCTGATTTGGGCAGCATTGAGATCTCATGACGTACCGGAAGGATATGTGCTTACTATACAAGATATGTATACCAATAGAAAAACACAAGTAAGATGCACGTCGGGAACATCACATGAATTTCCAATTAAAGTGGGGGTGCACAAAGGATCTGTCCTCAGTCCACTGCTGTTCATAATTGTCATGAATTATCCAACAAATCATGGAATGAACGGTATCCTTAAGACTGCTTTTTACAGATGATGTAGCACTGATATCAGATAACCATTGTGACTTGCAGAGCAGCCTGGAGATATGGAGAAAGATCCTGGAGGAAAACGGCTTAAAAATTAGTAGGAAAAAGACAGAGTATCTGTACCTGCCATTTGAAAACCCAAATGCCACAACTCCATCAATGCAACTGGATGGGGAAATATTAGCCGGCTGTGACTCATTTAAGTATCTGGGCTCACTCATTCACAAAGACGGAGGGTGCGCCGCAGATGTTGACCATAGAATAATTGTGGGATGGATAAAATTCGGATGGATAAAAGGAGTCTCTTGTAACCCAAAAATGCCTATAAAACTGAAAGGAAAGTTATAGCAGACTATTGTTAGACCCGCAATTATGTATGGCTCAGAATGCTGGACTCCTACTCTAGGCAACTTGAAACAGCAGAAATGCGAATGCTTATGTGGTCGGCAGGAGTATCACTGAAAGATAAAATTAAGAGCTCTCGCATTCGTGGTAGCCTGGGAGTCACTGACATAAATAGTAAGCGGGAAGAGCGACAGCTGAGATGGTACGGGCACATAAGACGGATACCACTAGACCATACTGTAAGTCAGGCAATGTCTGTGGATCTTCCTCGACAGCCGTCCAGAAGAAGACCAAAGAACTCCTGGATGACTCAATGCTCCAAAATCCTGCAGAGAAACGCCTAGATGAAAGCGACACCCAGAACCGAAGAATATACAGTCTGAGAACGAGAAGAGCCGACCCCAACAGCCTACCTAGGCAATGAGTTGGGACAGTGCCAGGAAGAAGAAGAAGAAGAAGACTTACTGTAACAGAGAAATTATGTATGTTAAAGATATGTATGTACTCGTATGTGCATAGCTGATATGTAGATGTATGTATTATAGATTTTTTTCAATTGTATTATACACATATTATTGACTAGAAGAAATTTAAATGTTCCTGATTATGTTCAATGCTGTTGAGCGTTCAATAGTGGAACTAACTTTGTATAATCGATATCTCGGTGCGATCACCTACGAGCACAATCCCACGAGCCAGCCAATGCTGCTCCATCGGCAGAAATCTAAAGCAAACAGCTGATTCACGGCGGTGATAATTATTCTGGTTATTGACTTGGACACGATCTTGATTATGAGAGAGACGGTTTCTTATGTTTCGTAATATTGAAAAACGCGTTAGGCAGATGCTAGAAAAAGTGAAAAGAAATTTATTTAATCTTTGAGTAATGCGATGACGTTTTAGTAGTTTTTAAATAATACTTTCGAGATTGAATGATTTGGTGAATCATATTCATGTATCCATTTGATTTTATATAACATGGGTCTTCAACCTTTACAGTAAGTAAGCTTGACGATTCGGTTTAATGGATCCCTACATAAATAAGTTCGATATTTTTGCACATGTAACCTTGAATAATCCATCATTACATACAAATAATTATCAAGTTAAAATATTGAAAAATTTGAGAGAAAGTCATGTTTTGATTTATACCCAATTTTGAAATATTTTACGTGAGAACATCATCTATGCGAATCAGACATCCAACGTGTGTAGATCTAATTCACAATGTTCTAAATAGACAATTCTTTAGTGATTTGTAAGAACCCAAATCATACAAGATACTCGTAATATTGACTGTTTAAAGAACAAATATTGTATGTTCAAATTTTGTCATTTTCAAGGAATTATTTGCAATACCGTTCTTTCCTTAAAAAACAAATAACGATTGCATTAAATACTTTCCCAAACTAGTCCTACAAAAATAATGAATGTTTGACATAATGTTACATAATTCACAGTTCGCTCCGTGCAAATATTTTAGGGTATTATTGTATGTATTGTAAAAATACTATTTAAAGAGAAACAAAACAGGTATTTTTGCGAGCTTTCAGAATTAGAGATAAAATAATCCAAGGGAAAGGCCCTTAATAACTTGATGTAAAAGTCAATAGAAGATAATGTACTTATTATGAAATTGCCGTTAAAAGGAAGCTTAGTTTTCAATGACCTTTAAATCTAAATCCCGCAAAACATGATGCTATCTTTATTTCATAAAAATAATATCTTTGATATTGTTCAATTTTATTATTTTGAGATTGAGTACGAAAGAAATAAATAAGTAAATATTAGCATGTGTTTTATAAAAATGTATATAAAATTTGGAAAATTGCACGCGAGCTTTAAATTAACGTAAGGCAATATTTATATATAACAGCCATAAGGTATTATTTATAACACACAGTGGTGTCATCCTAATTTTAACGACCAGTTTGCTATTTTTATTCTTCATAAACAGTCTAAAGACCATTTTTTATACCTATTTTGTTAGATGCACATTTTTGTTGTTATAAAACGTGTGTACATAATACGAGTACAATACTAAATTTAAATTATTTCATTATGAAATGCTACGTAAGCATAATAACATGACAATTTATTTCATATAACATAACATATGTTAGAGAAAAAACGTATTATTAGGTATTTATTAGCGATGTACCGGGTACCCGAAAATTACCCGGTTCGGCAAATATTTCTGGGATCCGGTGCCGGGTGGGTATTGGGTCACTTGAAAACTAAAAAGAAGATAACAAGGGAATGAAAATAAATTACAGAAAATTAATTTTAACATCATTTTTTATTTTTGAGAAAAAAAATGCAATACAATTTTTTTTGTTTAGTATGATTATAATGCAGAAATAATAATTTCTCTGCGTTTCGTGGAAGTACTTTATTCCTTCTCTCTTCGTAGATAATACACGCCTCGCTGAACATGCGCTGGGTATGCTGCCAGGGAGAGGAGGTGGTGATAAGTATTGTCTAGCCAAGTCTTTGTCTTTAATAGTTTTGGATGAATATCTTAATTTTTTACCAACCTCCCGGGTAACCCGGTCAAGTTAATTTTTGTTTTCCTGGTACTCAATACCCGGTACATCACTAGTATTTATAAATAGAATTAACGATATTTAACATATTGTTATTTAAATATTTTAATCAACTAAAATTGAATAAAAACTTCACTCTGTACCGAATTTGATAGACTTTTTAACAATAATAATTATTAGTTATCGAATCAAACTATAAATGACAACTTCTTAAAATACTCGTATACATACGAGGGCTGCTAATAAAGTTTTGAGATATGGCAACACCAGTGTAGATACGTCAAATATGACATCAACATCGTAAAGTTGGACGTTTTTAATGGTATACGTGCTCAGAAAGCACGACTGCTATTTGTGTTGTTTATAGTGACTTGAAAAAATCATCTCGGCCAAAATTGGAATTAAATCGTGAACATTTTTGTGCGATGATTTTCGACGTGGACTAACTCAACAACAGTGTGCCGATCAACTCGCTTCGACTTTTGGTGATGAAGCACCATTCCGGGCCACTGTGTTTCGCTGGTTTTCCGAATTCAATTGTGGTCGTAGTTCGCTCCAGGACGAATTTCGTGAAGGTCGTCCAAAATCGGTTGTTGTGCCAGAAAACATCGATGCTGTGCGTGAACTGATATTGCAAGATCGTCATGTGACTTATCGTGAGATTGAGGCATGTTTGGGCATTAGTTCCACTCGCATACATTCAATATTGCATGCACATTTGGCCGTCAAAAAGATTTGTTCGCGTTGGATACCGCATAATTTGACCATCGCTCAAAAAAGGCTCGTGTCGATTGGTCCAAAGAAATGTTGAAAAATCCAACAAAAGTTATTCGCGCACGAAGCACTTCGAAGCAAATGGTGGCTTGTTTCTTCGGTATAAATGGTCATGTCGCAACAGTGCCTTTAGTGGAACGTCGTAGGTCAATTCTGAATGGTACACCACCATTTGTTTGCTAGAAGTGTTCGGAGAAATGAGGAAAACCAACCGCCGATGAAGGATCATTCTCCACCACGACAATGCGAGCTCTCACACATTGGCTCAAACAAGTGACTTTTTGAGCACTCCAAACATCGAATTGATGGGTCATCCGCCGTACAGCCCTGATTTGGCACCCAATGACTTATCTTTATTCCCGAACATCAAAAATAAATTGCGAGGTCAACGTTTTTCGACGCCTGAAGAAGCGGTTGATGCGTTCAAAACGCATGTTTTGAAGTTACGTCATTCGGAGTGGAAAAAGTGCTTCGAAAATTGGTTCAAACGCATGCAAAAGTGTATTGATCTTCATGGAGAGTATTTTGAAAAACAATAAAGCCATTTTCGATGATAAATTGTTTTTACTTGTCTGTCTCAAAACTTAAGTAGCAACCCTCGTACAATATGTATCATACTCGACACTAGGCAACTCAAGCACTTTCAGATGTGGGATGCAAATTCAATCTGAAGAATTTTTGGAGTTCTTCTTTTGTCAAAGGCTAAAATTATTGTCTTCCTGGGCCGTAAATATATTCTAACAAAAAAGCAAGGTAACAGGACATAATATTTGCTTGATGTATATCGATCTTGATTGACATGTTTTGTTTCAATGCGATGAAACACCCCTTTTTCGAAGCAATTGTATTAGTTCCAAAAAAAAATAATCTCAGAAAAATATTGTTCAGTAAAATATCATCATAGTATTAATGTCTTTATTGCCACACTTTTATCTATTTACGGGGTGTATCGTGTTTTGCAACAGGGTCAGGCCGTATATTTAAAAAATACGAGTATATTCCGACTTTTTTTCTAAAAATGTTGGTTTTGCTAATTTGTTATTTTTCTAAAGTTTCAAGTTTTAACAAGCGGTTCGGCGAACCATGCCAGAATTTAAAACAACTGGTTCGTGAGAACCGGTGCAAATCAGCTGTATTACATCATACATCTATTTTGAAAATAATAATTTGGTTGCATTGCTTTGTTAATGGTAATAATATAGATTTTTTTTAAATCAATTGTGTCCATAAATCGTATATTATAGGCAGTGCCTTAGCGAGGGTTTACTGCGCCCGAGGACAAAACAATATCTGCGCCCCCTTGCACAAATGTAAGTTAAGTGTCCTACGCAAAGAAGGTTGAAGCTCAACTGTCTAAAGTAAAATCTGTTCATGAATTTCAATGTATAATGTATTTTTTACATACATTATCAATCATAATATTTATTTTTTGTACATGTGTTACACATATTTTAAACATGTAACAACATGAATTACGAAACAACTCAACTATGAAATGTGTTAAAAACAGTAATTATTTACCTTCAAAATTATGGTATTCTAAAAAAAAAACAGTATAAGTACTAGTTTTATTGTTTCCATTTTTAAGTAGTTTTTATTATAGTTTCCATGTCCTAAATGCAAGTGAAAGCAAATACAATGTTAGGAATTGTAGTTGAAATATGAGACTGACGCTGACTCAATTAAAGAAAACATTTCAAAAGGTATTATTTTGCTCCCTAATCTTGCACTCCCCTTAGCCCTATACCCGGGGACTGCTGTCATCCCTACCCCTCTAAGCACAACTATATATGATAGTTAAATACCTTATTTTATGTTAAAGTAAGGTATCGCTTACATCTATAAACGATACATCGCTTTAACGTATGTTAATTGACAAAAATATCTTTTTTAGTTTGTGGCGATGACGAACTAATGAGTAATTCCCCTAAGTTTATGTATACATACCGCACTACAAGTACACGCGCATGTCTAAGGTTTCTCCAGATTTTTCAGTTCTACAGTAACGTATCTTACTATAAATAATTAGTTAGACCCCATTGTAAAATAAAATGTCAAATAAAAAAAAGGTTTAGAGACAAAATAAAACATAATAAACTAAATTGAAAGTGGTGAAAAAAGAGCATAGTGTAAGGTGATAATTGACCTCCAATTTTTGGGGACAGCCCCCAAAATGAGACTTGTGTCCCAGCTTATTTTTCCTCTGCATTCTTCCCTGATTCAGTATTTCTTCCTAATAGTAACTACCTACCTATTCTTGAATATTAGAATGAAAAATATATACAAATAATTTAAGATTATGCAAGTGATAAACGAAGATAAATGAAAGCATTTTAGTACAGTGCACCGTCTGCAGTTGTTAGTCTTGTGATGTGCCTCTCTGGAAGCAACGCTTTTGTTGGTAAAGTATTTTCTTGCATGAACTACATTTGGAGCGATAAAAAATCACAGTTGAAAGTAGAAAAAAAGTGATCTATCATAGCTGTTAAAATAAACATAGGTTTCATCGTATAAGGCCTTTAGTGAAAAAATATCAGCAAACCCTAGATAGAAAGAAGAAACATTCTTCGAATACGTATTCAACATTTAATAAGTGCAATGCAAATATTCAAGTAAACCACGTCTAGAATACTAGGAGTAGGGGTTGAGGCTCTTTAAAAAAATGTCCCTCGTCCTCGGAATCCCCAAAGAAAAATGGTCACTTAAGAGAGGTGTTTCTTCAAATGTGATTATTATATTATCAATTATCAAAAAAATAACGAAAGCTTTGGTTGAAAGCAGTAGCTACTTTACTGTTAAAAATATTATCCATACAAAATGTAGCATTATAGGAAAAGTCGAGAAGATGTTAAGTGTTTGGATTGATGATATCAGCCAACATCACATTGGCATGTCATTGAAGTGTCATTTGACTGACTGGCATCACTTAAATGACAATTCAAAATAAAGCCATTAATTCGTTAAACTTAAAAAAAAAAACAAGAATAAGTGAATACCGACAAAAATTTGGTAGCTTCTCGTGGATGGTTCAAAATATTATAAAAACAATTTAGAGCCAAAGGTGTTATTGCTATTGGATAATGCTCCAGGTCATTCATGAAATCTTGACACACTAGAAATATGCATTCTAGTTAAATTTGTGTTTTTTCAGCTTCAGCTCAAAGATCAGGTGATCAGGTGTTATGATGGCATTTAAAGTGGCACAGTTATATTTATATTACACACACATTTACCTGTGGCACACTTTTTTTCAATTAATTGAAACTGTTGACAATAAACAAGTGTCAACAAAGGAGTTCTAGAGAAGTTACAACACAATGAATGCTATCTACAATATCCAAGGAGCATGGGAAAAACTACCACAACACTGCCTTAATGCCATTTGAAAGAAAATACAACTCAATGCAGCAGAATAATCAGAAATCGGAAAGGATATTGTTCATAATGAACTTGTTGACACGGCGCATTGACAAAATTTCAATGCAGTTGACGCTTAAGAAATTCAGACATTACTGGATGACAATGACAATCCCCTCATGAATGAGGAATTATAAGAATTGACTGACTAAAATTAGGAACGAGAAGATGCTAATTCTGATATTGACATGGAAAAGCCCCTAGCTAAAAATTTAACAATTAAAATGTTCACGGTATTTCTCGGTCAAGTGTCTCAGTCGTTAGACAGTTTAATAGCAAATGTTCCTGATTTTGCGGAAAGCTGTTCAGTGAAAATAAATGTACAAAAAGCAAAGCATTGAACTCTTGATTCATTTTTATCAAAGAATTAAAGTGTCACTTATTTTCATTAAGTTTTATTCACTTATATCCCAAATTTTGTATAAGAATATTTGTAATATGTCTAATTATACTATAAAACATTTGTGTCAACTACTTTTAAATTGCATTTTGTCAAAAAAAAGATTTCAGTTGGAAAGAATGCGTAGTTATTTTAATTTTAAGAACCTATCCATATACTTTGTGTGTTATTTTGACTTTCATGAACGATAATTTTATTAATGTAACGATTTTGAGGAATGTATCCCTATTATTAAACGAGGTATAACTGTATTAAATTTCAATCAATATTCAAGTGTACACATTTTCCGAATCTCCTTCATTTCTTGTGTTGCTTAACCTCTCGAGTAGTAAGATATTTAAAAAAATTTAAAACATCGTTTGTTCAGTCGGTAAAACATGTAACTAGCCGATAAATGATTTAATTGTGTGGTATCATAAATAGATGTCATTGGTACTCCAAATCCTGACATAATCTGGGAATATTCGAAAAATAATCACTGGGCCCCAACCGCGGGGCCATACACTATCTGATTCAGTATTTCATGGCTCCACGGTTGGGGCGGTACACACGGAGAGGTTAAAATATAAGGTCGGTATCTGCTAAAGACTTATTTATCATAGTAAAATAACAAAAATTAAGTCTGAGAGGTCAGTATAATCCCTTTCCTACAATTCTTGAGAAGTCCACTAAATAGGCATACAATTTCTTTTGTCGAGGTTTAGAACTGAACGAAATCTGAAAGTGAAGAAGAATAACAATTATTCCCATAATATGGATAATTTAATTATTTCCATAGTCCAGAAAAGCAACAAAAAGGTAAACTTATGGATACCGAAAACTTATGTTGGCATTTTTAACAGAAAGGGCAAATTTTTAAAGACCAATAATGAAAATTGTCATTTGAAAGTGTGCCATCTATGAATTCTAATGATAACTACTATATAAATACATACGAATACTATTGTACATGTCTGATAGATGAGTAAAAATTTCCCACTGCATAATTCATGATTTACTTTATAGATGGTGCAAATTTAGGTTTTAAAATATTACATTTTTATAATAATTCCTTCTACAGTGTCCTAAACATCACCTAGGAATTTAAACATCTTATAAAATGTCAGATTTTTCATCATTATTTAACTTTTCATATGAAAACAATATATTATATGCTTGTTTTTTCAGGCCAAAAAATAAAAAAACTGTTGAAAAGAAATCCAATATACTTAAGGATTTTGTGTGTCTAAGTACGTAATGGACATTATAACGCTGTCAAGAATATTCAAATCTGTAAAATATACCAATATTGATATATAATACACGAATCAAACGTAGATGTGGAAAACTGTGGAAATTCTTGCACTGGAAAAATAATACATCGTGTTATGACATAATAAGAAATGTAATTATTATGAATGAGTTTGACCTGAAGACTGACGTGTTAAGTAGAGGAAAAGGAGTATATTTAGGCAGTTTAAACATTTTGAATGGATGAGTGATGAAATATAGCCTAAGCAAATCTACAATGCAAATATGAGTGGGAATCATGGTGGAGAAAGATCAGTAAAAGCATATCATAAGGAGTAAGAGAAACAGAAGTAACTGTATGAGAAGATGTATGGATATATAGGAGATGAAGGAAGTATGTCCTGTTAGGAAAGTTTGGTGCTTTAGCTGCATATCATGAATGGGAAATGGTCCGATGGTAAGCATGTATAGGTAATATGTTTATATGGAATCCTGAATACATAAGCAACATTGCTATACATATTCATAACATATTGTTGAAGTTTCTTAATCCTGTAACAGTAAATGGGGGTTTTCTTATTTTGTCATATCTACTTGGAAGGTGGGGCAAATGGTCGCCAAATGGTGCCCACATGATAGGTTTAATTATTCATTATAAGCAGTTTGGCTCAAAAGAAGGAAAATTCCAAGAATTGAAATACTCATATATTTGAGAATTGATATAAAAAATAATATATCAGTTTTTAAAACTAGATTTTGTAATATCAGTTTATGCTCTCTTTTGTAAAATTACTCAATTCTCTGTGAGAATGAGTTAAAAAAGAATTGACAAAACTAATGTATGTGTGTGAAATGAACAGACAGTGAGACAGATATAGACCGAGGCAAGAGTCCAAGAAAATAGTTGGCGAAATTGTAACTGACAAGGTAAAGAGTATGAGAAATAAGAAAGCTGACGAGCTGTATGGATGTTGATGAGATAAGAGATATGTGGATGAAAAGAAAGTCATGAAGAATAGTTCTGTCTGCCCCCAAAAGGAACATGACTTAATGGTATCTATGTATGTAAAATGCTTTGATGTTGATTACAATGTTTTGTTGTAAAGAGGTTCACATATTTACTGTTTGAACATTAATATGGATAAAAGTTCAACCCACGTTTCACCAGTTCTGAAATAATTGTGGAAATATCTAAATGCATTATACTTGTGTGAACTTGTATGGGGTACATTTTTTGACTGAATTTAAATATCCATTTAAATAGCTCAATATTTTGACACATACCAGAATGAGGTATACTTATTTGATATTTTAAATATACGTTTTGAGGGTTCGTTTCTTTTTTAATATAAACATTAATTTGTGAATCTTTTCTTTTAGGAGTTTACATCACTTTTGAAAATAAAAATTCCAGCAATTTTTAAATATTTTATAGTCCTTCACAAATATCTGTACTCGCTGAGATTCTTTCTTTGTTTTATTATATGTTATTAGAGGAGTTGGTCATGATAAAAAAATGCCAGAATGTCTTGTAGTCTTTATTAAAATATTTATAATTATAGTTTATTAAAAATACGGTGATTAAATTAAAATTATATATAAATTTTAATTAAACGTCACGTCATAACATACAAGAAATCGCAATATTTTTCTCAGAAAAATATAGCAATTTCTTAATTGACACTCATTAAAAATTCATGTAAATCATATACGTATGTATGATATAAATTATTTTATGTTCATAAGTAAAAAAATAGATAAAGTAAACTTGTTATTTTCCAATCAATAATATTTGACTTTTGACCTCAGATTACTTGAAACTTGTCCATATGTATATTTTCTGAACATAACATATCTAACAGTCACAAATTTAAAACACTTACTATTTGTAATATTTTTTATTAAACATGAGGATATATAATATTGTTTGTTTTAACTTTTTTTAAGGATTGAGTGATAAAGAATACCTTTGCGTTGTAAAATTACGGAATCCTGAATATATAATAGAGATTCTTCTCTTGATTTTGATTAGAATTTTATTCTACTGCTGTTTATTTTCTTCAAACCTTAGGCAGCTCTTTTTGGATATAAAAGTGATATTTTTTGCCATTAAATTCCGATTCTTCAATGTCACACAAAATAGTAATGTTTTACTACTCTTCCAAATTACAAAAGATTTAGAAATTGAATGGAATTGATGGCTTGGGGTAAAAGTATCCTTCATCTATTGGTGGCGGTGGTGGGGGGGGTGGAGTTGGGGGTAAGTATGGTTTTGGTGGTGGCGGTGGACGTGGTGGCGGTGGTGGTGGTGTAGGTCTTCTTGTTGTTGTGACTATTTTCGGCGGCGGGGGTGGAGGGGGTGGTGGCGGTGGTGGTGGTAAATACGGTTTTGGTGGCGGCTGTGGCGGCGGAGGTGGTGGTGGAGGTCTTCTAGTTGTAACTATTTTTGGTGTTGGAGGTGGAGGGGGGGGAAGTGGTGGTAAATACGGTTTAGGTGGTGGTGGGGGTGGAGGGGGTGGGGTAGGAGGTGGTGTAGGTCTTCTAGTTGTCGTGACCTCATCGAAAAAAATACTGGGAGTGGGATATAAATATCCTATTTTAGGGGGTGGAGGTGGTGGGGGAGGTGGTGGGGGAGGTGGTGGTGGAGGTGGTGGTGGAGGTGGTGGTGGAGGTGGTGGTGGAGGTGGGGGTGGAGGTGGTGGGGGTGGCGGTGGAGGTAAATATGGTTTAGGTGGAGGTGGTGGCGGAGGTGGAGGTGGTGGTGGTGGTGTAGGCCTCCTAGTAGTTGTGATAATTTTGGGCGGAGGGGGAGGTGGTGGTGGTGGTAAATATGGCTTAGGTGGAGGTGGTGGTGGCGGTGGTGGTGGCGGTGGTGGTGTTGGTCTTCTGGTTGTAGTAACTTCAACGAAAGGAATACTCGGAGTAGGATAAACATATCCTAGTTTAGGTGGTGGCGGTGGTGGTGTAGGAGGAGGCGGTGGTGGCGGAGGAGGTCGTGTAGTGGGTGGTGTCGGTTTTCTTGTTGTGGTAACTATTGGAGGTAAGTAAGGTTTAGGTGGGGGAGTTGGTGGTGGTGTTGGTCTTTTAGTAGTTGTAATGATTTTTGGTGGAGGTGGGGGTGGTAAATATGGTTTCGGTGGAGGAGGTGGTAGTGGAGGTCGTGGGGGTGGTGGCGTGGGTCTTCTGGTGGTGGTGACAATTATCGGTGGTGGAGGTGGTGGTGGTAAATATGGTGGCCGATCGTCGAAGGGTATTTTTGGAGTAGGATAATAATAACCAGTAGTGGTTTTTGGTGGCGGTGGCGGTGGTGTGGGAGGTGGTGGGGGCGGAGGTGGTGGAATTCGAGATGGGGGTGTTGGTCTCCTTGTAGTTGTTACTATCTTTGGTGGTGGAGGAGGTGGAGGTGGTGGTAAATAGGGTTTAGGTGGAGGTGGTGGCGGCGGAGGAGGAGGCGGTGGCGGAGTTGTACGCCTGGTAGTAATAATTGGAGGAGGTGGTGGTGGAGGAGGCAAGTACGGTTTTGGAGGAGGTGGAGGTGGGGGTGGACGAGGTGGGGGCGGCGTGGGTCGTCTTGTAGTTGTAATGATTCTTGGTGGAGGAGGGGGTGGCGGTGGAGGCAAATATGGTTTAGGTGGAGGCGGGGGTGGTGGTGGAGGTGATGGAGGTGGTGTCGGCCTTCTTGTGGTAGTGACATATTCAAAAGGTATTTTTGGTTCAGGATAAATATATCCTTGGAATTCCGGCTCCTTTGGTGGTCTTGGTGGAGGAGGTGGTGGCGGAAGTGATGGTGGAGGTCGAGGCGGGGTCGGTTTCCTAGTAGTAGTCACTTTCTCTTCAAACTTTATTTTAGGTGTAGGATATTCATAACCTATTTCATTCACTGACTGCTGCGCATCATAAGGCGAAAATTGAGCAGCCCGAGTGAAGCGCAGAAACTGTTCGCAGAGGAAGGGGCTTAGTGCCCTGGAGCAGTCGATGAGCGGGACAGAGCGCCGGCCAGTGGCAGCCGCCACCAGCACCAGCAGCGCGCACAGCTGCAGCACCACTCTCATCTGAAATTAAGAAGAAATTCACTTTAAAATCCAACATTGCTTAGTAAAAATGTTAAAATATAAGATTTTAGAACTGGAAGTTGAAATATTGAAATTCTTCAAGTATCATTTTCAGATATTTCTATTCTTACTAGTCAAAAAACTTGAGCATTTTTTTAATAAACCTATGTAAGTGGTTTCTGACAACTAGTGAAAAACTCATATTGTTAAAAGCTACATGATTTATTTGTGTGAAGGTAAAAATGACTAAACTTTTCTGTACCAATTCATTCAATATCACTCTCCCTGGATGCATATCATATTCTATTGTAATTGTTGTCGCTTTTACAGTTGTAACATATTTGTTTCAATTGTCGATGGTATTAAGCATCTTATCTACAGGCTGCCGCATGGTGTTAACATATTTCCATTTCTTCTAGTTAAAAACAGAGTAAATGGCGATTAAGTTAATTCGTAAAAATGGAGACCGCATAGATGGCATTCATTTAAATGATTTTAACTCATTACGATACGATACGCAATCTCTTGTGATCGAGTATGATTGCCGGTCATTTTATAGACATAAAATACCTATGTTTGTAGTGGTTTATTGTTTGTAAGCTGTTACACTTCAGCAAGCACACATTATTGATAGATCAAACCCAAATTTCCGATGGTAAAGAGATCAAAGTTCCAAGACAATTGGCAGTTTAATTAGCTGTAGCATTTCGTTAGTAAGTAATTTTATATAGTGCTATTTCTAAGTTGTTTTACATAGCCCTAATAGGTTAGTCAAAAAGTTTTGAAAGCGACATCTATGGAGCAGTAGAATATCCAAAATTTCTACGCCATTTTAATATTTCATCTTTCATAAGAACGTACTCAAAATTTCATTTCGATCTGTCAATTCATTCTTTGTTTACAAGCCATTTGAAGTTGACGTGTCAGTGTATTTTTTAACAATGGAAAAATCCGAATATCGTGCAGTGATTAAATTCTTTGTTTTGGAAGGTTTATCGGCTACTGAGATCCATGCAAAGATGGTGAAAGTATTAAAGGAGTCTTCTCCTTCATTTCCAACCGTTCACCGATGGGTTTTGGAGTTTAAGCGTGGCCGTACAAGCGTTGAAGACGATCCACGCTCAGGACGTCCAAAAAGTGCATCAACACCAGAAATCATAGCGAAAATACAGGATATGGTTTTGAAAGATCATCGATCGACTGTGGATGTGATAGCTGACACCATAGGCATCTCACATGGAACAACATGGCATATTTTGGCTGAACTGTGGTGAACTGAAAGGTGTTAGCGTCAGTTTTTTGGGATGCAAAAGGAATTTTATTGATAGATTATCTCCAAACTGGTAAGACAATCAACTCTGATTATTATTGTGACCTTTTGGACCAGTTGGATGAAAAAAAATTGTGAAAAAAGACCCGGTTTGCAGAAGAAAAAAAAATTTTTTCATCAAGACAATGCACCTGCTCACACAGCTCAAAAAACCATCGCGAAAATCAGTGAATTGGGGTACGAATTGTTGCAGCATCCACCCTATTCGCCAGATTTAGCTCTCTCTGACTTCTGGCTGTTCTCACACCTCAAAAAATTCCTTCGTGGAAAGCATTTTTCATCAAACGAAGTGGTTATAGCCGTCGTAGAGGAGTATTTTGCAGGCCTTCCAGAAAGTCACTTCCGTGATGGGACAACAAAGTTGGAAGATCGTTGGACCAAGTGTATTGATCTTATGGGAGACTATACTGAGCAATAAAAGTGATTTCCCCCCAAAAAAAATGTATTTTCATTTCCGCTTTCAAACCTTTTTGACTAGTATTTGTAAGTAATTTTACGTAGCGCTATTTTTGCATTGCTTAATAGCGCTCTAAGCATCATTTAAGCTACAAAAAACATAAATCCAGATGTAAAATAGTTTAAGAGTAAAACCAGTCCGGAAGGCAATCCATCAGGACTTGAACTTGGGTCGATCGCTTGCTTAGTGTTACCCATTATGATATACTGATGTGTCTCTTTTGCAAGGTCGTTAACATCGACTGAACCAACTACCTTTGTTTCGTAAAAGTAATAATAGAGAAAAGAAAACATTGATCTATTTGTCCACCGCCGCCTTAACAGGATTGGCTTTGGGCGACTGCGCTTCAGCTGCCCACTCATTTCGTTACTGCTTTAACAAATCATTGAATTATTTGTCCATCGCCGCTTTACCAGGGTTCGCTTTGGGCGACTGCGCTTCAGCTGCCCACTCATTTCGTTATTTCGTTACTGCTTTAACAAAACATTGAGTTATTTGTCCATCGCCGCTTTAACATGGTTGGCTTTGGGTGACTGCGCTTCAGCTGCCCACTCATTTCGTTAATGTTTTAACAAAAATCTCACATGGAAACAAATAATAGAATAAACCCAATAATTAAATGAAAAGTATCTATGAACTTCAACACGGGATTTTATTGTAAAGTATTTCATTTTCGCTTTAAACGGTACAACCTGGCGGGTTTATTTTCATGTGGAATGTCTTCCGGCCAAACGGAAAGGTATTTACCATAAACGAACCTTACGTGAAAGCTAGACTGGAACTTAATAATAAAAAAAACCCGGGTGCCAATGGAAATCAAATCTGCATCCCCGAGTTGGTAGACAGGCGTTTTTCCAGCTAAGAGGCGTCTTTCCACCATGGAGGTTTGATAAAAATAATGGAATAAAAATAGTTTTTTGTTTTATAAAATTTCAAATTAAACGATTCAATATGGCCGCTGTAAGCGATAGATTTTGAAAATGCGCCACAGCAAATATAATTTTTGGCATCCGTCATTTTAGTTCCCACACAGAATGAGAGAAGTATAGTTTGTTAGATTGCAGTTTTCTCTAAATTTAATGTAAAAGTTTCAATTTCAATAATCCCTAAACAATAGTGGTAGGTAAAAATAATTAGGTTATACAATATATCGGATCCAAAGCATTGTTCTGTTTCGAAGTCTGAAAAGGTAATATATAATTTAATACTCGTATTTTTTCATTTCCCTAATTATATCGTCGATAATACAAATCATTAACAAAATAAGAAAAAAAAACGTTAATTTTCATTAGATCAAATTTGAACAGTAACTATTCACCGACGACCTAATAATGACATAGTAATAAGCCCGCCGGATGAAAATAAAATAAATAAATAGTTAAATTCTGGAGGACTTCTCTAGAAAATATGACAAAAGTATGCTCTGCAATGATATGGTATGATCCTAAAGTAGGTATCAATTTTAGATTGGAATTGAAATGTTAAAAATACGGATTTCTGGAAATGTGTCTTTCCGCGAGGGGCAGCTGAACTACGACTAGGCAATTATAGCAAACCTTCGCATGAGAATGAGTTCTGAAAGACTTACAATACTAACACATATATCATATGTCTGAAATGAATGGCATGCGAGTAAGAGTTAGACCGAGGAAAGAATGGAAAGAAATAGTTGGGGAAGTTTTAACGGAAGAAAAAGTAAAAATTACGAGAACTAGAACAGCATGTATGACGAGATGTATGAGTGAGGACGTGACAAAGGCTGTTTGTGTGGACAGGAAGGTGTGGGGATTTTCCTTCTCTGTTAACCCCAAAATAAATCTGGCGTGATGGTATGCACGAGTATGTATAGTTTGGTATGGAAAATCTATTTTGTTCATTTTGTCGCCGGATATACCGTACTCGTACGAGTACACACATGGATATGCGTTGTACGAGTAAACTACCGAGCCAGCTCTGCCGTCTCATCATCGAATTTATAATGGGCATTTTTTAGTTCATGGCCATCCACTTGGCAACTCTTTTTGAGCGAAAATAATGTAACTGCTATACCGGTTTCCCGCTCTTACTTCTAAATGTCACATTTAAATAGTATTTTGGGACGATTTGAAAATAAAAATGTTTACTTAATTAGTTTTCGGACGAATGCAGATGTTAGACAATTTATTTAAAATTTACTTACAGTACCGATGTATATATTTTTGAAAAACAAAATTAATAAAACAGTGTTCCCGAAGTCTCTAATATAAAGTCGATACACTATTTAAATATTATACAATATTTCTAGACCATAATCATATAATATTCAATTTGCATACAATATTAAGGTGAGAGGTAAATTCCTAATGCATTTCATTTTAAGTGATGAAAAAAAACTGATAATATTAAGAAAATGTCTAAACCGAATGATATTAGAACGACAAATAGATAAATATACTCGTATTATATCCAACATTTTGAGTTTCACTTTGTGGAACTCCATATTAGAACGACAAATAGATAAATATACTCGTATTATATCCAACATTTTGAGTTTCACTTTGTGGAACTCCATATTAGAACGACAAATAGATAAATATACTCGTATTATATCCAACATTTTGAGTTTCACTTTGTGGAACTCCATATTAGAACGTTTAATAATTGATTACTTTGTTATTCCACTAATTCCATTAATTCCCGCAACACGTGCGTGCTTCTATCTTTTATTTCGAAGCTCTCTTTAGGTAAACTATGCACGGTTTGTTACGAGAGCAATGCTTAGGTCCAATTGGTGTTTTTATTTGGAAGCGTATGTGGTTTATTGACTCAGAGGATTTTTTTAATGTTGAGTTTTTTTTGTAATCTTTGGTTATTTGTTATATTGAAATAACAAAGATATTTCTTGTTGAATATTAAGATAAATACGCTTTAAAAAATATTGAAACCTAAGTTTTTTTTATATAACCATGTCACAACGTCGGTTGCCCCAAAAGTACGCAGCATTTTATTTGATGCAGCTTATAAGCTCAAGAATAACACTAAATTCAGGTGAAAAAATGCCTCCAAGCAAAACCTATTCGAAAATCATTGGTAAACCAGCCCGAGATGCCTAAAGTGTTTAGGATTATATTAAGTGGTTCACGGCTAATACGAGTTGTAGATAAATATGTAGCTCAAAAAATTGTAGATCATTTTTAATTTTAATTATCAACTGTAAAAAAGCAGCTTAACAAAACGAGTGCTTCAAAGGGACAGGCAGAAAGAAAGGTTGGGATTGGGAACAATCAATAGTCTCTTATAGGATTTTAGGTCATATCACGCTGTTGTTATAATTTATGAAAACTAAATGTTTTTGTGAGTATCTCTTCGTGCAATTTCGACAATTATATTTTCCTTACGTCGTATTAAATGTCAATTAGTCATCTACGAGGCATATCCAGAAAGTAAGTGTACTGAATTTTTGTAGGTTACAATTTTTTTTATAACAAAAAAATTACGTGGTTACCGTAGTACATATGTAAGCTATTTTTCGACATAGTCGCCATTCCTCTCAATGCAGGTGGTGAAGCGGGGTATCAACTTTTTGATGCCTTCCTCGAAGTAGTTTCCCGCCAACCCCTCCGTCCACTTCTCAACCTCCTCCTTTACCTCCTCGTCGGTTGAAAACCTTTTTCCACCCATGTACAGCTTCAGGGAGGTAAAGAGATAGTAAACTGAAGGTGCTAGGTCAGGGGAATGCGCGGGATGGTTCAGGACATCCCATTTAACTCTTTCACTGCTGAGACAATTTCCGATCAGTGCGCAATATAGTTGCAGTCCGTGATATTTTCACGGAAGTAAAACAAATTTTACATTTAAGAAAATATATATTCATAAATATAGAATTTGTTTATATATATCATTTATACATCATCCCCTTTTATACCGGTTCAAAAATTCGATCGACGAATCACAGCCAAGGCCATGCTGTAAAGGTGGGGTTACACATGTAAAAAATATTCTCAAATAAATTAAAAATTTTCAAGCAAATATTTTTTTGTCCTTTTTCAAATGTGTTTATTTTTATGTTATTTTTATTTTGTCCATTGGTAATTCGGCGCAAAATGAGATACCCAGTCTTTTTTTTTTTATCAAACGTACTTGAGTGACTTTTTTGTGTGATAAGAGTGATGTCGGTATTTTGACGCATACCGTAATGGTATTGAATGGAGGTTTTTATGACATTTTTCGAACAACATTATATTACAACAAAAAAAACAATATTTTATAAAAACTAACAGAAAAATATACTTACTAATTAGGTGTACACAATATTTTTTTTTTAAATAATTTAATATTTGTGGTAAAGTTGGAAACAAGGATCCAAACAAAGACCAGGTTGTGTGGGGCAATCTGGACAAAAGAATAATGAAGCATTTCTTTTCTTAGCTGTATCCCAGCATTGCCTACATCTGCGTCTTTTGATTTTATTATCAGTGTCTTTTTCACAAAACTTCGGCAGGTGTATCTTGGTTTTTTATTGTACTGTTTGTCTCGGAATTGATGATGGAGGTGGACCTAGTATTTTTTTGATTATAAATAGCCTGAAATCATACAACGGCATTTTCTGTGAATTGTCTGCATTGTATAAATGCCAAGAATTCAATAACATCGTCTGGAATAGATGAATGGCCAACTTTTTGTACCAACGTAATGTTTTCCTTTTGCATGGGTAGTAAGCTAACATCTGGTCATGATAGTTTATACCACCCATATGATTGTGGTAATTTATTACCATATTTGGTTTGGTGACCACTTGACCATGTCGGTTTTTACTATCAGACAGGTCCCCATCGAATTCAGAAGAAATCATAAAGACTTCTCGGCGGTCTTTCCATTTGGTAACACATATACCATTTTCTGTGTACTGACTCACACTTTCTCCTTTCTTTAGTTTTTATTTATAACATCGATCGGGTTTTCTTTTCTATTTGCTCGTAGTGCTCCTGTGACATATGTGTTTTGATTCAATAAGTTTTTTGTAAGAGGAACGCTATTATAGAAATTATCCATGTAAACTGAATATCCGGCTCCCGTCTTCCCCTCTAGCAATTTCTGAACAACTTTATTAGTGTGGCCTTTGCCACCTAACTCTTCATCTGATGATTCACCATATACAATTATTTTTACGGCCAATCCACTTGATTCCCCTAACATGTAAAGTTTTATACCATACTTGGCCTTTTTGCCTTTTATATATTGGCGAAAAATCAATCGGCCTCTCCAAAGAACCAATGATTCATCTATCGATAGTTGTCTGTGTGGATCATAAATTACTTCCATCCTTCCATTGAAAAAATCAATCAATGCCCTGACTTTTGCCAAGCTCGACAGATCTTCTTCATTATTGTTAAAATGAAGTGCCCGTAAGATGAGTAAAAATCTATCTCTTGACATGAATTGTGAAAATGCCGGTAAATTGAATAGGTAGTCCGTATTCCAGTAGTCACTCAACCGGTTCAAACGTATTGTTCCGGTGTGTAGTAGTAAACCCAGCCACACCCTCATTTCGTCTTTAGTGACATTTTTCCATCGCGTGATTCTGCTTGTATCACCTTCTGATTTCGACAATACTTCAACAGCATACAAATTAGTTTGTGTTGTCACAAGATTGTACAAATCTTCATTGAAAATCAAATCAAAATAATCTATTGGTTCTTTACTTGACATCTCAATTTTCAACCCGGGTATTTTTGAAAATGGTATAGAGGCTGGTTGTTTTTTTTATATTCGACCATTACGTAGAGCTAACATCTGGTGTTCTAGATGTTTGTGAAACAGTTTGAATTTGAATATTGTCATCATTTTCAATATCTGACTCAAATTCAGAATCGTCCTCGATGATGGTGAATTCCTCATCACTAACGTCACTAAATGAATCATCCATATCATCCTCAATCTTTTGTCTTTTAGAGCTCGATGGGCGATCCATTTTTCAAGGTAAACGTATTTTTTTTCGTAAAATCAAAAAGGAAACTTATATGATACTAAATATCACTATGTATACACCAATTACTATAATAAATTTTTCAAAAGGCACTTATTTTTGCTCACAATTCACTATGTCACTCATTCAAAATTGAAAATAACTAGAAAACATAAACAAAATATCCCTTGCAGTGAGTGACCTTTTCACAAAACTGCGCTAGAGAAATAGTCCAATTATTTTTATTATCAAGTCTCACAATGAAAACAAACGGAATAAAAACTAGAAAAAATATTATTTACAACTGCGGGTGTAACCTCAACTTTACAATGCGTTGCACATGCGCAAACGCCGAATGCGACGGAATCTTCCGAAATAATGACGAATATCATATGCTGATGTAATATACTAACAATATTTAGGCATGGACACGCCGCGCGTGTTCTAAGCATGAAGCATGAAGCTAAGATGTTCACATGGACACGCCACGCGTGTTCTCAGCACTGGACGAGTTAAACGAGGCGAGCAGTTCCTTCGTGGCGTTGGCCGTGTGTGGTCTGGCATTGTCGTGCAGCAGGCAGACTCCCTTTGTCAGCATGCCTCTCATCTTGTTCTGAATCGCCCTCCGCAATTTTTTTAGGGTCTCACAGTATCTTGCAGAGTTGATGGTCTCCCCTTGAGGTATATATTCAATTAAAATTATGCCTTGACAGTCCCAAAACACGGATGCCATCATTTTCTTGGCTGAAATTGTGGTTTTGAACTTTTTGGCGGAGGGTGAAGAGGTGTGACGTGACCGTTTTTAAACTCGCGACACCACTTGTACACACTCGTACGATTCATAGCTTTATCACCATATGCAGTTTTTACCTCAACCGGAGGTTTTCCCTTCCAAACGAGATAACGGATGACGCCGCGTATTTCGCACTTGGCGGGAGATTGGATTGACATTTTTCACGAAACGGGTTGTCGCGTCGACACTTCTCAACGTACTGACCTCGAACCGGTCTCGTTGCGGAGGGGAAGGGTCAGGCTACATGGAAGTGTAGCCAACATGTCGAAAATAAAATCCATCCGGTCGTGAGAGCCTTAGTACACTTACTTTCTGGATACGCATAGTATATATCTTCACGCCAGAATACCGACCATATAACTTCATACCAGAAGGCATCGAACTGGTTGAATATTAGAAATAGACGCCAAATTCACATACTGTCTCTATTCTATAATATCCTTAACTTTCCCCCCCCCCCCCCTTTATCTCACCGAAAATTTTCAGCGTTTTTCCGATCATGGATTAGCGCTACGCTCAAACAGAGATTGTTTATTGGCCTTTTCAGTTCACTGCTCCTCTTTTTTTACGTCGTCCTTTACTGTCCATGCAGTGAGACTCTGGAATCAGTTACAAACCAATGTTAGACTAGCTCCGTCCTTGGCATGATTTAAGAAGCGACTGAAAAAAACTCTTAATTTCTGTTTTTTTTTCCTTTCCTCTCCACCATCCCTTCCTTTTCCTTTGATTGATGATATCTCACTTTATATGAAAAGGAATGTTCGGGTGATTGTCCGTCTTTGCGGGGTTTGTGGGCATATGTTTACGTATGTGTTCATGGATTTCGTGGGGATGGATAGTCATTTGAATGATTTATGAGACCATGTAACTTGCTTCATTTACGTTTGTCTGGTTGGTTGGAAGAGATTGCCGCCTGGCAATAACTCCACCAAATTGTATTTGCAATAAAAGTATTAAATAAATAAATACAATAATAATAATAAATATTAGGTCCTTACATATGAAATTGGCGTTTTGCCGTACTGGCAACTTTGATCTCAAATATCTTCTCTTTGGTTAGGAATTCCAAATTAAAATTTATACAGCTATTTACTCAAGTATTTGTGTTTCGAAAATTATAATTCATTTGTTTTTTCCTCAATTGTTTTTTTTCTTTGCGTCACTCAGTTTACAAAATGGAAAACTTGAAATATCGCGTTATTTACGAGTACGAGTTCCACCGTGGCACCAGTGCTGCAGAAACGGCTCGAAGGATTAATGATGTGTATGGCGACGGTGCCGCAAAAGAAAACACAGTGCGTTTTTGGTTCCAACGTTTTCGTTCTGGAAATTTCGACCTGCAGAAAAAGCCCCGTGGACGGCCGGAGACCAAAGTTGATAATGAAGAATTGAAGGCTATTGTGGAAGCGGATCCATCGCAAACCACGTCCGAGTTAGCTGCAGGCTGCGGTGTTAGTGATAAAACTGTTTTAATCCACTTGAAGCAAATTGGGAAGGTGAAAAAGCTTGAAAGGTGGGTACCTCACGAATTGAGTGAAGCAAATCAACAAACGCGCGTTGACTGCTGCGTTGCATTACTCAACCGGCACAATAATGAAGGGATTTTGAATCGAATCATTACCTGTGATGAAAAATGGATCCTGTATGATAATCGGAAGCGCTCATCGCAATGGCTGAACCCTGCCGAACCAGCCAAACCATGCCCCAAGCGAAAATTGACTCCAAAAAAGTTACTTGTGAGCGTTTGGTGGACTAGTGCTGGTGTCGTTCACTACAGCTTTCT